>CM051461.1:185491122-185818622 GCA_028095005.1 Rhynchospora pubera
ATATGAGCTGCGATTGCATATGACCTTCATAAAGTATTTTTTATGATTTCAATCATCATACAAACAGACAATCTCAGTACAGCATGCAAAGAATTTTTACATGCATAACTGAATTTTAGGATTTGTGTTTTAAGCAATGCAATTGAGATCTTCATATTAATACAGTGGTTATAGTAAACATAAGGTAGATGGCTTACAGGTGATTTTTGTGTGTGCAACTCCAAAGATGGAAACAACGGCGTCCCTGGCGGTGTTAATAACTTGAACGTAAAAAAAAAAGAGTGGGTGAGGATAACTTCGCATAATGATCCAAACTTGTTCTTAGCCTGCTACTTATTCTTCTTTGTTGTCACTTTTGTTCTATTGGCTGATAATTACCCTCGAGATGTAATAAGCACCAATCATAGTCATTCTTGTCGTTATCAGAGTTAAGGAAATCATAAATTCCAGCCTTGCGTACTAATGTGATATTAGGGACTGATTTATTATATAGTGGTATTGCCCTCCTTTCAATTTTGTTTGAAAAATATATCAAACAAAAGGGGATTTCAGGAATAGCAGAAATAAACAATAAAAATTATTAAAGAAATATGCATCTCGGTAAATCTGGTTTTGAATTATACCAGAATGAAAAATATACTCTGTCCAGGCTTATAAGGGACTGAAGATACCCATATCTGGTATAGGACAAAAACTCAAAAACATCAAATTACATAGATGTATAATTCTGCAGACTAAAAGTAGACTGATTTCACTTTTCTTATTTTGTTTTACTCAGTCTCTTTAGATATTTAAACTTGAGATTATTTAAAAAACTCAAAAACATCCAATTAAAGTCTTTTTAAGAGAGCATGTGTGAAGGTTATCACCCTTATGCTGAGTAATTTGATTTGCATATGTACCCAAGACATATTCTAAATTGCAAAGTCTACTGGAATAAGTATTGCGATCTTTGTTTTAATGAAAAATCATGGCTTAAAAGACTATGACAATTATTTTTTCTCATTTGTTAAAATTTAGCTATAACAACGTAATTATAGAATTTGAAAAGTTGAAATTCTAAAAATGACACTAAGAACATGACTACAATTGAGATTCATATACCTCATTCTTTCTCTGATCCGTTGATTATCTAATATTTTTTTGCTACTTGTGATATGATGTTGCTGTTTCTTTTCATTTGTAATTTCCATGGCTTTTTAAGAGATAAGTGGCTTGCAGAAAAGAGCGGCGAGGCATCGATTTGATATTGGCTTACATAATAACATTACTTAGGTGAATTTCGTATTATTTAACCTAATGACTAAACAGTAATTAACATAATCTCAAGCAAAAATACCTCAAAAACATTGTGACGTAGTTAAAATGCCATGGAGTTGGTTGGTGTAGTAGTTGTTCGAGAAAAGGGGATCCCAGCCTTATATGGCTTTTATTGAATCCCTATATCTTGATGGCAATCCTGTTAAAGATTTACAAAATTTGTTAAAATGTTAAGCTCAATACAATATAATTGATGTTTAATTTCGTTTATTTTTTTCACTTTTTGTCTACTATTGTGTTATTGTTCCTATTAGTGGTGCCCACTAATTTAAGAATCACCCATTCACTGATTACTCCATTAATTTTGTCACTGATTATTCGTTAATAAAAGAATCAGATAAATAAGCACAAACCATAACAAATTAGATATCAAGACCCTGATGCAATATTATGACGAAAATTCATCGAAATTAAATAAAAATTCAAAAGAAAAGAAAAGAAAAAAGAAAAAAGTACTTTACTTGTTGGTAGATGAATAAACAACAGTAAAAGGAGAATCATATCTCGAGTAGAATTGCTGGAAAATTGATATATCTGTCAAAATAAGGGAGATGGTAAGATAATTAACTTGGGAAAGTGAAAACAAGGGAGAAGACAAAAGGACAGTAAAATGAGATGTAAAATTGAAGTGGCGTGACTGGAGAAACCAAGTACTATCTAAACTGCTTTCCGCCGATCTTCTTGCTGCTCCCATACGACCACCGACGACGACAAAGACGACGGCGACGGCGATGCACTGGCAAAGGAGAAAGAGAGTGATCGGTGCAGGGTGGTACACGGCAGTGAAAGAGGCATGGGAGGAATGAGAGGCAGTGAAGGAGAGGGGGAGTTGCATGCAATCTCGAGTGAGAACTGAGAAAGGAGATGGATTCCTCTGTAGGTCGACTGGGGAAGAGGGTCGAGCTTCCATGAGAAATTAAGAAGTGCGAGTGATAGAGAGGCAGTGATTTAGTGAGGGGTTGTGCGAGGTCGAGAGAGAGAGCTGTGGGTTTGTGATGTGCCGAGAGGGAGCGGGAAGTAAAGGGAAAGAGATCTGTGCTGGGTAGTAGGAAGAAGGAGGGGGGATTTGTTAGGTTCATGTGTGAGAGGGAGGGGAAGAGATGAAGGAGAAGAAGAGTCAGAAGTTTTAATTGAAGAGGCGGATCGAGGAATCGTGAGAGGGTTTGGCAAAGAACAGATCTAGGTTTTGTTTTGCGGTTGCACCGATCAGTCAGAGAAGAGGAGGAACGGAGGGAGGAGGTGAGGGCTTGTCGAGAAACCCGACGTGAGGGTGAGAAAGTGCTATCGGAGAAGGAGAGCCGGAGAAAAGAAACAAACACGGAAGATATCTCTGAGCCGCATAGAAGAGACACGGACGCGGGATAAATGGATAATATCAAAATAGAAGTAGACGCAAAAATAACAAATAAAATAACGGGGGTGATAAGGATGATCCCAAATCCATCATTTCCATATCCCAGTGTGAACTCATTTTAATTTTTTCTATTTTTAGAATATTTTTGGTCCCCACTATTTCTCTTTCTTCCATTCTTTTCTATTTTGGTCCCCACTGTTATTCTCCCTTCCATCCTTTCTATTTTTGGTCCCCACAAGAACTATAACAATTACTCATATTAACTACAGTAGTTAGTATCCAAATTACAACAATTATTTATATCAACTACATACATAACTTCAACAGCTACATATTTTAACTTCAACAGCTACATATTTTAACTTCAACAGTTACAAATATAACTTCAACAGTACATATATAACTTCAAAAGTTATATATATATTAAGTTTAACAGTTACATATATAACTTCAACAGTTACATATATTGAATTTGTATATTTTGTTATTACATGTTACGGTTCGGAATTTCAATGAATTATATGCTGGGAGTAGATATGGTATGATGGGATGACGTTGGATTTGCAATGAGGATGAATGGGATGATTTCATCATCCCTTGGACTTTCTTATTAATGAAGATATGTTAGATAATTAATGAAGATTTGAGGATGATGGGGATGATAGAATCTATGGGATGATGGAAAGCAATTCCCATAAAATAATGCGGAATTGCTTAGGACCATCCCAAAGATTATATCATCCCCATCATCCTCGATTTTCAGAAAGAGAAAACGCGTGAGCTCTCCTTCCGCGTACGCTGTCTTCCCTCTCCCGCGTGAACTAATCCCTTTCCCCTCTCGTGTACACTGTCCCCCATCCTCCCTCTCACGTACGCTGCCCCCTCCTCCTCATCCCTCTCACGGACGCTGTCCCCCACAC
Organism: Rhynchospora pubera; assembly: GCA_028095005.1. NCBI lineage: Eukaryota > Viridiplantae > Streptophyta > Magnoliopsida > Poales > Cyperaceae > Rhynchospora > Rhynchospora pubera. Next base: position 185,494,717 of record CM051461.1, read on the forward strand.
TCCCTCTTCTCCTCCTACACACTTCATAACTGTTGAAGTCAATATAATTAAATGTTGAAGGTAATATCCTAACTGTTGAAGTTAACTCTCTGGCCAAGAATTTCATAATTCGGAAAACAAACTACACGCCACGAACATCCTCTATGTACTGTTGAAGTTAATATGTTATATATGTAACTGCTGAAGTTAATATATATAATTGTTGAAGTTAATATATATAACTGTTGAAGTTATATGCGTAATTGTTAAAATTATATATGTAGTTGTTGAAGTTATATATGTAACTGTTGAAGTTACTATATATAATTGTTGAAGTTAATATATATAACTGTTGAAGTTATATATGTAGCTATTGAAGTTATATATGTAACTATTGTATAATATGTTATTTATGTAACTGTTGAATTTAATATTTATAACTGTTGAAATTAATATATATAATTGTTGAACTTGACATATTTAAATGTTGAAGGTAATATTTGAAGTGAGCATATTTAAATTGTTGAAGTTGGCATATATATTAACTTCAACATTTAAATATGTTAACCTCAACAATTAGAATGAGTTGGGGGAGGGTGGGGGTAAGGGAGCGTACGCAGGAGGGTGGGAGGGGGGGGGCAAGCGTACACGCGCGGGAGAGGAGAGCGAAAAAGAATGAGTACTGGATTTCCGTATTTAGAAAACACGTAAATAATTGTTTCCTAAATAGAAAACGCGTGGGGATGATGGAGATGACAAATATCGGGGATGATCCTTATCACCCCCGAAAATAATGCGCAGTCAAATAAACGTGTACTGTTGAATACTTGAATCAGGTGAATTTGATGGCCGATAATACTTGCCAATTGCCACACGATTTCGTTACATACATCCATTACAGAATTCGGAAAAGAATTAAACACACGGTCTAACAATTGACGTGTCGGACTATATTTTAACAAAGACCATCCCGACTCCCACGTACGGCCGTATACGAGTCGAGTGCGAGCGACTTTGGACCAACTCAAACTCAACTCGTCTATAACTTGAGTTAGCTGGACTCGAGTAAGAAATACTTCCGAGTCTTTTAAATTAGCTCAAACTCAACTCATTTCTAATTTGAGTTGGCTCACGAGTTACGAGCCAACTTGACATGAGTATGTTTGCTTCGAATTTTTATTTTTAAATTGATACATTATTTCAAAATTAAAGTAATTAATATATACAATAATATAAAAAAAACAAAATTTGTTATCAATTTTTATTCTTTTTTTTATTTGAAGCAAAATGTTGTCTTGAAACTCAGTATTAATATTCATAGATCATGTTGATAACCTTAAAAAAATTAAATTTATTACGTCACGAGTCAATTCACGAGTCAATGAGCCGGGTTGAGCCTCATTCAAACTCGACTCGTCGATTAACTGAGTTGGTTCAACTCGAGTTCTTTAATCTCAAGTTATAACAGAGATTTTCACGAGTCGAGTTTGAGTAAACTCACGAATTACGAGCTTTTTGCTCGCCCATGCTCCGACGCATCTTTATTTATAATACTGATGTGCCCAAGTGTGACTGTGTGACTCACTGACTCGTGACTAGGGGTGTCAATAGTACGTCATTTACCGTTATGTCGTTTCGTTTGACCGAAATGTAACGGTAAATGGCACCAGAAATTGTACCGTGTCTTTAACGGAACAATATGTGACACAATTGTTTATACCGTTATTAATAAATGAAATATTGAAATTGATTATTTCAATAGAAAATGATAAGTAGAACGGTTGATGAAACAGATTTGTTTCGTTTATTAAACGGAACGGCAAGTGAGACGGTTGATTTTTATCTTTTTATGTGAAACGGTAAGGCTAGTTTCCATGGTTTTTGACCACGTTTGACGGAATCGTATCCTCGTGTATATAAACGGAATGGCAAGTGAGACGGTTGATTTTAATCTCAACGGTTAAGGAAATCTCGTGTATATAACCAAATTGATAGACCCGAAATATTTTAATCGTCGAAATTAGATCTAACGGCTCGGATCAGACGTTGGCACGCAGATGATACGGACCGACGTTTGACACCCTACTCGTGAGTCGTTGCGAGATGGAGCCTGAGAAAGACACGTGTAAAGAGACGTGGCAGTAAACGCATGAGATTTTCAATATAAATGCGACAACTGTTCGAGAAATTCAGATCCGCTGCCGCGCGACACAGCGTGTCGCGCGGTACGCTGGCCGTCTGATTAAGATCCAATGGACAAGGGAGCCCCGTGCATGTAACCTAGATTGATAGGCCCGTAAAAAGTGAACCGTCCGATCAAGATCAGACGGCTCGTAGTGCGCTACACGCTGTGTCGCGCAACAGCAGAGTCGGACTCCTGTTCGAGGCCAAATCCCTAAATTCTTCTCTCTCTCTGGCGCCGTTGCTGTCTCTCGGCGACTCTCTCTCTCTCTGATCTCGGCTCGACGCTTCCCTCTCTCTCTTTCCTCTAAGCCGAGCACATCGGACTAGAAGCGAGCTTGGCCGGTAGTGGAGGAAGCAAGGTTTGACAGGCGCAGGCGGGTTCTCTCTCTCTCTCGGCTCCTCTCTTGTGGTATTACTCCTTTCTATTTCCTCCTTTTTAGTTGGTATTTTGAGTAAATCAATGGTTGATGATTGTATTGTATGAACATGTAAATTGTGTGTGGGTTAATGGATTGTAATTATATTTAATACTGGTTTTATTGTAAAGAAAAATTGATTTTTATGGTGAAAAATAAATAGGTACCCACAATAATTTTTTCCTTTTTCCTTTTTCCTTCCTAACTCAGAAATTATAACCCGATTTTTTTTAATTCGGCCTATCAATATCCATATAAAATGCATGGAAGTAGCCATGTTCTCAGTTCAGAAGCCCCAACCAAATTCTCACAAGAAGAATACAACTAGTGATGAAATAGGAATGTTTCCAAAAAAAAAAAAAAACAAAACTTGCGACTAGTACAACCAGAATACTTGTGTTGCGATACCAGATCTTGCTGAATTGCCTTTTCTTGTTTGATGTGCTATCGTAGATTCAGAACACAACTTTGGCACAGTATTAGGCCAGCATAAGAAGTAATGGTTTGATAGCCTAACCTTTCTGTCGTTGAATATTGAATCTGCATGTTATGTGTAGTATGGTGGTTAAACCAATTATTTTTCTACTTGTATCATGTGTCACTACATAATTGGAAGTTCACTAAAATGTAATTTTTTTGGGTAAAACTTGTGAGAAGTAAATTACTGGTTTACTTATCTAAAGACCAAACCTTCCTGCAATCTAAGTCTGCGGATTCAGTATATGTAGTCTGCATGATATACCTGGTATGGTGGTTCGGCCAAGTATTTTTGTACATGCATTATCTGTCACTGCACAATTGGAATTTCATTTAAATGTAGTTTTTCGATGAAACTTGTGAGAAGTAAATTACTTTTTTACTTATTTCAAGACCAACCCATCCCGCAATCTGTGTCTGTGGATTCAGTATATTTAGCCTTTGTATTTAAATTCTACTAGGTGCATTATTACTCTCTAGTTAAAAGAAGCAATTAAATAAATAGCAATGCATGTTTGTAGTAGTTTTTGGCTTGTTTTATTGCATGTTATTAGTAGATGACCTATGGAAAATCCAAGTCAGCTTTGATGGTGCAATTCTTATACTCACTTAACTGTGAGGATGTCATATGCATTATCTTTTCAGTTTCCTTATCTTTCAATTGAGATTGTAAATTCAATCAATGAGCAAATATTATTGACATCTTTATCTCTTAATTGTTGGATAGCTGACCTTTGATTTTTGGTTACTGAGGCAATTGTTTTTTGACTTTTTTCAGAGATAAGAAAATGAAAACATTTAATGAATAGCTGCTGGAAGATTTCTTTGCTTCAACTTAGCATGAGTGGTTTAGGAAAAGGCCGGATGGTCAACCGCAATGGCCTGGAGATCAAGTTCCATCTTCTCCTTGTAGGTTCCCTCTTTCTTAAGACACACAAGCACACAACATATGAAGAAAAAATTATGTTGAATACCATTAACCCAAGCATTAATAATCATATAATCATATAATGAAATGAAACACACATCTGGAGGGTGTGATAAGGATTTCTGCAAAGGTTCTAGCGAAAGAACAAAAGGTTCCTCACACACAATCCTTTTAACCATGAAATATCCCATCTCGGCTTCCTAGCTCTCTTTAGGTAATCGAGATATAGTGCTGTAGGCAGCTCCTTTGTAGAAAGTATCAGCATAAGCTTATAGATGTCATTCTGGATTTTCCAAAGATTACATCTTTTCATTCTGCAGGCTTATAAATTATATCTTTAATGTTTTCTAGGAGTGTGCATAATTTTTTTTTTTGATATTCTTACAAAAGTGATGACTTTGATAGTTTCTGCGGATGACTACTTCGCCCCTTGTGCATGCGCAAAGAGAAGTTCTTTCGTTGGATTCAAGGGTAAATTCGTCAACAAATTTAACCGTTCGTTATAAAGGTTGAACTTGCTTGGTGTTTCAACCAATCTGTTATGAATTCAAAATGGCTGAAACTAGTTACGAGGTAAAACTAACGATCAGCGCCGCAGAGGAGAATATGTGATTTTGGAGGAAAGGCAATATGACCCCACCAAGTTGTCAAAAGATCTCCACTTATAGTGTATACTGTAAATTTGCATTCTCTGTCCTTTTTTTTTTTTGTTTAAAGGATTTAGATAGATGCTTAAAAGATAGTATTTACAATGTAATCTTATAGAAAGAAAACAGACGGAGTTTGTACAGGGAGAGAACAAAGAGTTTAATGTAATGTTGTAATTTATGAGGAGCTTTATGAAAGTTTATTTTGTTAATGGTGAATAGAAAATTGTGATTCTTTTTTATTTATTTGTTTTTTTATTGTTTTCTTTTTTGTCGCTATTTATTTCATTTTGCTGTTCTTCATTTCGGGCTCTTAGTTAACTTGCGAAAATGTCAAGATTATTGGCACATGCAAATTATTTTTATTTTATTTATTTTTTATTTGGAAAGCTTGATAGGAGCTGTCACGAAATGCAAACTAAAATTTTTACTCTTGGTAGAAATGAAATATGAATCGTACCAACCATCCAGTGAAAGTCAAAAGAGACGGGGGTGTGGTGTCACATCCCGGAAGCTAGGTGTGACGTCACCTCCGCCACAAGAGTAATTAACACTCTTGTTAAGGCTTAACAGACAGAATTTATTGTATAACTTATTCCAATATAGTAATAATACAAAGCTTGGTAATTTATTTCTTACCGCTAATCTAAACCTCGTTAGTTATATTATACAAAAACGACTGACGGGTTCCACCAAACAACTTAAATAAACCAAGTTAGGGTAGGACGGGGCATCACAAGAACAAAGTCCAATAACAGCAACAACACCAGAGGGATTTGGTACTTACGATCCTGATGAGTCAACCTACAGCTCATCAAACTTCCTCTTGCGGGTCCAATTGCGGTTCCCACTCGGGAACAACACCATCACCCGAACCATCAAAACCAGGAAAATCAAAATAAACATAAGCATATATCTCCGGCAAATCATCAAAACTGAGCAACATAGCGACATTGCAACGCAAATGGGACACGTACACTTCCAACTTGACAAAAAAACACTCGATCGTGGCAACAGCTCGAGGCCTAGTAAGCCTGCGACGCTCCTGGAACCCCCGACCAGCAACAAACGGATGAGAATATAATCTCAATGCGGGTTTTAGTTCCAGTACACGGTTACTTAGTACATATCCGTGCAATGTACTAATTCCCTTTTTATTAATAACATTTCCAATAATTTGTGTTTTCAAGACGGAATGTTCAACAGAATCAGATTTAGTACCGTAAGGATCAGTCGGAACGGTCCTAAAACCGGCATACTGCAATATGAGATGCAATAACAAAATCAATATCATTATTTTACATAGCTTTCATAGAATTATATCATGTTCACTCAAGTTCCCAAGGCCCGACAATTACAGAGAAAACTCTTCCCAAAACCATTGGTATAAACCTATGGTACCGAACAGACAGAGGGAATAAACCAGAGAAAATAACGCTAGTAACCTGGCCGGGTCGATGGCCAAACCGAATCATCGGAGAGTGATAGGTAACATAATGCTACGCTTAGCTGTATGACAGTGGATTGGTTTCTAGTAAATTTAACAGATTCTTTTTGAAACCATTCCAATCCTTTGTCATTAGTCTGATTAAATTCAATATAAACAAACAGAATGCTGAATCAGACATTTAATCGTATATTCAACATATCAAACGAGATTTTATGCACAACATGCAGTTTAACATTTTTCAGGGTTTTATTTGAACTATATGAACAATAGAATGCAGATCCAATTGTCTCAACATGCTATGCATGAAATTTAAAAATACCGATTGTCCAGATATTAACAAAGAATCCGTGTAACCGCACCTTCACAACTCTCTTGGGGGTCCTGACCGCTGTTCGTGCCTGTTTACAAAAGTACATATCAAGTCCCGTTAATATTTAGTTAACGGCAGCTATAACCCGTTTAGTAAACTTAGCTTATGTAAGTCTGGTTCCAACAGATACTTAGTTTGACGGTTCAGTTTCAAGTTCCTTAATTATATCTTTGTATTTCTTTTAACTAAGTTAATTATACATTTTAGAATAATTATTATCTTAATTACTTCTAATATCGAAGTCAGAAAGTCAGAGTACAGAATCGTTATCAGAAATCAGAAATCAGAAATCAGAAATCAGAAATTTAAACTAAAAAATATTAATCCAGAAAAATATAATGTATATGTGGGATCAGAATTGTCTGAGTATTATGCCATAGTATTTATTCTTAATTTCGAATCAGACGTCTCATCATATCCCTAAAATCCCTCGAAAAGTAAGACTATTTTAAATTGGATCAAAGTCTTTAGTCTAACGTTAAATCAAGCTCAACAAAATTAGCCACTTAATTAAGTCTTAATCGAATTCGAAAACTTAATTAATTAAAGCCCACAGAATAATATTCTTAAAGCCCCATTTCAGAAGCCCATTACTTATTTTGTTCAAAGCCCAATAGATCATCGATTTAAGCCCACGTTTCTTTTTCTTTTTCTCGGCCCAAAATCCAGCCCAACTCAGAAATTACAGCGACGACCCACAAAACAACGGGTCGAATCCAGTCGACTGCGTCGATCCGTAACGGGTCCGACAATACCCACTAAATCAGAGTACAAGATCCGATCCGATATTCTTTCAACTTTTCACTTTAGCCCACAGAATAATAAGTCTTTTCATTTTACACAAAAGCCCACAGAGTTTCATAAAACCTGTCCATGTCACAAATAAACCCTCAGAATTTTGTAAAAAAGCCCTTAGAAAATATCTTTCTTTACAATTTGATCCCTGAGCCAACAAAAATCATACCAGAGGCTATTTCAAAGTACCAGATCACGAAATTGAGTACCAACTGTTAGAGATATGTCCTAGAAGTCAATCTTATTAGGCTACTTCTATAGTTTATGTTATTGATGACTTTAGATCATTTGTTCTTTGATTTATTCGTTGACAGTTCATTCAGGTTGAGGATCTGAATTATAGATCACTGTTATTCATTTAGTAGTAAATGACAACGATAAATCTAAAAGTCCATAATCTTGATAATTAACAAAAGACATTAATTATCAATAAGATTAGTATGCAAGTTAAGTGATGATTAAGTTCTATAAATCATAGGTTAAGAGTAACCAACTTGATTGCATATGTATATGTCATAGAACATAGTACAGGACTGGACCCCACGAAATAAATATATGGATTGTGTTACGTGTCATTATTTATTTCGTTATGATTTTGGTTCTAAGTTTGAGATGATTATCTTTTCCACATGAGGATAGATGCTATAAATCATGTCTACCGCTGATTCCTGATAAAGGCTGCTATACGAACTTGATTTAAGTATTCTTGAATTGTGCGGGGAAAAGCTAATTATCAAGAAAACCGTATGTCCCTCATTAATTCACTTAGTGAGTGACGATATCTGTTTGGGCCCCTTGATGGAGATAGATTGTTTCCTAGCAACTGATACAATTATCTCTAGATCAAGAAACGTATAATCTGCAAGAATGACACGTTCCTATCTTGGATTATACGATGATATCGTGTGACATAAGAATCAAAATAGAGAAACATAATTGTTCTCTTATGCAGGATTGAAATTTTGTAGTTGTACACTATTTATGCGAATTGGAAATCATAACGTGTTGCTAGATACCGCTTATGATTATTGGAATTAAATAGCGATTTAATTCCATGTCCAACGTAGCATAAATCCTCAAAGGGTCACACAAAATTGGTATTTAACCATACGTGCATTATTTATTTATTTGCAATAATGAGTATTGCAAAATATGATAAGTTGATTAATTAATTAAATAGCGTTATGGACCGTTATTATTAATTAAGTCAAATGGATCATATAGAAATAAATTAATTCATTGTCTAATCTCTAAATAATTATTATTAAGTTAATAATTATTTATAAACAACACACTTAATTTAATTAAGTTATTTGGGCTTTAATTTATTGGTAAATTAAATGTCCAAATTAAATAGCTTTGAGTGGGCCTTTAATTAATAGAATTAAAAATCCAATTGGAGATGGGATAGTGGCCCATAAAGGCCCTATAAGAGGCCGGCCATGCATGGTGGTTGGTGGGGGTGGTACACTTGTAAATAGTGTGAACTCCAAGCTAGGGTTAAGAGGCTATATAAGGCACCTTGTATTGACTCTTTGCTCTTCTTCCTCTCTCTTCCCACCTAGCCGCCACCTTGCCCCATAGGGTGCGCCGCCCCCTCCTCTTCTCTCCCCTCAAGCTCATGTGTTGAGCATCCTTTTCTCCCACAAATTAGTTTGGTTCTTTGGTTGAAAAAAGGGAAAGCTAAGGGATTAGACTCGTTCTTCTCTTCGCTAGCACGAATTGAGAAGAACTTGGTTAATACCATAGTGGACTCGAGACGCCGCGAATAGGAGGTGTTTGGAGAGCTCTCGATCGACTCCAAAGCCAAGAAATCGAGCCTCTTGGTTGCTATACCAAGAAAGGTAAAATCCACCCCTTTCTCTTTTGTGTAAAACTAGTTTGAGTGCAAGATCCGTTTTGTGTGTTGTTTCTAAGGCTAAATTAATGGTAATTAGCTATAAATTTGAAAATTACACATTTACTAACACCAACCACTGGTACGGAGCATCTATCATCACAGAATCTCACTTAAACACCTTTTCTATAGGCTTAATATGCATGTTTATCTTCCGTTAACATGCCAGAATATGCAAACATACCTGGGATGTGTATAACACTCAAAATTGCCATGCAAATTTAATCATTTCACTGCTATGACTTAAGGTATGCCAAACATTACATTAAAACTATTTCCTTCACTTTATTCAACAGATATATGATAAGAATGCATATGCTAAGTCTCAGATTTACTCAAAAAAAAAAAAAAAAACTATTACTGTTACAGCATCACTGTATTTAATTTCATGCTCAAACCATAGAAATACAAGTACTCTTATGATCTTTGTTCAAAACCATGCATTTTAAATACTCATTTAACCACCAGCAGTTCTATAAAATTGATGCACTTTTAGAAAGCATGTAATAGCAACAGTTCATGTACTAAAAATGATAACATGTCACTACCATGTATGCAACAGACCTGATAGGTCTCAATCATGTCACAGTTCAGTTCTAAAGATATGCAAGAAGCAACATAACAATCATGCTCCTCAAGATAATGACAATTCTAGTTTTATCTGAACATGTATGCAACTATATGAGTTACATACATCCCACTACTACAATTTTCTAAGTACACAGATACCAGTGACTGTTAGAGATATGTCCTAGAAGTCAATCTTTTTGGCTACTTCTATGGTTTTATGTCATTGATGATTTCATATCATTTGTTCCTTGATTTATGTGTTGACAGTTTATTCAGGTTGAGAATCTAAATTATAGATCACTGTTTTTCATTTAGTAGTAAATGACAACAATAAATCTAAAACGTCCATAATCTTGATAATTAACAAAGAACATTAATTATCAATAAGATTAGTATGCAAGTTAAGTGATGATTAAGTTCTATAAATCATAGGTTAAGAGTAACCAACTTAATTGCATATGTTTATGTTAATTGAACATAGTACATGACATGATCCAACGAAATAAATATATGGATTGTGTTATGTGTCATTATTTATTTCGTTATGATTTTGATTCTAAGTTTGAGATGTTTATCTTTTCCACATGAGGATAGGTTCAATAAATATCGTCTACCGCTGATTCCCGATAAGGGCTGCTATACGGACGTTATTTATGTTCTCTTGAATTGTGCGGGAAAAAGCTAAATTATCAAGAAAACCGTATGTCCCTCATTAATTCATTTAGTGAGTGACGATATCTGTTTGGGCCCCTTGATGGAGATAGATTGTTTGCTAGCAACTGATACAATTATCTCTAGATCAAGAAACGTATAATCTGCAAGAATGACACATTCCTATCTTGGATTATACGATGATATCGTGTGACATAAGAATCAAAATAGAGAAATACTTTTTATTCTCTTATGCAGGATTGAAATATTGTAGCAGTACACTATTTATGTGAATTGGGAATCATAACGTGTTGCTAGATACCGCTTATGATTATTGGAATCAAATAGCGATTTAACTTCATGTCCAACGTAGCATAAATCCTCAAAGGGTCGCACAAAATTGGTGTTTTAACCATACGTGCATTATTTATTTATTTACAATAGATATTATTGCAAAATATGATAAGTTGATTAGTTAATTAAATAACGTTATAGACCGTTATAATTAACTAAATCAAAGGGATCATATAGAAATAAATTAATGCATTTTCTAATCCCTAAACAATTATTATTAAGTTAATAATTATTTATTCAACACATGTATAAATTAAAAGGCTTTAATTAAAGTGTTAATTAAAAGCCCAATAGGGAACCAAATTGGAAGCAACAAAAAAGGTCCATTTAATAATTGATTGAGTGGATCCTTTATGCAAAACACATAGCCCATAAAGGGCCCAATATGTGGCCGGCCTTGTATGGAGGTAGGTGGGTGGCAATCTTATAATTAGATGGTGTGGGGTAGGTAGGGTTAGCACACTATATAAAGGGTTGTATGGTTGCAAATCTCCTCTCTCTCTCCCCCCTAACCCTAGCCGCCCCTTCCCCCTCTTGTGGCCGGCGCCTCCTCCCTCCTCCTCCTCTCCCTATTGCTCATGTGTTGAGCCCCTTTCTTCCTCAAATAGAATTGTTAATTTTCTAGAAGAACGGGTTAACTAGGGATTAGTCTAATCCTCCAAACTACTAGCATAGTTTGTTGAGGATTTGGTTAATACCAAGTGGACTCGAGGAGTTTCGACTTGGAGATCTTTGGAGCACGCACCACCTTCAATCGAGCCTTGGTTCAAGCCTCTTGATTACGATATCAAGAGAGGTATATCTTTGAACCTCTTCTCTTTGTGTGAATGGCTAAGTACTAGTTCCTTTTGTTTGTGCATGCTTAATTGTGGGTAATTAAGAGTAATTAACCATAAAAATTAAAATTGTGCACTTCACTAACAGTGACATAGGCACGATAACTAACAAACTCGCAGTACTTCTCAGATTTTAAGTTCATTAATATGCAAACGGTATGCATACTATATGATGCAATATCTACTGATACACAAAGATAGCCTCTCCTTTATCAAAGTCATATCATCATCACATATCAGATAGCCTCATAGCATAATAGTACCTCACTGGCACCGCTCAGATGGCTCAGTTTCACAAACAGTACTCCCATCCAAACACAGATATCATCTCAAGCTTAAGTTAGTTAGCCTAACTCATCTAATATTAGCACTAAACATTTCATCAGACAGTTCATCAAGCATACACAGAGACAAAGACAAGAGTTATACCTCTTGAGTGAGAATGAAGGAACATACTCAGGGACTCAAGGAAAACCAAAGCAAAGACCAACGATAAGCAAATCAAGAATAGGGCAAGGTCCATGCACTAAGTTCCTTGACAGTGAAAGAAAAACCCTAATAATTAGGATCAACACAAAATCAATCAAAATTGAACCTTAATTGAAAGAAAAGAATTCAAAGTGAGCACAGATTACCTCCCTCAGCTGTCGTCTCCCTCTCCTCTTCTCAATTTCAGAAAATCCCAAATTATACCAAACTCAACCCAAAATATAAAGGATTACCTCTGTTAAGGGACGAGAGAGAGAGAGAGAGGCGTTGCTGAGGAGGAAATCAGGCCACGTTAGAGCCTCATTAAGGCGTTAACAGCCGCCTTCGATCCAAGAGAAGATGGGAAGCTCTCCTCGTGTGAGTCATCTCAGAGGTCAGAGATAGTAACTGAGGAGCTCTATCGCAATAGGATGGTCAAAGTCGTCGTGCCACACCATCCAACCACAGCGCAACACGAGCACAGGAGCCACGAGCTCAAAAGGGGTGAGCTCGAGGAGAACAGACGGAGAGAATGCGATACAGATCAGAGAAGGAGACGAGGCAGAGAGAGAGAGAGCGCCTCGTCGCTCTGAATTTTGTTAAATGAGGTCTAGATCTTCTGTGGCCAAAACTTAATGGACTTTGGTGTTGTTAGCTCCTGACAAGTTTTTGTAAATTATTTATTTCCGTAATTAAATTATTTCGACCCATTCCCAACATCAGAAAATTATGGCATTTATACAGAAATACTCAGAAAATTATAACGAACATTTCTCATGTTCACAGACCCAACAGATTACCAAAGCTTTATTCAATATTTAATATAATCCAATTTAATTTCTTGATCATATAATTATAATGATTATCAGTCATTCAGATAATTTGGAACTTGGTTACCGTCTAACTAATTCAAGAGTATCACAGACGGCTTGGATTTCAAAGGATCAAAGGATCGGACTCGACGAGTTTGGTAGAAGGGTCGGGTCGGATTGGATCGAGAAAAGGATTAAGACGGACCGGATTAGACGGGTTTATTTTTTCGAAGAAGAGACCGGTCTTTCTAGGTCTTTGACCCTTCTAGTCTTTCTAAAATAATACTAATATTTAAATTTTTTTAATATTTTTTAGTCTCTGATGTGTTGTCACGATCAAATAGTCACTATGATAGAAGGGCTCGATTGGACTCAGCCCTTTAAAATCCGACCCTTCAACATTTGTCTTTGAAAAAAATTAGATCCGACCCTTCTAGGCCTTTGTCCTTCTTAAGCCCTTCGAAGGGCCGGTTCAGTCCGAATTTTAGGACGGTCTTTCACAAGATGGGCTAAGAGACCAAGAATATTTGGACTATCACTACAACCATCTAGCCTTTTATTCACTTTTTCGGGCGAGCGTAGAGTGAAATAGGTTTTAATTATTATTGAATAAAAGTATAGTTAAAAAATATATATGAGTACTCCATATAATTTTATTGGCACTCGGAAGAACTTTGAGGAAATTAACTACCAGCGACAAGGCCTTATAAATTGGTAGAAGTTCTAGTCCCTGACTGTGCTCCTGCGTTTGGTTTGAGGCAATCAAGTGACTTTGTGACTGTTTCATATATTTTTCTCCATAAGTGAGTAAATTAAATTTATTTCATATCCTTTTCTGCATGAGTAAACTAATTTTATGCGGTGAAGGTAAATAAGTAAGCTTGTTGTATTTAATAATTGTTTTGTTTTCTCGTGATCAATGTTGTAATAATCAATTCAACATTAGCAATCAAATTTTGATTAAGATGTGCATGCTCTAATATTATAAATTTGGCATGTCTTTTTACGTTGGATAACTTTTATCTATATAGCTAGGTTATATATAATGGTTTCTGTTGATTCACAGCTAAGGGGCAATTCAGCATGTAGAATCTCAATCCTCAATACAGCTACAAAATGCTGAATATATATTGAATGCTTCCGCCAAAGCAACTATTTTATGTTTTTCTTAAAATTGATGAACAGTAATTCTCTTACCATATTTTAAATTTAGCAAAAGAATGCTTGTGTGACTCACAAAGCAGTTTATTATTTTTTTAGAACAAACTTGGTAGTGGCTAGTGGCTACCAAGGGCGGGCCCGGAAGGCAAGAAAGAAGAAAAAAAAAACGAAAAGAAAGGAAAACCAAAGGGTGCGTTTGGATCGTTGGAAGAAATAAGAAGAAGAAGGAAGAAGAAGAAAAAAAATTATAAACAATTCAAACTCTTCACAAAGTTACACACTTCCCAATACTTCTTCCCACTTCTTCCCTTCTTCCCTTCTTCCCACACCTATCCAAACGCACCCAAAAAGAAGAAGAATTAACAGTGCCTAACAAACAAGCTGTGCTACGACAATAACCAGTGGGATAAAACATCAACGTTCATCTCTTCATTTCTAATAACAAAGCAGTTTATTATTATTATTATTATTTTTTAAATCATTAATTTGATAAGAGCACAATGAGCATTTCCAATATTAATATTTATACAATTTACAAAGCGAGGATACACGAGGTATTTGAAAAGCTTTGCAGGTTCAGCCGCAATATTTCACAATTTGCCAACGAACACTTAATCTTTGGGTTCAGTACATGTACACTCAAATTTCTATAAATAAAAATGTGATATACATATGTGCTAATGTTTAGAATTCATGTCATTACGTGTTAAATACGAATATTTTATACTTGTTGAAAGTGCATTGGGGATTAATTCATAACGAAATGATTTTTTTTATTCAGGATATTTCTTATTTGAAGTGTAGGAATCAAATCATCCTACTCTCAAATTAAAAATAATAAAAGAACTGACTTAGTTCGTACGGATACCAAGTTACCAACTATCCAACGAAACGGTCTCCACTATTTCTTTTCATAAAAAAAGAAAATGAAAATAGAGAAACAGTTCATATAAATTATAAGTTTATAACACAGCATCCACCAACAATTTCCACAGAAATCCGGAATATTTGGTATCTGCTGATTTTTTTAAGCTAAGTCGAGAGGATATCGGATCAATCGCCTGTCTTCTGTTTGGTCCAAAATAAGAGATATATCCATCGTCGGTACTGAACTCCTGAGCTGTCTTTGATTCCTTATCGGATCCACCATTTCCGTTCCTCATGTAGTAACATTTGTCACATCCATTATGCACGCATAATTCTAATTCAGATTAATCAAAACTATCAACCTTAAAATATACAGTGGACAGAAATATTAAACTGGATTTAAATCCTGATCATTCATCTCTATTCATAATTTGAAATGGACGATTTGGACATGAGTCCGGCTTAAAATTCCAGTCCACAACAAAATTTGCATTTAACTTTTTTATTATGTTGCCCTTAGTGAATCAGAAATGATAACGGTTATATGTAGTTTTGTCATCACTTGTCATCGCTAAACACAAAATGAACATATATAATAAATAAGATAAACATATATACGATCAAAGTGAACATTTACAAACAAATAAGTGTTATCATCTCTTGTTCAAATTTTTATATACATTTATACTTATTATTGTTTGAACTTATTTGGTTGTATGTATTCATTTTGATTAGTATATATATTCACTTTGTCTATTGTATATGTTCACTTTCTGTTTACCGATGTCAAGCGATGGCAAAACTGCAGATGACAGTAATCAATTTCCAGTGAACATGATGATGTTAATTATGCTATAATTTAATAATGTTTTCTCTATTATTATTGCAGTTGTGAAAAGTCAAATATATGTCAATATTAAATTTTATCAATTTGAATTATATGCCAATGTTTCTATTTTTTATTTATTGTTGTCGATCTAATTATAATTATTCAAATTGAACCATGCGTAGTTCAAACAATTGTCCTGGAGATTTTGCTTGATCCAATTTAAGTTAGTTTTTTTAGCACATCAGTCTAAAAAATCAATATAATAAAAATCATAAAAAGGTTAAAAAAATGAGTAAATTAATGGTTTAACAGCCTAAATTCTCTATGGTTATAATAACCTAAAATTTTAATTATTGATTGCTCATATATCGATTAATAATCTTAAGCAATATTTAACTTTTAAATTACAACATCACAATACATAACTATCATATGCCGCATTGATATTATAACAATCTTTCAACAAAAACATTGGAAAAAAAAGCCGTGTAGACTAAAAACTCATATTCCATAAAATTAGAGCAATTTCAATTTTCAACTGCAAATTAATGTCACGGTAATATAAAAACGCAATGCCATTTGCATGGATGTAAAACTAAGGCCCTGATCAGAATGATATTTTTTTAACATGGTATTTCATTTCAATTCAATTCATTAGAAATTGTTTGATAAAATTAGATTGATTTGATGTCATTTAGTCGAAATTTTCATATTATTAGACTCAACGAAATCTCATGAAGTCAATTCCAATGAAATGAATTGAAATAAAATCCTGAGTAAAAATTATTTTTATTAGGGCCTAATTGTTAACTTGTTAAATTCGTTGATGTGAAAACTATAAGGCTCTCGAAGGTCGAAGCATTATAAAAGAGTAAATTTTCCGAAAGGTCACTGAACTTTGTATGTAATCTAAATTTGGTCATTGAACTTTAATTTGTCTCTCTATAACCACTAAACTTTCAAGTTGTCTGAATTTAGTCCTTCTGTTAACAGTGTGTTAGATCGCTAACGGTTGGGTGAAGTTAGGGGCTTCCGATCAATTCCTTTATATTTTTTACTTTCTCTTCTTCTCAACCCAACGCATCTCTCTTTTTTCTTTCTTTGGAATAAGAAAAAACAGACTTGCCATGGCTCCTGTTTTTCTAGCCACGACACCCTCGTCACCCGCCTTTATTTCTCCATGCTCTCTCCTATCCATGGACCATGGCCACTCATTATTATGCAAGCCCGTTCCTTCCCTTTTGAAGGTAGTTCTTTTTGCCGATCACTTCTGGTGAAACTTAGCATTTGTGTATTAACTAATGTAGATGGGTTCTTGATTGCTCTGCTCCAGTGAGATGAGGTTAGCATTTGTGTATAAATTGATTGCAAGGCATGGTAGAATAATAATAGATGAAGTTAAATTGATACTACAAATGGCACCATGAGTAAAAGGCATTTAGCTTAACCAGGATCAAACATCGTGCTCTCCTTAAATGAAGCCAGTAATTAATTAATTAATTAATTAGTAATTCTATCCTATCTGATTGGACTGTTCATTCAATTTGTGGTTGTTATTTTAATTTTCTTGTTGTACATAACTTAATAAAAGTAAATAGAATTTAATTTCTTCGCTAATCATTAGTTAAATTATTTTTCTATTTTGATGCTCTTACCTTCTGATGTGATATCAAAATATTAGATATAAATTGATTTTTTTTTCTTTTTGAAATTTTCATAAATTTTGCTAACCTCTGTCAAAATGCCACACATCTTTTAATCTTTTTCTACCTCTGATTTATTCTCATGCAATATAGTATAAAGAAATAATTATCTCATGAGCTTGTCTCTACATTTTTATCAAATTATATGAATCTCATCTAATTCTCTTCATCTCTGAGCCGATGATTTTCCTTCATTATACACGTAGTGCAAGAACTCTTAACTCGCTAGTAACTCCAGCCTACTATTTGTGATAACTCAAACAAGATCAGGGACGTTGCTTTGTAAGACTACAAGAAACTAGGACCCACTACAATATTAGGGATTTGGGATAGGGAGAGCTGTCTTTTGAAGGGAGGAGATCACGACGGCCTTGGTGATGAGCAGCCATGATAGCGAGAGCACGGACAAACAAAGATGGATGACGAGGCAGGGAAAAGAGGAGCCACGGCAAGTCTGTTTACTCGTTCCAAAGAAAAAAAGAAAAAAAAAAGAGATGCGTTGGGTTGAGAAGAACATAAATAAAAAATATGAAGGAATTGATCGGAAGCCCCCAATTTCACCCAACCGTTAGGGATCTAACTGACTGTTAACAAAAGGACTAAATTCGGACAACTTGAAAGTTCAGTGGCTGTGGAGGGATAAATTAAAGTTCAGTGACCAAATCTGGATTACATACAAAATTCAGTGACCTCCCGGAAAATTTACTCCATTATAAAATAACAAATGATAATTATAAATATGAAAATACTGAATATGTCACACAAATTGGGAGTGTGGCTATAAGGATTAATATGATTTACAACGGCTTAAACTGCTTAATAAAAAAATTATTGGAATTTGCCTAATTATTAATTATTAATAACATAGCAAAAGAGGTTATATTTAACATCTGCGGCGAAAGCACATGCTCTAGCATATACCCAGCCTATAGACTCGCAACACAGACACATACACCAAAGAGTGTTCATAAACCCTAGCTTGCTTGATTCCCTTTATAAATGCTCAACTATCCCATTTCAGAAGGCCGCAAATTTTGCTGAGAAAAAAAATCAAGAAGGAAAAACAGAAACCGAGAGAAGATGGGTCTCCAGGTACTCTTACTCGCAACTTAAGTTCCTCAAATCTGAGAAATTTAGCAAATCTTAGTACAATTTTCCTTAATTTTTTCTTTTGTTATTACATCTGAACCATCTGATCGGTTGATTTTAGCGAAATTATTCAATTTCAAGCTAAATAAGTCTGAAATTGTTCTACAATTCGAAATCGGAATCTTTTTAGCTGGAAATAATATTATAATCTTCTCTGTGTCATCTAAATTACCCGATCTGTTATGTTTCTATGTTGATCTGATTTATCTCTAGCCGAAGAATTTAGGTTTAATTGGGTCACTGAAAAAGGATTATGATTTCTATTATTGAAAATTTCAAATTCTAAAAGTTATCTGATAATAATTTGTCACTAATTTGAATTGTGCGCTGAATCTTCGTAGGAAGACTTTGAACAGCATGCTGAATTGGTAAAAACCTTGAAAACAAAGCCAAGCAATGAGGACTTGTTGATCCTCTATGGTCTATACAAACAAGCAACTGTCGGCCCTGTCAATACCGGTAAATCTCTTCTTCTTATATGAATACTGACACCAGTACTCAATTATATGACATGTTACCTTACTCGATTTTTTAATTGAGTTTGAAAATAGGAGATAAAAAGGTATATTATGAACACCTGAATATACATTGTAAAATTTGTAGCGTGTATATCTGTTTTCATTCATCTCTTTGTTTATTCTTCTATTTGGGATATTTAGTTTGACGATTTCGAATGAATGTAATTTATTATGCATATTGTTTCTGGAATGTATAGACCGTCCAGGTATTTTCAGCATGAAGGAACGTGCCAAATGGGATTCTTGGAAGAGTTATGAAGGTAACCCCCCCCCACCCCCACCCCAACACACACACACATGGACAGATACACATACACGCGAAGAAATAGAAGTTGAATAACATGTCACTAGATAAGGCTACATTTAATGGACTGACAGGATTATGAATCTTATCTTATTTTATTTTGACCAAGAAGACCACCTCTGCGCAACAACATTCTTTTTATGATTTTCCCTTTTTAAGTATGATTTATGCTTAATTTGAGACCTGTTGTTTGGACATATGCTAGAGAAGATTTTTAAAATGAAAAATATATACGAACTGATTAGATTTTATGTTTTGATTACTGGCACAGCGAAATCCAAGGAGGAGGCAATGAGTGACTACATCACAAAGGTCAAGCAGCTCATGGAGGCTGACACAGCTTCCTCTTAAATTCCTTTCTTTTCTTTTTTTTCTAAAATAATGAACTCCAATTAGGCTGTAATTGCCGTATCAAGTTTGTGAGCCATACCCCTAGCTCAGCAATTATGCATGTTAAGATTGTGTAATGATGAGATTGTTGCGCTGTTGCAATGTTGCCTGATTCTATGTATCAACAAATCCATTTAGTTTCATTCTGCGCACCTTTTTATTTTAATGTTGTTTGGCTGTTTAATTTAGGTACTGCATGAAAGTAATGTTTTCAAAAACAAAACAGCAGTACCTGTACATTTTTCCTTATTTTTATTTTTCAGGTTATCAGTAAAAGGCTCTGGGTCAAAATTCAGAGAAAACCCAAAAGGCTAAGTTCAGTTCAATTAACGTTGGCATGTATTATAAATTATAATTGTTCACTGATGTTATCAGATGTAAGAAAGGGAGTCCATATTTTTATCTCTTATTTGTGGTGCGAAATAGTTAATACTAGCAACCAGTTACAAAAAATGCAAGGGTATTTGCATGACAATTCCAGAATAAGTGCAGATGCCATAGAAATCAATTACTGCCAATGCTGTATTTCCATGAAAATATTCAGTGCTTGGTGTATACAACTACGTACATACACTACAGACGCTGGAAAATACTTCATTTCTACTGCAATTTTGAGTAATTGGGTAATTGGAATAGCAATGATAGGCCACAATTTGCTCTCCAACAAGCAATCTCTCTTACAATGAGATTAATTTCAGTCTCTGATCAGATTAATACATGCTGGCAATAACATGCAGTCACAAGTGCTGCTCCAGGATTGCGGGGCCCACTGGCATCCACAATTTTGCAGCCTGAAGATCAAGAAGGTTATTTGTACTTTATTTTGAGGCTGAATCTGTGTATGCATGAAGAAAATGATGATTAAGTTCTTTGTAAAAAATACTTGCAATTTAAAATCACTGGTGTAGTGAATTATGAAGCAAGATTTTGTCAGTTATATGTTATGTGCAGCTGTTTTCCAACTGTATCTAGTCTAATATATGATCAGAACTCTCGAGAACTTATTATTATGTAAAGAGAGACGTTCAACTCGCCTAACAGGTTTTAATTGTTAAACAATTAGTAATATATTCACACTTACCCGTGTTAAGATTGACACTTAATTATGTTTATTTTGACACTTCATCCATCTAATTATCTTTAGGGGACTTTCCTTAATTGGAACTCAGAAGGCCAGTTTTTACAAAGCCCGATTCAAACTTTTCTGTTGTTCACAGTCAAATGTCATGACAAACATAAAATTAGTCACACAAATATCTAACTTCAAAAGAGGTAAATGTGTTGAACAGCATGCGAGCCATCAATAATAAGTTGTTAAGAGTAAATTACACACAGTGTTAAGCAAAATACTTCATAATTAAAAGCCTACAGCAAATAAAAATTTAACAAAGTCTCATATCTAATTAACTAATCCATCCCCTATTTCCACGGCCTGAGTAATTGAAATAGAGAACACATGTCAGAAGAAGTGCTATACATGTCCACCATATATCCTGATCCTCCGAGAACATAGTACATGCCGTTAGGCACCCTACCATCATCAAATAACATAGTTGCCCCATTGTTAAATTATATGGTAAATCTGATCTCCTGCCAGATGCGTCCGCATTGCCGAACTGACAGTCCTGTCTTGACTGGTACACTGGCCTTGACCAGTTCCAATTCCTGTTCTGGTTCCAACCATACTGGTAGGATCCTCTATTTTGTGATGGGTAAGAGTTAACTGAAAAGAAACATAAAACCAAAAGAAGTACCAGGACGCACAGAACTTCATTTTGCAAAAGAAAAACAAGTAGCAACACGGCAATTGGTACGACGGCAACAACGGTGTCGCACATGAAGCCATATGATAATAGAACAACACTAATGGTTATGATTAGGATGAGTGGCAGCGTTTCTGGCAACACTTCTACGCTTTCTTTGACTTCAAATAACATCTCATAGTACTCTATCATGGATTCCCAACAAATGAGTAACCCAAGACATACCAGCAGAAGGAAAGGTATGACCGGCGATGGTCCCTGATACAGAGCGCTTTGAGAATAGTAAGGGTTGTAATACATATCTCTAGTGTTGCAATACATCTTTCTCTCTTTCTTGCTCTCTGGAGAGTAAGCTTTGAATGAGGCGAGTTGTACGTATATAAGAAGAAAGAATTGAAGTATTCTTGCATGGTTCAGTCTCAAATGGATGCAACTAACTTAGAATTACCAATAAAAATTATTTGGGCAGGCAAAATATAATTTATGGGCGGTTGGGATTTGGTTTTAGTTTACAATTGATCTAAGCTATTGTGCCCCTTTCTTGTGCAGTGATTTGTACAGCAGGTTGCTGAAATGTATCTTGACGCAAGCATTCGTTATGCCACCTCAGAAAATTCAGATGGGGTATATGGGATATTGACCCATTATGTGCGTTGCTGAAACCTAGAGAACCATATTGAATTAAGATCGCTTGGTTCCCTATGGTGATAGAAAATGATATCATTATTACAATTTAAGCAATGCTCGCGCCACTTCGGCCCTACCTAAGAGCAACTTGCAATGCAGTATATGTTTAGTATTGTTTGCTTGTTTTGGTCGGTAAGACTATTGGCTGGGATGTGTTGAGAAGAATTAAATAAATTTTTGAGACGTTCTTATGGATAACATGAAAAAAAAAAAAAGGTGCAAAAGGGAATTATATTCTGTCTAAGAGGAACAGTGTTAGATTATCGTTTCGGTACACTGCAAACCCAACTATGTTTTTTTCGCATTTGTTGGGTTTAGACAAAATTTTCTCCCTTTTCTTCGAAAGGAAAAGATGTTGTCATTAGGAGGCAGAGTCACACTTATCAACTACACACTTTATGCCATACCTCTTTACATTTTGGCTATCTTTAAGCACCTGTTTGGGTCATCAAGTATAGATAAAATTCGCAAAGGCTTTCTTTAAGGGAGCTAGAAATAACAGTAATAAGAGGACTATTAATCTAGTAAAACTGGTCTACTATTTGCAATAGCAAAGATTTTGGTAAATGAAAACTCTTAAACTTAAAAGAACATGAACACAGCCCTCTTTAGCAAATGGACTTGGAAGTTTTTTTAGAAGGACAACTCTAGAATTTGACTTGACATAATTAGGTCAAGAGCAAAGTTCTAGTGCCACCACGTTTGGTTGCCGCAACTTCATATTTTATTAATATTTAAAATTTTTAAAATTCAAATGCTAAATCCAAACTGTTGACCTTATTAAATATAACGAGCGATGTGTTTCTATATAAGTTTTACAAAATTTGGAGTTGATTCGATACTCGATCAAGTGCTCAATAAATGAACGAATATGGTTAACTATGACTGATTAATTCTAATATGTTCATCGTTTTATCACTTAATCCAGTATCAAATCAACTCTAAATTTCATAAACTTATATGAAAACACATCACTCGTTAAATTGAACAAGATCAACGGCTTAGATTTGACATTTAAATTTTAGAATTCTTAAAAATTAATCAAATATGAAGTTGTGGTAACTTATGGCAAAAAAAAGTGGTGGCACTAGAACCTTTTCTTAGATCCAAATATAGATACTTTAATTCCTCAAGCCTCTCTTTTTTTCTAGAGCTCCATCAAAACAACCATAAATCTAATTAAATTAGGTCGTTCAAGAATTATAGACAACAGTGATTCCATCTCATTCTGGCAAGACAGATAGTTTGAAAATGCAAGGATGGCTGGTAAATTTTCTAATTTGTATGCTAAGGTAAAAAAAAAAAGACCATTTCTCAATTGCATAATTATGGAATAAAAACAAACCTAATTTTAGATTGAAAAGGGAAGCCAATCTTAGCCTTAGAGCTGAAAAAGTTAAAGCTTGCAACATCTTTAGTAATATCAATTTCACAGAAGAAAGAGACAGTACCATCTTAGCATTGGGATAGTAAAGGCTTTACTTTGAAATCTATGTATATCTTTGTAACGGTGGTATTACTATTCTCTTTAAGGAGTCAGTTTGGGATTTAAAATATACCACTCAAATTTATACTCTTTCTTTGACTTATAGTTAATAATAAAGTGCTAACTAGAGATAATCTCATCACTAGAGGTTGGCAAGGTACCAAAACTTGTAATGTTTGCATACAAGAAGAATCTGTAGACTGCTTTAGAACACTGTTGCTAGAAATACTACTTTTGGTCATTTTTTTGAGAGAACTTCAATATCTAATATTTAGAGTTCTATTTTGTACTTAGTAAAAATTGTATGTTTTCTAAAACCTTGCCTGCTGCTTGAATTTGGGTTATGTGGTCAAAGAAAAATGATAGAACTTTTGGTTCTTCTGATGATAAGAGTGCACTTACCACCATTTACTCTACCTTGTATCTCATGCACTTTTGGACAGAAAATTGATTAGTGCTATCTGTAATTTTGCTATTCTTTGCCATCGCTAAACAGAAAGTGAACACATAAAATAGACAAGATGAACATATATAGTGATCAAATTGAACACATACAAACAGATAAGTTCAATAAAAATAAGTTAAATATGCATATATAAATATGAACAAGAGATGACAACACTTATTTATTTTTAAGTGTTCACTTTGATCATCTAAATGTTTATCTTGTCTATTTTATATGCATGTTCACTTTGTGTTTAGCGATGACAAGGGAGGACAAAACTAGTAAAAGCACGGGACGGGAGCATCAATTCGGAAGGGAGATTCTCTCCAACACTACTAATGGAGTTTAAGATGATGATCTTCTCGATAGATGACTTGCATTGACTTTTGTGTTTGCTCTGTGTGCTTGTGTTGGATGTACCTTACCTTTCAATACTGACTGTTTTTCCTATTATGTTGTTTTTAGAAAGTTAGTTGTTTTTTCTTCCTCGACTTTTGATGGTCATATGTAATGATCAGATCTGGATCCTCTAGACGTTTTTTTAAACGTCTAGTGGACGTCTATCAATCTTGATCGTCTGATTTAATCTTCAGGCCTATCAATCTTGCCTTAATCATGGGATATCCATTATTGATCGGAAGGACAAAGATTAAAAACGTCCATTGATCGGTGCTGAGGGTACTGGTCAAATTAATTCCTTAAAAACCGATACTAATTCGTTTCCAGTACAGTTTAAGGGTCGAATCACGGGGACGGACTATTCTTATTCTAAGTTCAAACAGTTCGTATTAAATTTAATTCTTTTGGTTAAATAGATAATTTAAATTCCAAACAAATCTAAATAGAAAATCAAATTGCAGTTAAAATTTTAATTCCCTAGAAAAACTTAAGCAATTTAAAAGTTTAAACAGTTAATAAACGATTAGGGGTTCAGGTTGTCTAACTTTTCTTGTCTGTCAAGGTTGGGACGGACCGTTCCATTTCTGGAACGGGCCGTCCTGACCCTGTCAGATGGCTGGGACAGGCCGTTCTAGACCAAGACGCCCCCTCTCGGGCGGTCTGTCCTACCCTTAGAACGGTCCGTTCCAGTCATCTGATGTCTGTTTTGTCATCCTACTTAGTTATTTGCTGAGTGTTTTTACGTGGAATTAGTCAAACCAAACCTACAGACTTGCGCTCTAACTCTCGTTCAGGTCAAATTGCGGGGTTTTGTTTGATAAATCCTAAAAACTCCTAAATTTCAACTCTCGTTTCTTGGTTTAGGTGCTTTTAATTGATTTCTGGGTCTTGGTGAACTCTCAATCTCTCGATTTATTGAGTAAAACTCTAATCTCTTAAAGTTTGGTTTAATCCTTTCGGATATCGCCTACCTAATTGATCTAAGTGTTTACTTATTATTGCAGATAGACTTTGTTTTGACAGTTAAACTAGACCTTTGTTTAACGCAATAGTCAGATCTAACATTAACAATTTGCAACAAAAAGATAGAATTAAATTTCAGAAATCATAAACGCAACTTAACTTAGCAATTAACTAGGTATTCAAACAAAACAAACAACTAAAATAAAAGTTATTGAACCATAGCCCCTAATCTACACTACTCCATGCAAGAAAAAGCAGGTTTGATCATACAAAAACACAAAGAACAAGGAAAAACCAAGTTACAACAAGTTGTGCTCGAAATTCTCCAACTTCTAAGCTCTGTCCTATCTGGGGCGGTGCGTCTCAGGCTGGTGGATGGCCGTCGCGACAGGGTGACTTTCTTGCTCCTTTCTGGCTCTGAAAACTAGGCAAATTCGAACCCCCTTGACTTGGAGCCAGGACAGAGCTTATATAGGCATCTTAGGCGGTTCCAAAACGTGGCATTGTGGCTCAGAAAGGCGGTGGAAACTGAAGAAACCGCCTCACCAAATCAGGCGCTCTATTTTTGGAAGTCTCGAAATAGCTATCTGGCATGTTTGTGGACTGGGACGGCATGGTCTGGATCTGGGGCGGCCCGTCCCAGAATGGGCTGAACGTGTCGTCTGGATTGCCTCTGCCTATGTCTGCACTGAATTGGGACGGCCCGTCCTGAGGTTGGGGTGGCCCGTTCCAACTTGCTGAATCTGCACAACTTAGTCGATTTTCTCCCTCTTTCGCGCCAAAGTGTAATGAACCTGTATAAAAAACTTGCCGGGCTACGGCTGAACTTTCCTACATCTAACATTAGCACAATTTAAAGAAAAATGAGTAAAAACACAAGTAATTTGAATGAAATTTGGGGCTTATTCTGGCTGAAAATCAAGTACGGAAACCGTACATCATCCATATAATATGGTGGACTAGGATCTCTGTTGACCCTAAAAATTAAACCCTCAAAACCAAATAAAACAAAAACCAAATTGCGAAAACCAGAAGTCAAACAGCGAAAACCAAATTTCTAAAAACCCAAAACTAAATTACGAAAAATACCAAACAAACTCCAAAAATCTCCAAAAAAATACCCAAAAGTTCCTTGAGAATTATGATGATTTATCATAATTTTTAAATAACAAAAATACCAACACAAACTCCAAAATTTGCAAAGAAACCCAAAAACTTTAAAAAAATTACCAAAATAAATCTATGAGGAATTTACCAAAACCACTTAAACCATTAAATTCCTCATATTTTTGTGAGCTCCCCCATAATATTTCATCCAAAAATACCCAGGGTAAGGCCCCCAAACAATTTATTTTGTTTCAGCCATAAAGAAATAAAAAGAAATTGGGAAAATCAAATGAAATTCTCTGAAAATTCCATGAACTTTGGCGCGTGCATACAATTGCAGCGGATCCAACAGGGGCCAAGGATGTCGCTGCCCCTCAACAGAAATTACTATACCCCATTTGATTTTGTGTGCGCTGGGATCATGCACCGGAAACCTTGGCGCCACTTAAATGTTCATTGGTCCACAGTAGACCACCTGCACCCATCTACTACTCCCTCATTTAACCCGACAGGCGGGCCCCATAATGAAGAGTCGTCTCCTCCCCTGGGTAAAAAGAAGAGGTGAAAAGAGCAGCTGCGATTTACCGTGAAGGCCGGGTGAAAGAAAGGTGAAAACGCGGAAGGCTCCGACGTGGCCTTCTCTCCGTCCACAAACTCCAAAACCAAACTTGGCTGCCCATGGTTTACCGAAACCTAACCCTAGCGCAGCCAAGGGACAGCCATTGGATCAAGATCAAACGATGGAAGATGCTCACGGCTTCAAACCATAGCCCTAATCCAATTGGCTATATAAACACCCAATTGAAGCAGAAGAAGAAAAGAGGAAGAGAGGGGTAAGGTGAGGCTAGGCTTAGACTACCACTTGTATATTGAATTGAGAGGTTTTGAGCGAAATTGTAAAAGGCGTTTCAGCGAACAGTGAGAAATAGAGGGGAAAAGGTGAAATTGAGTGGTTCCAAATTTGTAATCCTCTGTGTTCAAATCCAATAAGTGAAATCAAAGTTGAAATTGTGCTGTTTTGTTTCTCTTCTCTTCTCCTCTCATCTCCTGACCTCTCCTCCCATGGTGTAGACTGAGGAGTCCTCAGATCTATGCCGAGGAGAGGTCGCTTAGCCTGAGGTTTCCTCTTGACTAGGCATAATAATAGCTTAAGCTGTGGTTTCCTCAGTTTTAGGCTGCAATTTCATGATTTGAGTTCAAATTGCTCAAGTTATGGAATTTTGTATAATATATAAAATGCTTACTGTTATGCTGCCAAAATGATGTCAAAATTCACATCCATTATATTTCCTTCAATTTCTGGACTAAAGCACAAGATAACAATGTCAAAAATGAAAACTGAATGCCCTTTTGAGTTAATCATTTCACGGGCATGATTGCTGGATAATAATAAAAAACAGTAAAAATGTGATTAGTTAGAATTTCTGAATTATATTGAATAATATGTTATAGTTTTGAACATTAATCAAGATCAGTAAAAAAAAAAAGAAGAGGAAAAATCTGTAGCAGCCAAAAAAAAAAGAGAAACATAAGGGTATTTTAATTTCCCAATTTAATGTGCTAAGGGTGTAAAAATCTAGTAATACTAGTCTTTTCTTCAATTAATTGCTTTTCTGTTTAGCAATTTAGTGGTAGTAAATGGCTTGATAAAAGAAACAAAAATGATTTAGTTGGACATGTCAAAAATAAGACTTAACAGTGCAAGACGATTAAAATGGCACCTTGCCTTGACATAGGATATAATGAGAAAGGTTTCGTGAGGTTTCTTGAACTTAATCATATGTGACATAGCAATGAAATGCATGAGAAAGTGCACTGTACAAAATTGCAATAGGTTCAGTTCCAGGAAAAGGATGTTAATTGATGAATTTGGTAACAGCACACGTGCACGAGAAAGTCAAGCAAAAAACAAAGCAAACATGATTTCTTGTCTCAACTAAAATCGAACTAAAAATCAGTATCTTTCTCTATACCTCTTTCGGTACCAAACCTGTACTCACCGTACCAGCTGGTGGCTCGCCTATCAAATTAGGTCGACACAACTCAAACCAAGGGTACCCTTGTACTCTCCATGCTCCCCTGATTCTAACGGACATGGTCGCCTGCGCTGTGTCGGCTTAGGTCGCCGGAAAATTTAAATCAGAAATTGCAGGGATCAAATTGAATAAGAAGTTTGCACATCCGAAATAAATTCGTAATTTCCTACCTAAATTAAAGCGACGCGAGATGAACGGAGGCCACCGATGAGTTCTCCTCAACCTCACGAATCCATCAAGCTCAAATTCACCGTCAATGGTGGCGTCGATCGTCCGGGAAGGCTTTCAGAAGGGCTCGCCCGGAAATAAAATAACACAAGGGGCCTCTCTGTAAAACGTCTTTCTCCTTCAAAACCTCTGCCCCAAACTTTCTCTGCTCTTCTGTGGCCAAATTGAGTGAGACGGGTCACCGACACGACAGTGACTCATTACACCAGAATAATTTGATAAAAATGATTAAAACAAATAATTGCCACGTCAGCAAGCCCTCTCAGCAGACAAATCAGCAATACGCCAGCGCCAACTCAGAGCCAAGTCAAAGCCATGTCAAGCCCCTGTGCACACGTGGACCAACCAGAAAATGCCAAATCAGCAGAAACTTCAAAAATTCATTAAAAATAGTAGAAAACTCAGAAAAATTCAAATAAAATATCCATAAAATTCTAAAAATCCAAATAAACTAAATTCACTTATATTTTGATATAAAAATCTGTCAATTTATTGAGTATTTCTATTTTTGAAGTATTTTCAATATTTTTTAAAATTCTAAAATGATGTTAAATCAATGTTATAAAATTCCAAAATGATTTCAAAACTTAATTAAACTTTTCTAATAAGTTTTCAAAGATAAATATTGAAGCTTTAAAGAAATATTTTAAATATCAAATATATTTTCAAAATAAACATGATTAAAAATATAAAAAAAATATTTTCAAAAGTCTAGAATTAAAAATAAAAATAAAGGAAATTGTAAAAATAGTAAAACCCAAAGAGAAATTTAAGAAATTAAAAGTCCAAACACGAAACCCAAAGTCAAAATCGAAACCTTTCCATTTCAAGAACGAAAACTCTTCAACGGATCGAATTGTCCTCAATTGGGTCCCGTCAACTAGGTCTGGTACACCAATCGAGTCCGGTTTAAATCAAAAGAAATAAACCTAAGATGAACACAAAACAAACGATTCCCTAGCCTTTAACTAAAATTCTTCAGATCCCTTAATCAGAGGTTCTCGTGAGCGATCACGGGGTAATTAACAGTAGGGGCTTGCGCCTACTGGAAAGAAATGACCCGCGAAATCAACAAACCTCTTTAAGAAGCAACTCATGTTTTGGTTCTCTTGTCGTAAAGAGATACTCGAACGGAGATCGAACCTTAAAGGGGGTGAATCTAAGGCTATGTTCCCATATCTCGAGGAAGCCCAATTCCATTCTTCGAGGGATGACGAAAAAGCCGCGACAATCTCGTTCCATCAGAATCTTGTATCAAACTTTTCGCGTGAGTACGTAGGCCTTCAAACTCACTACAGCCTCTGTCAAGCAGCCACAGATCTGGCTAATCATGTTAGGAACTCAAGTCCATGTGAAATTTTAATTTTTATTAACATTTAACAAGTAATTAACATGCACGAAAAACGAATCTAGTTATTCAAGTGATTAAAATATATAAGGAGAAGCGTAGGAGGTTACCTCTTCCGAAATCGTATTCGAAACGCTTGAACCAATGCTTAGAAGTCGGTGGCGTGCTTGTCACCTTCGCTACTGCCTCTAGTTGCCTCGAGTCCACCTAGGAGATTAACCAAAGTCTCAAAATAAGTGCTAGCTTGTCTGAGACGATAGCTAATTCCCTGTTTCTTTCTTCGCGCGCTTAACAGATTAAGTGGAAGATAGAATGCTCGACGCATGAGTTGTATAGAGATGGAGGGAGGCGCACAAGAGAGGGAGAAGCACGAAATTTATGCCCTTTTGTGAGCCATCGGCCAGAGAAGAAGAGAGGAAGAGAGATTAAGATTTTCTACACCTTATTTCCATAAACAACGCTGCCTTATATAAAGTACAGCTCTCTTTTAATTTTTCTTGGACAAAATTGCCCCTCTATGGCGAAAATTTCAGATATTAAGTGGGCCAGTCCACATGATATAACGACCCATTAATCCATTCTATTAATCCACCTCAAATCGGACTTTCAGTTAACTGATTATGCTATGTTGGCCATGAAAATAAATAATCATTTATTTCGATTAATCATAAGCAATATCTAGCAACACGTTATGATTCCTTATTCACATAAATAAATATTGCACCAATACAGTACTTCAATCCTGTATAAAAAATGATATCTTATTGTTTTGATTCCTATGTCACATGATATCCTTGTATAATCCAAGATATGAATGTGTCATTCTTGTAGATTATACGTTTCTTGATCTAGAGTTGATCGCCTAGTTGTGCGCATGCGATCCAACTCCATCAAGGGGCCCCAGTAGATATCATCACTCACTATGTGAACTAATGAGGGACATACGGTTGTCGTGATGAACAGTTTTTCCCCGCACAATTCAAAATAACATAAATAAAGTCCGTATAGTAGCCCTTATCAGGAATCAAGATTAGACGATATTTATAGAACCTATCCTCATGTGGAAAAACTGAACAATCTCAAACTCAGAATCAAACACGTATGAAATAAATAATGACACATAACACAATCCATATATTTATTTCATTAGGTCATGTCATGTGCTATGTTCCAGTAACATACACATATGCAATTAAGTCGGTAACTCCTTACCCATGATTTCTAGAATTTAATCATCGCTTAACTTACATACTAATCTTATATGATAATTAATGTTCCTTGTTAATTATCAAGATTATGGACTCTTTAGCGATATTATTGTCATTCGTATGAATGATCCACAAAGATCTACAATTCAAATTCTCAATCTAAATGATCTGTCAATGATGTGGATTTTCTTGCTTTAGAATTATACCCTATTTTACTCAAGTTTGTATCGCAAGCGTACGATAGTCGTCTAAGTATTTAGGGGTCGAACCACAAGGACGGATGTTTGATAACCAAGTTTTAATTTTACTTAATCTACTAAACTAGAAATTTGCAGAATTATGGAGTTTGGTGTCGAGATTAACAACTAGATTAAATCAATATTAAATAAAACAGATTGCAGTAAAAATGGATTAATTGGCTAATTAGAAGTTAGGGGCTTAAGGCATGCTAATTCTTTCAGTTTATTCCAGTCCCAGCGGTCCGCTGGCTTTCGTAGCGGCCCGCTGAAGTGGACTCAGGTCGCTTGACAGATCAGCTGATCGCTGGCTACTTGGCGGTCATAGACCACCTCGCTGGTTCGCTCAGCGGCCCGCTGGGGTCAAGCTGAGACTATTACTTAGTTGATTTAAATGTTGCTTTGTGTATAGAGTTGGGTTATTGTTGAAGTGCTACAGATCAAACTCTCGTTTTAGGTCTGGGGTTCAATTCAACTAACTTCAAATCTATCAAGTGGATCTAAACTTCAACTTTCGTTTCGTGGTCTAGTTTCTACGGGTTTATACCTTTCTAAGTCTTGAATTCTTAAGCTTTCGCTATTAGAAAAGACTTGTAACTCTCGTCAATTAGTCTTGGTTCAATCTTTCGATTATAAACCTTCAAGTTGGCACAATTGATGTTCAATTCTTAGAGTAGTTTGGACTTAACTATCTAACTAATCAAGCAAGGCCTATACTTGATGGATACGAGCAAACTAACCTAAGCAATTCAATTTCAATCAGATAAACAATTGAAGAAAGGAATTAAAACACCACATGCAACTAAGAAATCAACTAAATAACAATATCAATTCATAAACTTAAAGGTTCACTGCCATGGCCCCTAAAAAGTTATCTACTCGCGATCAGACATCAAACAAAACATCCAAGTATCAAAGAGAAAAGAAAACATAAGAAAGAAATAAAGTTACAACAGAAAAGCAACTCGATCCCTTTCTTTCTGTCTTCTGCTACTCGACAGCGGCCCGCAGATGTCTCTGGCGACCCGCTAGACCTGTGCAGAATCGTTCTCCTTTCGCCCAGAATAACTCCTCTAATTTGCCGACCCCTCTGTCTTCAACGCTTCCTCCTTATATAACATGCATTGGCGGTTCTCTAAAGGTGGAGGTCGTGCAAGTAGAGGCTCTAAATTTGGATAGACAGTTATGGAGGAGATAGCAAATCTGGCTGGCTATTTTTGTCTGTCGGTTAACATCTTCCAGCGGCCCGCTGCTGCGTCTAGCGACCCGCTGAAATCTCCTATATCGCCAGTCAACATCTGCTACCCGCTGCCTCCCTGTGGGTCGCTGGTGAGATCTGTGGGTCGCAGGTCTAGTCTGAAATCGCTCCAAATGTCGAATCGAGTAGCCACATCGCGTAGATCCTATACAAAATGAAGCAACCATGGCAGTACCTAGCTTCTAACCTAAATTAACAATTAAACATTAGAAAAAGCACATAAGATCAAGAAATTAAGACCTATAAATGGTTGAATTACTAGGTATGAAAACCATTTATCAGTCAATAATAAACTCTATGAACAAATGATCAAGTATCATCAATAACATAAACTGAACTTAAGTTATTAAAATATTGACTTCTAGGGCATAACTCCAACAAATCACTTACCTAGGCCTCCACAACTGCATGAACAAAATAAAATTTGTGAACGTTACTGAAACGAAACACGTAAATTGACGGAAATTGGCTAAAATCAAAGGAAAATCAAAGACGGAACGCTAAACGGAACAGAAACGAAATAGATTTCTGTTACGTTGGCTGGAACGGAACAGAAAACGGAACACGTCTGTTCCGTGGATGTGTTAGACGTTTGACATGCCTACTCATTTGTAGTCTGCTTGCAATCGAATCCTTATCTGGTGTTGCGCTACACATCTTATAGCGCAACATCGAGCCGTTTGATCTGATCGGGACGGTTAAATTTTTTTTGGACCTTACAATTTGGTATAATTCACGAGATGTGTAGCGCAACATTGAGCTGTTTAATCTGATCGGGACGGTTAAATTTTTTCGAACCTTATAATCTGATATAATTCACGGGGCATCATCATAGATCGTACGGTTGGGAGCTGCGCTAGGGAGATGCTTTGGGCAACTTGTTTTTCACTTCGAGCAACATTTAGAAAATATCTTGGACAAATATACCCTCAGTTAACTTTCCTAAAAAATTTTCTAGTATAATACTTCCTAACAAAGCTAGCCGCTAAAACCAATTAATTTAAGTTTGAGGTCAGCAGAAATTTTAATTATTTTTCAAATGAATTTATTTGTGCACATAAATTTAAATTTTGAGGTGAACTATTCTTTTGTTTTTGTGCTAGATTTTTACTTGCCATCTTTGTACAAGTTAATAGCTTATTAGTACTATAACCATTATCTGAAATTTTTTTTAATACAAATTAATAAATATAATGTTTAATAGTAGAATTGAACTAGCTATCATAATTTTTCTTTTAAATTTCTAATGCTCATGACATGCCTTTTTCAGAGAAAGATGTATAATCAAAATTCATTATGAAGAAATCATGAAAATGTCGTACTCAAAGATTAAGAAGGAAAGTTCGGAGGGGTATTTTAGTTATTTTAAAAAAATTGATGTTGCTCCAAGTGAAAAGTAGGCTGCCCAAACACCTCCGCTGCGCTATACGCCTATGCAGACCAAATGGGATCTAGTCCCGCGCGGGACTATCCAGTGCACAAATCACAGCCGTGTGATTTATGGCAAAGGGAGTCCCGTGCATGTAACCAGATTGATAGGCCGGAACCGTCCAGATTAGATCGGACGGTTCTAAGGCTGCGCTGGACGGTCCCGCGCGGGAGCGTATGCGGATTGTATACACTACTAGGGCTGTCAATGAAATCCGTTTATCCGTTTACCCAATCCGTATCGTACCGTATAAGACGGGTATGGGTAAAGTTTTATTTTCGTTAAGTTAACGCGTATGGGTACGGGTAAGGAAATTTTTTCGTTAATTTAACGGGTACGGGTACGGGTACGGGTAAAAGTTATTTCGTACCGTTTTCATAACGGATAATTGCCACAATTAAAAAGAAACAATTACATGATACATATGGCATCTTATATTGCATGATTGGTAAAAAAAATATTGCTAGATTTTATTTAAGATTTATAATTCTTTCCATTCAGTGTACGAAAAAATAAAAAAGCATAAACCTAAAATATTCGCTACCATTGTTGCACTTTATTAATATACTTATTGATATAATTTATTTATACAGAGTGTACAAATTTTATTATTATTATATTCATTTTTTACCGTTATCGTATCCGTACCGTTAATTCTTAACGGGTACGGGTAAGGTACATGTAAAGCTATTTTTTAACGGGTACGGGTAGGATACGAATAAAGAAAATTTTAACGAATACGGTAATAAAAATACCTTCTACCGTACCGTACCGTACCCATTGACAGCCCTACCCCTAGTATACAGACAGGTAGCGCAACACAGGATTTCATTTCCTTGCAATCCCGTAAAGCCCAATAATTATAAGTCGTGACGAGTTACTGACAGCGACTCGTATGATATATTGTTATCCATTGTTGGCCACAGAGGATCTGGATTCCAGGAGACGCATCACTCCCTCTCCACCTTTCTTCCTTTCTCAGAAGCGCGACATCCTAACCCTTCTCTCTTTCTCTCTCTTTACTCCTTCCTCTTTTGCTCTCTCACGATCTGGATCCCACCACTACTTGCCTTTCAAGCGAGATGTTTTGATCGGACTTCGGAGTAGAAGGCTCTATTTATTCGCGACTCTCTCTCCCTCTCTTCTTCGACCATGTCGGATCCGGGTTCAATGCAAGCGGCGATGGAGGCCCGCTTCAGAAATCTCGAGCTTATCGGGCGCGGTTCGTTTGGCGAAGTCTACAAAGGGTGAGCAAATAGCAATGCATCATAGCTTGTTCTTTCAAATGCCAATTTGGATTCATACTAACCCTCCTTAGGATTATACTTTGTTAATCGGACTTGGCACTTTGGTTTTAAACCTGAATTTGTTTAATTTGAGGTGGTTTTGTGTGGTTTTACTAGTTCATTAAAATCACAGTATCCAAAGCTCATTACATAATTATTACAATGGAAACTTGTGTATTGTATTGTAGGTTTGACAAGGAACTGAACAAGGACGTGGCAATTAAAGTAATTGATCTAGAAGAAGCGTAAGTTTCTACTCTTAATGAAAATATTTTTTCAAATAATCGAGCTTTGCATGAGCTATTTAAGCTGTGGTGTTTATTCCCCTACCTCCTATTCTTAACAGTTGGGAACATAGTTCAATCCAATGGTTAATAAGATGAATTGATGAAATGCTTAACCTAAGGTTATTTGATGCATATGAAGATATTAAAATAAAAATTAAAAAACAAATGGTTTCAACAGCTTTTATCCATGAGATGTCTGGATTTGCTATTTAATGCTTTCCCTTCTCCTTTTTCTATTTTTGTTTGTAGTGAGGACGATGTTGAAGACATTCAAAAGGTAGATATGATATTATTTTTTCTTCCTCCAGAATATAAGTATAGATGGTTAAATCTACTGTGTCAAACTTTATGTAATGTGGTCCAGGCTAAAGTTCTAATGACCTTGTGTATTTTGAAGTATCACAGAGTGACCAAGAACTTTTCATAAAGGATTTGTTATTATATATTTCATGAACCAGATCAGAAAACTAAAATTTAGAACAAATCTGGTTGTGTTTCTTTGCTTCTATACCTTTCAGGGAGTTACAGTGTCAAGAATAAATAGTCTTTGATGTTTCCTGGTTTTTTATTAATTTAAATGTTTATCTTGCAGGAAATATCAGTACTATCGCAGTGCCGCTCTCCATATATAACAGATTATTATGGCTCATATCTTCACCAAACTAAGCTATGGATAGTAATGGAGTACATGGCTGGTGGTTCTGTTGCTGATCTTGTATGTTTTTTTATCTTATTATAATGCATGTTAGTTAAAATATAGTAGAAGTTTTGGCCCTCATTACTATCAAACTAGAGTGTACATAACCGTTACATGGTACTGTTACAGACATGTAGGGCTGTAGTTTGAATTTAGTGCAGCTTAGGAAATTTGTTTGTATTATTTCCTTTAAAAAAATATTGATTAGCTTTCTGACTGATGCTTGACATATATAAACAAAAGCATACTTTGAACTCACAGCTGTAAGAATTTGTGCATATTTGGAAAGTAGAGCAGGAAATCCTTCTAAATAATATCTTTTTATTGGCCTCTTTCCAATCAATTGGTGCTACTGGCAGGACTTGTGGCAAAATATTACTTCTTTATCTTTCTAGTTAGTCAACAAATTTAAGATTTAGATCATTTCCTAAAAGGAGAAAATGTAACAAATAAAAACAATAATACCAAGACTACAAAGTTGGTTTGAAGGTGATCCAATGATTTCTTAGATTAAGCTCATTAAGTTTCTAGTGAGCTTAAGCTCGTACTAGATAAAATGTCTATGTATTTTAAGGGACCTATTGCATGCCACACCAATATATATAACTGTTTCTTTTTGCTCAGAATTTATTACTTGTTGTAGCTTCAATCAGGACCTCCACTAGATGAAATGTCTATATCATGCATCTTAAGGGACCTATTGCATGCTATTGAATATCTCCACTCAGAAGGAAAAATTCATCGAGATATTAAAGGTCTGTCTTCAGTTAAGGACCTTAATGCACGTTTCTGTTAAAATATTTTGTGTATATTTGCCTGTTAATCTAATGTTGCATTTGTCTTGCAACTGTTTTCAGCTGCTAACATATTACTCACAGAAAATGGAGATGTTAAGGTTAGTTTGTAGTTGCTCTTTATGTAGCAAAAATGTAATAAAAATATGTTGTTTTTTACTAGATGGTACTAAAGTTGTCATGGAACAATGCATTGTAGGTTGCAGATTTTGGTGTTTCAGCTCAGCTCACAAAAACTATGTCTCGAAGAAAGGTAATGAATTCTCTCAGGCTCTGCTCCAGAATTGATAGAGCTGGGGGAGACGAGGGGAGGGGAGGTAAAATGAAACTGACCGTGGGTTGTCACCTGCTCCAGAACAGGAGTAAGAGGAGATGAAGGGAGGGGTGATGATGTAAACTAAAAGGGAAATTTGAATGAAGTTTATTCAGCACTAGTAATCCCCAAATTGGGGGCGAACTTCTCTTTGTGCTCCTCTTTCCCCTAATCTCCCCTTATCTCCATCTCTCTGAATTGGAGCACAGCCTTAATGTTATTATTTCAGATGTGCTAGTATTAGTTGTAATTTTCCTTTTCTTCTATGTTTGTGCTCTGAAGAGATGTTCCTAACGGCTTGATATCTGATTTAATTTGAAGTCTGTTTTGTCAATGCACACAACACCAAGTTAAAATGCTAAATTGGCACCAGATAACAGTGATTATTTCGTGTATAAAATACAAATTACGTATCACTGTGAGTAATTGACTAATTGTAATGTAGTATGCTGTAGTAGCCTGTCAATTTCAACTCATTTTGCAATGTTTTGTGTATTACTGGAAAGTAAACATTCATACCTTGTCTTTGAATGTTCAGTGGGTTCTTATGAATAATAGTTGTGATTTGATTGGTTTGATCATTGTTGTTGATATTAAGTTATAACACTAACTATTTGTGATATGATTAGTTGCATTATTGTTGTTTAAAAATTCATGTCGAGTTGTAAACATGAGCTATCTGCACTGTTTGATCATTTCAGACATTTGTTGGGACACCATTTTGGATGGCTCCTGAGGTTATCCAGAATTCTGAAGGATACAATGAGAAGGTATGCATGCCCTAAAAAAATTTTATTAAATAACAATCTCTGTTGAATAAGAAGAGTCTTTTTCCATGATTTAAGCCATATATTTTATCTGTTTGCTTTATGAATAATAAAACTCTTGATCTTATATGCAGGCAGATATATGGTCTCTAGGTATCACTGCTATTGAAATGGCAAAAGGGGAGCCTCCTTTGGCCGACATCCATCCAATGAGGGTTCTTTTTATGATACCAAGAGAAAATCCTCCACAGGTTTGCAAACTCTAGTTCATTATTGTTTACTTTTTGCATATAAAATTCTTTCATGCTTCCGAATGTTAATCATGAGGGTCTGCTTCTCACAGGAACTGTTAATTTTCATGCTAGAAACAGTTGCAATTTTCATCTGTTCTCTCTTTTTTGCATCTGTTCTACAAGTTGGATTTTGTACTAAATAAATATCTTGTAGTCATAAATTATAAAATTCTTCCTTTGTTTGACAGCTCGATGAACATTTCTCCAAACCTCTGAAAGAATTTGTTTCTTTGTGCTTGAAGAAGACTCCTGCCGAGGTACAACAAAGTTATTTTCATACTTTCCTTTTATTCAATATGCCAATATTAGAGTTTTCCTGTGATTTAAACTAATTATTTCTCTGATTCTGCCTTATTTACCGTTACAAGTTGTGATACCTTTTGACTTCTAATTTAAAAAAATGAGTTGACTGGAAAGAAAATTTATAGTATGGAACTTTCTTAGTATCCATGTAATATTATTATCTGTTTTACTTCAGAGGCCCAGTGCTAAGGACCTTCTTAAGCATCGTTTCATCAAAAATGCCAGAAAAAGTCCCAGATTACTGGAAAGAATAAGGTCATTTCTCTCTCTCTCTCTCTCTCTCTCTCTCTCTCTCTCTCTCTCTCTACCCTCTTTCTTGCACACATGAGGATTCTCATCGGTTTCATTGATGATGGACAAATTTCCCCAGTACACTACCATATGTCCATATGTATATAGTATGTGATGCATGTAGTGTTCAATACCTTGGAACACTGATTAACCTCATTAAACAATATCAGCAGAGCAACAACATTAGAAAACTAAATAGATTTTGACCAAATAAAACTGGTATATATGACCTACTTGTACTGTAAACCCTTGCTTGTAATTAAATTTTATAGCTTTTCTATTTTGCTAATGTTGTATTTCTGTGCATGTCAGAGAACGACCTAAATTTCCAGTGAAGGAAGCAATGGAAGGTACCTTACCTCGTCAAGATGTAGTATCGGGCACAGGCACTCTTAAGGTTCTCAGAGACCCACGAGATGAAGATACTACACCCAGGTACCTACATTTATTACTTATCTAACCTCACCTTTTGTAGTGAAGCTGGTTGTAAAATTAGTAAGCTTAGAAAAACCTTGTTGCAAATTGGTCTCTCTTGATTTATCCTTTTAGTCAGTCAATTTCAACCTATTTTTCCAAAGAGGAAGGTTCCAATGCCGACATTTTGGATGCCCCAAAATGCCAACATTTCACTATTTAATACCTTTTCAAAATTTAAAATTCAAATTTCAAATCCAAATTGTTGATCTTATTAAATTTAAAGAGGGATGTGTTTTCATACAAGTTTTGTAAATTTTAGAGTTTATTTGATACTTGATCTAAGAGGTAGAAAAATATATGAACTCTGTTACTTGTAAAATGTCTAATGTTAGAACTTTTAAAGGCAATGGGACTGTATAAAATGAGTTTTACAGATATCATATTGTCTGTATATAGGTTTTTTCCCCTTATTGTAGCTGATGTGATTTAATCATTTGACAAATTAGCTGTCATCATTATTGTGAGTTCTACATAAACATGGTTACCTAATTTGGATAATTTCTCCTGGTAAACATTTACTTAAATCTGGTTTATTGGAAGCAAATTGTAGTTAAGGCTCCGATTTAAAGCAGAGTAACTTAATGTAACCTCCAAGAATTCAACCTGATCAGAGATGCTTAACATAACTTGGAACACTGGAATCTTTATTATGGTACTGAATAATTCTCTATAAAAAGTCAATTGAATCTTATCTTTTATCTGTTGCAGTGCGCGAAACATTCCCAGGGACTCTACATGGAAGCAAAATGTGGAGGGCACTGGGACTGTCAGAAGTACTCCTTCAAAGCCACCTCAATCATCAATACTGAGAGAGAAGAAACCAGACCTTCCTTACAGCTCAAATACTCCTAAAGAACAGGTCAATGCTATTTTCTCGCGCCAAGGAGCTCAAAATGAGCCTGATGGTGCAGGATCTGACAGCTCTTTAGAAGATGTATATGCTTCTAACTTGGTCCCTGTTTTTGGTTTTTGCTTTGATGTATGGTTGCTTACAAGAAACATAATGCCTTACAATTTACCATTACAAATATTGGTTTGTTGTCTAGGGATCACAGAAAGTAATCTTTGTACCACCCTCCATTGTTTCTTTAGAGGTGCCTCATTTATGCCCTTTTCTTACTGTCTATCCCAATATGCATGAAGATGGGATGGGTAATAAAGGTAGCTTTAGAGTAAATAATATAATATATAATTAGGCATAATGTTCCATAATGTCCTATGTGATTTACAAGTTTCCAATGGTTAAGTGATATTTTTGCTTTTGCTTTGAGCTATACATGGTTTGGTTTGAATAATCTTAGACAGCAATTAGTGTTTTTAGGTAACATGTAGCGTATCTGATCAGTCTTCGACTGGAACCAGGTCTTGAAGCCATTTAATAAACAATAGAAGTGTTACATGTTTCACTACTGCTGCATGTGTTTCAGTACTAAAGTTATTATGTGTGGATAGTAACCTTATTGGCATGCCAGACAAATCATTGTTTCTGGGACCTATATCACTCATCGCTATGCGATATCATTCACAGGATGAGCTGGTAAGTGGGTCAGGTACAGTTGTACTCCGTACTCCAAGAGAGATACTTAGTGCAGCTTCAAACAATCAAGTGAATAAGGTATCATTATTATCTACAATAGCTCATCTGGAAGATCAGTCAGTGCAAATCTGGCAAATGGTGCTGCTAATTTAAATTTTCCTGGCTGTTTATGAAGGAACTTTTTCTTATTCTCTTTTTCCCTTTCTTTTGCCTGGAATTGACCAAAATGACATGTTGGTGCCTCGGTGAGCAGTTATTCTTACAATAGAAACCTCAACTTAGCTCAAATTTGTTTTGGAAAAGAAATCAAATAATACTGTACTTGATCTTAATATAACAGATGATCACACTTATTTTTCTGTATTAGCCTGTCAGCAGGTTCTCCTCTAGTGATGACTCGAGTAGTGGTACAATGGTCATTCGTTCACAATCAAGCGATTCAGAGTCTCCTAGAGCTCCTAGATCAAGGCTTGGAATGCAAGAGAAGGCATCATCTGCCTTGCCACGTGAAGATAGTGCTACTAATCTTGCTGAGGTATTGACATATATGTTTCAGAAAAGTATGTGTGGATTTGTTATGTAGAAATATTTCTCTAAGGATAACTTTTTTGACTGGTACAAACTAAGTACGTTCCACTGTGACGATCTCTGAATATTATGGCCTGGTTTTGGGTAAGCATTTTTTATTTGTGGTTGGCCATGTTTTGATGCAGCAGACTCCATTTGGGCACTGAAAAGACGTAAGTAATTGAGCATTGATAGTAAAATTAATTGGTTGAAAATTTGCGGGCTGACCATAGTCAATTGTATTGGTGAAGAAAAGGACTGAAAAGGCGTATTAAAAGTCCAGTAATCAGGCGTGTTGTTTGGTGCACAGAATGGCTTGAGTTAGCTGCAGTGTTTAAACTTATATTTTTGTAAGAATCCATATCCATGTCATGGAATTATCTACACAATATAATGTTTTTTTAATTATTTATAGGCAAGAGCAGCTCTACTAAGAAAAGGTATTACTCGAGAAAGACCAGCTGTAGCCCGGCAAAACAGAGAATCCAATGACTCGAAATTATCTGATAGCATAAATAGCCAGGAATCATCCAGGTATGGAACATCCTTATAATCTCTTACTGCTGCCAAGCCTTATCTAAAGGCCAGCTCATGAAGGATGTGACTGTATTAAATATTGGGCTGAAGTGATGTTTTCTGGCACTTATGGTATTTGCATTTTCATCTCTTCAGAGAACCTATAGAAACACGTGGAAGTAAATCGCGACCCTTGAGTGATTCGCAGCTGGCGGCTCGGGCTTCGGCTGTTTCAAATTCTGCAGCATTATCTCTGTTGATTGTTCCTTCAGTGAAAGATGTACAATCTATACTTGTGAGGTTTTATCTTGTTGTGGTACTTTATCAGTAGGCATCTCTAAATATATTTCCTTCTCAGGCCCTGGAATATAAATCAGAAAGCCCCGCCGCAAATTCTGTAATTGAGTCTTTGATGGATCTGGAGTATCAGCTGCCTGGCTCTTGCGAAAAAATATTGGTCAAGTTGCTTCAACACCTTGGAAGGTTATACTGCAAATATATCTGTATTGGTAATATTTAAAATATGATGTAACAGAAATTATATGGTCAATGGGTTCCCAGTAATTCTTAAAAAACTGAAATCCGCATTTGATTTAATTTTGTTTGAGAAAGAACATTTGGTAAGGGCAGCTTTGTCAAAATTTAGAGGAACATATTATGTTCATCTCACCTATTTGTTGTGGTGAGCAAATAATATGGATCCCCGACAAAACTAGATGTGGGATTAGGTCAATATGAGAAAGGTTCAGTGCTGCTTGGTAGTATATCTCATCATGTACCGTCTTTTTGGTTGTGTATTATTCTCAGTTTAATATAAAACAAAAGTAGTAACATGGTGCACTGCAGCAGTAATAAAGTGCTATCACAATGATGTTACTTTGAGGGGGAACTTGAAAGATTTGATAAGTATATCCTGGCTGACATGAGTATTTTGTTACTTTTGCTATTATATGCTCTGGTTTTAACTGAATATCTTTGTCTCTCTTCTATGCAACAGTTCAAAGGAATCATCCTTGAGTGCACTGCAGGAAACTGCGGCAAGCTATTTATCGAAAAAATTGGAAGAGATTTCTTTTAAGGAAGTGAAAACTGATAAGAAGCCAGAAATTGCACGACCACTTGATACAGCTAGTTTAAGCCCTCTCTCAAGATTCCTTCTGACAAGGTAGCCTCACAGTCCTTATAATATGTTTATCCTCTATTTTCTATTTTTATTTCTGTGAGCAATAGACATCTCCATGTCATGCGAAAAGATCCGAATGCTACTTGTATTTGCAAATGGTTGGTGAATAATTTTGCTATTGGCAAATGATGTTTAGGTTTAGAATGAAGATTAACTTCCGTGAAAGATTTTCCTCAAAAAGTTCAGTAAAGGGCGATTCAGTTGAACTTTAAGTGTTCTAATTATTTCAATCAAACTGCTAATTGATGCAACTTTTTTAGTAATATAAATGTTTCCTTTGATAATCTTAGTCAAACTTGAGCTAGAGGAAAGTAAAAATGTTCATGTGGTTGGGCAGTGTTGCTTGTTCTAAGGTAATCTCACATCAAAATAATGGTTGGATGCAATTTAGGTGTGTTTGGTTCATGGGTGAACTAGTAGTTTGCGAACTAGGCTAGAGGGACCCCAAACACGAACTAGCCAAAAGAACTAGCACGAACAGTCTGTTCACGACCTAGTTCTTATTCCTCATTTTTCTAAAACTAGAACTAGCTTTAAGAGAACCAAACACACCCTAAAATGTGTGAGCAACACTTGATTTGCTTATTCAGCAAGTCTCGGATCGATCGTACATCCAAATTGAAGTAAATAGGGGCGAAGATAACTCCAATCACATACACCGAAAAAAGTATAACCCACACCTCTCTTCCCACAGGGGTCCCCCTTCAGTCAGGCGAGGCCTTGAACCCTTGATTAGCCACAGGTCGATTTAACAGATGTAGTAGAGATAGCTGATAGGTAGGCTTACTGGTCTAACGAGTCAAAGTACAAGTCAAAAGAGTAGCCCTGATCAAAATCCCATTTTTTTAATGTGGGATTTCATTTCATTTCATTTCATTTCGTTGGAAAATTTTTGATCAAAATGAACAGATTTTGTGTCATTTGGTTGGAATTCCTATGTAATTAAATCCAATGAAATCATACGAAATAAATTGAATTGAAATGAATCGAAATGATATCCCGCGAATAAATTATTTTGATCAGGGCCTAAGCGAGTTCATAGGAATTCATAAAGAGCATAGTCCAAGCAAACCCATTTAAAATCTTTACTAAACTATGACCGGCCATCATATTAGCAAATAGACGTATTTCTGAGCTTAATGCACGAAA
This sequence comes from Rhynchospora pubera, assembly GCA_028095005.1. NCBI lineage: Eukaryota > Viridiplantae > Streptophyta > Magnoliopsida > Poales > Cyperaceae > Rhynchospora > Rhynchospora pubera. The sequence goes on from CM051461.1 coordinate 185,539,525, forward strand.
ACAATGAGAGATTAGCTCTAGGAGTACTAAAAAGGGTGCTAACGGAAGTGGGACTCCTGCGGGTAATAAGAAGCTAAAAAAATGAAGCCCATGTCTTTGAAATCCCACTTGCCTATAAAAAGAGAAAAGGAGAGAGCCAAAGTAATGAGAAAATGACTTGTCACTGTGAAGCTAAAGGGTATCATACCCTGAAGATTACAAAATAACTAAAAAGTATAGTATGAAAATGGTTATATATTTGACATTATCTTTCCTCTTTTTCCCATCCTGATGGGATTGGGGACTACAAGATTGAAAGATTTTGTTCTTTTTGGTTGCAGGTGGCAGAGCCAAGTTTCCCAAGACCTTAGCTCAGTTTAGAGGATAATGAAGAGATTACATAATTGTTATTTTCCTATTTGTTGTATCGAATGTATAGTAAATTTTGAGTGTATATAAACTGAAATTATATCCTTATCAAGCCCATCCTGTTGTCCTGTATATTTCGTCAAAGGGCTTGCCACCAAGCTAAGTTTAGATCTGTTTTTTAAAGAACTTAAAATTGTTAAGTGTCGTGGATGCTGGGCCGTGCACCATTTTTCGCATGAAATTGTAAGAATACACATTGATCGCATAAAAACTATTCTTCAATAGTGCGGTCAATCAGCTTTTTTATCTGGAAACTATCAGAGATGCAATAAAAGCGTTTTGTTCTTAGGCTTCTCAATTTCAGGTGCTGCGCTGGGGTTTTAGTCGGATATAAACCCTCAATTTGATCGACTCTGTTCCAGATCCTGCGTGAGTTACCACACGCTTATCTTTCATCCTTTGCAAAGGGTGCAATATATGTATTTTTCAGTCAAGACCGAGAAATTGCTTTCAATGAAAAACGCTTACAAATTACAGCTTTAAGCCAGATCCTAGTTTTTTCTAGGGCTCCGTTTGGATAGATGTGGGAAGAAGGGAAGAAGTGGGAAGAAGCATTTGGAAGTGTGTAATTTTGTGAAGAGTTTGGATTGTTTATAATAAATTTGGGCTTTTTTCTTTCTTCCTTCTTCCAACCCCATCCAAACAAGGCCTAACTATTCCTTGTTTCCAAAAATAAATAAAGAAAGAAACAAAGTGTTAAGATTGACAATAACTTAACTTGAGATATCACTATCTATTATATATATTTGCTAGCTATTTATGACTTGAACTATCTAGAAGGACCCCCATAAACCAAGCCTAACTCAGGGTCTGTTCTTGATATCTGGTTCAGAATAGTTAAAATATAGTACAATTATTAAAACCAATGCCAAAGAAAAACACCAATAGACGTCATTGTCGCACAAAACCATGCAAAGGAAGATACATATTAACATGGTTAAGTAGCATAACAATCCTAAACTTAAGCTGAATCCGGAATCAAAGTCCCTTCGTTCGTAAGAGCCAACATTTCTAGGCCGGTAATAAGATTGGAACCAGTTCCAGCTCCAACTAGATAGTCCTGTTTTCCTTGCCGGGTAAATTGACCTTTCATCTCCAAAACCGAAATTGAAAAATAGGACAACTAGTGAAACCAATGCCAAACATACCCACTGAGAACCTTCGTCCTCATAGAAAGTTATGCAAATAAAGAGGCATGAGAGCATAACTAAATAGCATAATAAGCTCGAACTTAAACCCAATCCAAAATTCGGTTCATTTCGCTGATATGAGGGTGAGCTGCCTGGATGGTACATGGGTTGTGATCGGCCCCAACCATTTGATACCGACTTTTGTGGCTGGTAGTAGTATAGACCTAAAAAGGCAATTGCTACTAGCAGTACCAACACAACGGTGATGTTATGAAGAAATGGAAGTATCACCATAACAATGGCTAGAGGAATTATTACTGCTGTAGTGTCTGTAATGAAACCGAATAAGAACATGAGAATGCAAAATGCGACAAAAATTATAATCGGTACATTGGACCCAATATTCTCTTTTACCTCAAAAATATATCCATACCACTCACATAAGCCATCCCAAAATATAACAAGTGATAGGCCTAATATAAGAAGCAAGGGTATTAATGGTGATGGGCCATAAAAAGACCTTGAAGAATAGTAATTGTTGTAATACATCTCTCTTTCTCTCTCTCTCTCTAGTTAGAGTGAAGGAATGAAGGAGAGGTGGAATATATAGCATGGGTAAAAAGGCATTTTTCATATGTCAACGGGGTACAACTAAATTTTAACTACTCCCAATGGTGATCATGATTGGATAGGCGCAAAGGATGAACAGTGGGTTGGGTACATTTAATAGTACGTTTTTTTGGGTAGTTAAGCAGATTTCGTAGAAAGTAGACCCAATTTTAGTTAAGAAACATTCTTTTAACATTCTGAAATTGAAGCAACTTTAATATAGTTTACCTCCCATTTTGTCTGGTTGTGCTGTGTTTTATTGACACGCAAGTCCCCAATTAATACAATTTTTCCGTGCCTTATCTTGTGATGATATAAATAATGCATTGATTTGACATGGTGTATAATATATGTTTACAAAAAATTTATTTATGTAACTATAGTCAACAATTTCTGAACCAATAGAGGACATAATATATGATGTCAGCATGTATATGCTTTTGTATTTAAAATTTCCAAGACGAGTATACATATTTACTGGAGACCATAAACAAGAAGGGCTCCAACTCCAGCAATTCCAGCTACTAATGCAACTAAGACAGAGATTGGAGGCAATGTGCCACCAACTGCTTTTCCTGTTTTCACATCATACCGAGCAAATCGCTTCTTTGGTGCATTGCATTGCGGGCACCCGTATGTATCGGGCTGCATTATTCCAAGCAAAAGATAATCAATTTAGCTAACTATACACAGAGGAAAACTAAATTTAGCATTGTTTGTATTGCATGCTTTGTTATTTATTTATTTTTTTCTTCATCAATATGACTAGCTGGTTTACAATTTTCCAAACATTAAAATAGAAAATGAGAGTATCGTCAAACCTGGTCATCAAAAGGTTTTGAAAGGGTGTATATGTATCCACAATCTAGGCAAATGTGGGTCGCTTTTGCCTGTAATAAATTACATACGAAAATAAAAATTAAGCACTCTTGATAAGTCCCACTGCTGAAGCTGATGCTTAGAATATTCAGTTTTGTTCGCTTCAAGCTTAGACAAAGTGTATGGACAAAATTCTAAAATAATTTCCCTAGATGCAGATTTATGGAAAAAGTTTCCCGAATTTGTAGATTAAAAGAAAGGGCTTGCCTTTTGAGCTTCAGTCAAGGCACGACCAAACCGGGGAGGGGCTGGCCTTTTTGGTAGTCTTTTTACATCCACCTCTGCACCCCTGAAAAACGTTTAATATATTCTTGAAAGTAAACACAACATTTTCAGTATTTTTTCAGGCCAAACATGCAATTACTTGATAATTCTAAATGCCAAAAGTAAATTTTAATGGATTGAGTGCTAAGTATCAAAAGGTACTTTACACAAATACCAGAGGCTTATTAAGAAGGCAATAGTTTTCAAAGTGACGGCTCAAAACTCCACAGGGAGCAGAAGTTATGAAGCTTTATACTTTTGTAAATAAACAAAATGCATACTTGAGTAAAAGGAACAATAAAAGTAATAAATGGCGGATACTTGTCTACCTGTTAACTACAAAATAGACAGAGTCAGGTTTGGCTTGAATAGCAGTTTTGGTAAAACCAAGCTTATCAGCAGGCCATAATTCATCTCCGAAGAAGCTGCTTGTGTACAACACTTGATCTCCCGATCGTAGCCCAGCTTTTGCCGCATTGCCTCCTGAATCAACGGCCTGTTCAATTTATCATCAATGTATCATTTTTGCTTAAATTTATGGCGACTAAACCAAATCTAATAACGTAGGAAAGTAATAATTTTCAATAAATTTGCATTTACTTGATTATCCACATTGAATCATTGATTGTGTTTCCTTTTGTCTAAGTCTAAGCCTTTTATCCCAAACAAGTTGGGGTAGGCTAGAAATGACACCCCGACCCTGGCCATTTCTTGTATATATGGCTGAATTTTTACGCTGGCTCGCCAAGCCTATCGCAAGCATGCGAGCTTGAACCCTGGACCTCTTAGAAGGGAGCCAAGTGCTCTTACCATCTGAGCTACTAGACCACATGCTTTTGTAAATTGAAAATTTCATTCTAACTCGACTAACCAACATTAAAGAATCAAATGTATTCTAAGTTACCAACATGGAAATTTCATTCTAATTACAATTACGGGATTAATTGTGTTGCTTCTTTACTGTTGATTTTGAACCCAATTTTATATTAGCAAAAGAGATAAGAAAACAGAAGGGACTGGAAGGGAGTAGTTTTAATTTATAATTGAACTTACAGTGATAACAACTCCACCATTGGGTTTCTGGCCCAAGGTGAGACCAAGAGGCTTGTCTACCTCAACCTCAAATGTTTTTGCAGCACCAGCTGTTTTGGCACTAACTTTTAATCCTCGCCTTTTCATGGACCCATTGGTGATCCTGCTGTAGCTTGTAGAGGCCCATGATCTTTTCTCTGGCAGTGATATCCCATAGAATGCACTCTTCTACACCATATTACATTGAATACACAAAACAATCCTATAAGAAACCTAATACTCATTCAATTTTTTTATAAGTCAGCTATATACCATTATATAAAGGGGGGGGGGGGGGGGGAAATCAAGTGTTTCAGACTCCCAAGAACTGTCATAGTAGGCAGGCTCATATACACATATAGGCTCCGTTTGGATAGGTGTGGGAAGAAGGGAATAAGTATTGGGAAGTGTGTAACTTTGTGAAGAGTTTGGATTGTTTATAATTTTTTTTTTCTTCTTCCTTCTTCTTTCTTCCAACAATCCAAACGCACCCATAACTAGGCCATGAATATATGAGTTAATTTGTGTATTTAAACAAAAATCTCGAGAACAGATTATGCTTTTTTGCCCCTCTTATTTATTTATATATTGAATTATGTTTCATGTTTTCTGTAAAGTAGAAGAAAAGAATGAAACTTACTGTAGTTGTAGAGAGAAGAGAAGATTGAGAAGAAGAGGATGCATTGGCAAGAGATCTTTTAGAGAGAGAAGAGGCAAGGGCAGAGGAGGAGAGAGAGGCAGACATGGCTAAATAACCAAGATGTTGCAGCTGCAGTTACACTCTGCTGTCCACTGCATTTGTTGGTAGAAAGAAAGAGAGATTAGATGAGTTTTGGCCTCATTTCTCTCTGAACAGCGCTTGTGGATAGAAAAAAGCGTTGCACAAGGAAAAGGATTTGATTGGTCGGTTCCCTTGCAATTGTGTGGACCAGTGGTTCGCTTATAGTGAACTCATCTGCACTCCAGGTGGCAAAAGCTATGACATGTGGGGTTTACCTAACTTGAGTTCAGTCATATACAAATCAAGTACAAAAAAGATTCAATCAAGTACAAAAAAGATTCAAATCCTGCTTGAACTTTAAAACAGTGACACCAAACTATCTATTTTCTGAGGCGCTTCACGCACTTCCATTGAAACATAATATATGCAAGCGAGAGTGTGACAGATCCACACAAAATCAGCAGAGTATAAGAATTAAGTTACAAGGCATCCAGAGTATAGCATCCGGTATGATACAACATTACAATTAGATGTAATTATATATAAGATAAGCTTCAGAAAGATTAATACATAACATAAAAAATATTAATTACTTAAGATAATTATAAAACAAGAATCCTTTTCGTTGATTGAAAAGACAAAACTCTATTTTGGTAATCAGTTGGATCAAACAAAACAACATCCAATGCTTTTATTCAACTGAAAGCTCTCGCTTAAACCCCGAGGACATACATACACATACAACAAAACAAAATCAGAACAAATAAACTAGACACAGTTCATGAACACCAAGCAAAGAAAAACCTGCTTATTATTCCCCACTCTAACCAGCATGCAAGAGAGCTCGCATGCAACATCACTTACACCAGATTGAACTGGAAAAGAGTTTCCTTGGCAAGGAAGATGAGCAAGAGGGAGAAATAGATGAGAACCCATTGCTGGGTCACCTCGTGGTGCACATAGTCAAGAATAATCTCCTTGAAGAAACCATAGACCTGGTGGTATGTGAAGAGAACTGCGAGACCAGTGGTGAAGTTCCATTTGGAGGTGAAAAGCAGCACCGGGATTAGAGAGTATGTTAACCATATTGACTGCTCGTATCTCTTAACTTTTGCACTTTCATTTGATAAGAGGCTTTTTCTCGGGACTGCAGTTTCCAAGGGGCTGAATACCATCACCTTCTTTGTTTCTTTCGCCACATCAGATGCTTTGCTTGTCTGCATAGCAAAATACAGAATTAATCATGCAAGACTCAGAGAGATTTAAAATTATGTTGGAGAGATAAAAATAATGTTCAGGTGAAGTTCCTTATTAGGCTGCTAATTGTTGACCCAACCTAAACATATCTGACATAGACCTACCTAACCTGTAGTATTTGGATCAAATGTGGTAGAAGTTATGATTCTTGAACTGACACACCAGTTGAACCCAACCCGACAAGACCCAAGAAGGATCCAATAGGTTGATGACTTGATCCAATTAGAGCACCTTTAGCCCCATCTTCTAAAATGTACAAAACCCTTCAATAAGTCTGACACAGTTATGGTTTATCTTCATTATTTAAAAGGATATTGAGATTAGCCTACAGAACTGACCATTAAAGTAACAGGATCTTAAATCAAATAATAACAAAAAATTAATGAAATGAATTTTTTGCATTTAGTGAAAGCTGATGCAGGATCCCCTCCTTGGAGGTCTATTGATAAAAAAAAAATAATAAAATAATGAAATTTGGTGACTTGCAATTTTTGACTCAATGGTCAACGAGATATGAGCCCTATACAGTTTTGAAAGTTCCTTACTAGAATGTCAGTAAAGGATAAATTCTAGCAAGTATCCTTCTCTATATGGGTCTTAGGACAAGGACAATGACCCGCTCAGTCTGATCGATTTTTTCTAATACCACTTTGATTCACAAAAGCCATTGGAAGGATAGTTTAGTTTAATCTGCTGGTGCACCAGTTTAAATCTGTTTTTGCTTGCCTAGCCTTCAAGGCCGAAACTCTAGCCTACTGTTTTTATAAAGAACTGTCAAAAAAAAAAAAATTCTATTTTTCCCTTATAAAGAATCCCCAAGCACCATGAGAATGAAATAATATTAAATACCAAATTAAAATTTCAAATTGTGACAATCATAACATAACTGTTGATCTCAGGTTAAAAAAAAAAAGATAATGCAAACACAACTCAAAACTGACCAAAACCACTACCGTCCTGTTAATAAACCTTTCATTGAGTTCTTAGGTAGCAGCCATTGAAGCTGTCAGAATAATATCAATGCTAAGAATAGAGAGCACTATAATACCGTTCATACCCTGGAAAATATATTCACATTGATCTCTTCACCACCTGATACTCTACCCCAACCAGCCCTTCTCCCTCGCCAAAAATAAATTCATATATTAGGAAGTTGAAGGGGAGAATGTGATATACTTCGGTTTCATAGGAAATATGAGCTGTCTCTTGTTCTGCAATCTTATGCACTAAAGATGGTGTTTCACAGAGACATTTGAAATCATTCCCCCACGGTAACAATACTATTTAGCACTGTTAGGCAGGATGATAGGAAATATAGAGTTCCCAGGGATGGCATCTGATATATTTTGGTGGAAAATTACTGTTGGCATTGACTATAGCCATAAAAGAGCCAAGAGAGCCATACAGTTCTAAGCTGGTTTGTACCATGTTGACAAAACAGTTATCTGAACAGCAAACAACAATTACTGACCTGGGAGCTGGCCTCGGGCTTTGATGAAAACCAGCGAGGAATAGTGACTGGTGAAGTAGCATAGAAGGGCTTCAATGCATTCAGCCGAAAGGCTTGATCATGCCCATTTTTCTATCCAAAAATAACAAATACAAAATGACACACAATGAATCACACAAGCTTATTCTGAGATTGTTGCTTCATGTTTCATTACTGTGATTCTTTTTTTCTCAAAGACAAGTATCAATAAAAAAACAGCTTTTGTAAGTTGGATAACTACTCTCCGTTGGTCATAATTTCTCTCAAATTGTATGATAAACAAGAAAAATCAACGCTTAAGTGTTCACTGTAGGGTTGCTTTGAAGCCAATTCAGCCACAAAACAGGTGAAAATTTTACAAGCTAATAAACGCTACGAACTTAAATGCTATTAGATCAAACAAGCACAGTCGGATTATCTGAAAGCCTCTGAATATTAACAATCAAATCAAAGCAGTATAAGCATATTTGAAACTTCTCAAATTCGATCAACCAGATTCTAAAACACACCTTGATGTGAGAATCAGCAACGAAGGCCTTGGATCGGGGGTCGGAGAAAGAGCGATCGCAGTGAGAAGAGAAAGCTCTCGAGGAGGAGGAGATCGAAGGGTGGAGAAAGCGAGCAGCTAATGTTTGGTTTAGAGCTTGCGCTAGGGTTTTGGATCGGCCTCCAGCGACGAGACGAGACGCCATTGTTAGAGCGTGGAGAGAAGCAGAGCGCTCAGAAAGAGAGAGGAGGAAAAGGAAAAGGAGAAGGAGACGGGATGGTATAATGTTATTTTGTCGCTTTTGGAGATCGAATAGATCCGGTGTACAAACACCGGAGCGAAATATTTGCCAATGGAACTGCACTGTTCTCTGTTCCACGAACAACCAGTAATTAAGTCATGGAGGAAAATGGAATGTCAGATTCAATGTGGAGTTCGTGTTGCGAGACGATAGAGATATTGTTCCGTTCTGTACAACTCGTTACAGGAAATCAAATATGAAATGGTTACAAGTTTTTGGTTTTCTGGAAAAGCCCACTGTTTCGAAGGTTGTTTCAAAGCCGGATTTGCGAGCGTGATCACAACTTCACAAGTCATCTCCGATGACGATGAGGAAAACGGAAACCATCCACTCTGATATTTTTTATTTTGTTTGATGCTTGAAGGATGAGATAATTGTTGGACATATTTTTTAACTAAATACGACAAATGATAGGTTAATTTGAGTTAAGTGTTCAGTTTGATATGTTTATAAAGTGACATATTAATGATTTTACATCTTTTTTTCGCGCATTCAGTGGACAAATTTGAAGACATTATATCAATTTAAGGTTCATTTTTTTAGCACAAGGGATGATTTAACATGTGTTATATGTTAATTTTGATAGCTTCGTAATATAGAAAAAAAACAAAGCAACTAGTATCAAAATAAAACATTAATATGATCTATAAAAAAATAACAATAATATGATCCTTAATACATCATGATCAATTTTAACAATCGAAAGCAATACAAATTATAACCAATACACAAGATAAAACCATCACAATTCATACAAATATTAAGACCAATGTTCAGTTTGCTAAAAATATAATGTGGTGTGGACAATAAACATAACACATCACACCAACTTGATTGAACCGAAATCCAAACCTGCGTAATATGAATTCAAAAACATATGTAAAATGTTAGATAAGATGATTCCTTAATTTATATGTAAAATATATGTAGAAAATAGCTTCTGACAGTAGAACATAAGATGATCCCTTGATCCATGTAATATAACAAATAGAGCATCTAAATAAATACTTTCATAAATACACATGAATTAGAGTGAAATCAATTCCAATATTCTCAACCCATTTAACATAAACACCACATAAATGATTGAAGCGCAATTCAAGCCTGCGTAATAAGAATACAAATACATATGTTAAGTGTTAATACTAAATAATCTTTCATGTAACTTTATGCATAAAATAATTTCAAATAATAAAACATAAAATGATCCCTTATGTCATTTAATATAACATTTAAAGTTTTTAACACATCCTTTGTGCGAATTTGAAGTAATTAAACATTTGCACAAGTAATATCTAGATGCATGTAATATAACAACTAAAGCAACTAACTGAACACTTGTATAAATACTCATGAATTACAGCGTGACAACAATTACTAAACCTGTCAAATTACTATAATCCCATTAATGATGACTAAACCTAATCTCAAGTACGCATCAATCTTTATTATGCATGATGAACACTTCACTAACTAAATTGAACACTTATTTATTGTATCTAAACATCATTGATAACATAACTCTAATAACTACAAAACAAGTCGACTACATAATTCCAGCCTTATTTTCATATCTCGTGTCAACAATATGATCACTTATCCCAACATTAGTATCCCTCGATATAACAATATGATCTCTTATTTTCATATATTGTGTCAACAATATAATCTCTTATCCCAACATACGTATTCCTAGATATAATAATATGATCTCTTATATTAACAATAAAATTTTTGAATATAAAATGCAAAAAATACATGAATACTTAATCCTCTCATTTCTTAAAAAGAAAACATGATTAGAAACTTTAGATCTAAAAAAAAGAGATCGGATAAGAATTAAAAAAAATTAAATGGCACAAAAATTTGAATTTCAATTATGAGCGAAATCCTGTACCCCTGTCTAAACATAAGTTGTACCCTTGACAAAGCTGAAAGAAACACTTTAGTCTAAACATAAGTTGTGCCCTTGACCGGCTGAAGGTCGATTATGAGCAAAATTTGAATTTTCAAGGATTTCAATTACCCTTTACAATATGTTTCTTTCACTGGCAAATTTGAATTTTCAATTATGAGCGAAATTTTGTACCCCTGTCTGAACATAAGTTGTACCCTTGACCGGCTGATGAATAATTAAATCCCTAGAATTTTCGATGAAGAAAAAAGATTCAACTCACCAGAGGGATCAGCGAAGAGATCGAGTTTGAATTTCCGACTAGCCGCCGTGGCTGCTAAGCGGCGTTCATTCTTCTTTCCCAGTCTTAGAATTAGGGTTTCGAATCCTCTCTTAATTCAGCCTCTTCGACTGGAGAAAAACTAGGGTTTGTGTCGAGAGAACCGATATACTGATGGTACGAAGAGAAGAGTGGAAGGTTAGTGGTACGGAGGTGGGAGAAGAGCGGAGGTGTGGTGCGAAGAGGCACGAAGAGAGACAGAGAGAGACGGCTTCTGTTGTTGTATCGCTGGAGAGAGAAAGATCGACTTTCTATTAAAGAGGTGCTCTGGCTATCACGTGAGTATCAATCTATTTGGATGTTGGGCGGCAGATACCAATTATCTGAGGAAAAGATGTGCTTCTCAGTTCTCAGAAAGCCCGAAATTTTGTAAAATAATATTAAAATAATATAATCCAATAAAATTAATATCAATTTAATCAGTTTAATAAAAATAGTATCGTAAGATCGGAATCCTGGATTCCGAACGTTAGATCGGATTCCTGGATTCCGATCTAACGTTAGATCGGATTCTCGGATTCCGATCTAACGTTAGATCGGAATCTGGGATTCCGATCTAACCTTTACTATATATATAAGGGGTTTCCGATCTGTTTTTTCGCTGCCTTTCGCTCTCGGACGCAATTCTTCCTCCGTGAACAGTAAGTTTTTTTTTTTATTAATTTAATTATTTATTTATTTAGTTTATTAGTTTTTAATTTAGTTAATTAAATAAAAAAATAGAAAAATATTGGAAAAATATTCAAAAAATCTGAAAAAATCAGAAAAAATCTGAAAAAATTTGTATGTAATTTATTAATTATATTGGATATATTTTTTGTCTTTTTATTTGTTTATTCACTACTTAATTAATTAGAAAAATAGATAATAAATTGTAAAATTATTTTAAAAATTCCTGAAAAATAAGAAAATTTCATATGAAAATTTATGTGTAATTAATTTTTTTTTAATTTTTTTTGCTTTTAATAATTAAGATTTTGATAATTAAATATGTGAAAAATTAGAAAATTGATAATAATTGATGGTATTAATTAAAAATGTAGGTAAAAAATTGTTTAGAAGAGAGTCAATTCCTTTCTACTCCAGGTTTGCTTTTTTATATGTTTATTTTATTATTGTTTGAATAGAAATGTTTGTGAATTGCTTGTAGATTGATTGATGGATTGTAAAATTGTGAAATGCAATGTTTGTAAAATTGTGAAATGCAATGATTGTAAAATTGTGAAATGCAATGTTTGAAATGCAATGTTTGAATTATTGATTCATTGATACTTGTGAAATGGTTTGTGAAATGCAATGATTGTAAAATTGGAATGAAATTGGGTTGGGTTGGGTTGGGTTCAAATTGGGTTGAAATTGGGTTCTAATTGGGTTCTTATTTTTTGGAAAACTCTCCCGGTACAGGGGAGATGCTGCCGAAATTTTGGTAGATTTTATACTTTATTAAATTTTAATTGCAGTAATAGTCGAAATGCCACCGCGAAGAAGAATACCAGAGGATCCACGTCGATCCACGAGGCGTCGAGGAGATCCTGGCGCATCTACATCAGGAGGAGATCCTGGCGCTTCTTCATCTGCCCCCCCTGCTGCCCCCCCCCCCCGTTCCTCCTCCTGCTGATCAGCTTCTGCATCTCAGTCAGTCTGAGCTTCGAGGCGTACGAGTAAGTTTTTTTTATTTATATAGTTAATTCTTTTTTATATATATATATTTTAATAGTATATATAGGAAATAATTTATTTTTTAAATTATTTAGGGTATAGGGTTTAGGGTTTAACAAAATAATAAAATTTTTTAATTTATGTAGTTAATTTTTGTATATAGTGAATAGTATTTATATAGAAAATAATATGTTTTTTAACTTATTTAGGCGTGGACGCCCGAAATGCATAAGGCAAAAATGATACGAACCGAGGAGGTGGACCAGCGTCTTGTGACATTGGGCCTTATTCATTTCGTTGAGTTAGGTCACATGCCATTGGATCATTCCATGATACAGGGTCTAGCCATGTTCTGGAGGCCCGAGACCCACACGTTCCACTTTCCCCGCGTAGGCGAGATGACCGTTACTCTTGAGGTATTATTTTTTCCAAGTTCTGTTGGTAGCTATTTATTTATTTATTGTTTTTTTTGTTGTTTAATAAAAAATGTAAATAAAATTTGCAGGATGTCGCCTTCATTTTTGGCTTGCCTACGACTGGACGACCGGTGACCGGTCGTACTGATTACGACGATGTGCAGAAGCTAGCCGACTTTGCATTGCCACGGGACACTCCTATGGAGGATGTTCTAGATTGCTTTAGAGAGAGGGCTACTGATCGACGTGCTGGGAGGTAACAAACGTTTTTAAATTTAATTTAAATTTTGAGATATGCTGCAATATATATATATATATATATATATATATATATATATATATATATATGTGTGTGTGTAATGTTTATGTAATGCAGGAAATAAATTATTACATAATTGAAATAAATTATTATGTACTTATTATGTACAATATATTATGTACTTATTATATACAATATTTAACATAATTGAAAATTTTTAATATTAAAAATAAAACCATCCATATCAAATTAATATCAAAACTTTAAATATTAAAATATTATTCATATTAAAATATTATTCATAAAATAGAATTATATTATACTAACATTCTTCAAAATATATATTTAATTAATGTTTATAATATATTAATTTAATATTAAATTTTTATAATATATTAATTTAATATTAAAATTTTATATATTTAATTAATGTTTATAATAGAAGTAAAATAAAATATATTAATTTAATATCTTATCTTCAAAATATATTACTAAACTTTCATAATATATTAATTTAATATTAAAATTTCATATATTAAATTAATTTTTATAATAGAATTACAATAAAACCATGAAAAAGGGAAATTTGACCAGTTACAGCACAGTTCGGAATCCCAGATTCCGATCTAACGTTAGATCGGAATCCGAGAATCCGATCTAACGTTAGATCGGAATCCAGGAATCCGATCTAACGTTCGGAATCCAGGATTCCGATCTTACGATACTATTTATATTAAACTGATTAAATTGATATTAATTTTATTGGATTATATTATTTTAATATTATTTTTTAAAATTTCGGTCAGAAAGCAGGGTCGTAAACAGGCCAAATGGGCCGAAGTGGAGGTTTTTACTGAACTAAAGGTATAAATCCGAAATTTTAAAAAATAGTATTAAATTAATATAATATATTAAAAATAATATCAATATAATAAGTTTAATATAAATAGTATCACGAGATCGGAATCCTGGATTCCGAACGTTAGATCGGAATCCAGGATTCCGATCTAAGCTTTGATCGGATTCTGAGTTTCCGATCTAAGCTAATATCGGAATCCGAGATTCCGATCTTAGCTTTTTAATTTTTTTATATATTATTTATTTATTTAATTTATTAATTAGTTAAATAATTAGAAAAATAGATAATATATTGTAAAAATATTGAAAAAATATGAAAAAAATCAGGAATAATTAAATTAAATTTTATATGTAATTTAGTATTTTTTGGAGAAATTAAATTAATTTTCATTTTAATTAATTTATTTAATTAAAATATAAATTTTTATAACTTATTTAATTAAATGAATTGTACCATTTAAAAAGGATTATAAATTTTCAGAATTTGCAGGGATACAAAGGCATAATTCTTTCAGAATGTTCAAAGTTTTATTAATTCTTTCTGCATTTGCAGGGATATAAAGGCATAATTTGAACATTAAAACTTTAAACATGCTTAACTTTTGATAGGAAGGTCCGTTTGGGGCGATCGAGGACATTCCGGAAAGCTGGCGACGAGATCTACGCATTTTATCAGGGTGAAACCCCGTAACAACCATTTTCGAGGCCAAAAAATGCTCTCTGGACCTCCAAAATCTACTTTGAAAGTTTGCAAACCTAAAAACCACTCTAAACTACTAAAAATGTTTTTAAAATCATAAATTAATCATTAAAAAGAGAAATGCAGTAAATCAAGTGAATTTAGTCTTTCTTCTCCGTCTCAGTAAAACATCAATCTCGTGTAATTCCTTTCTAACGCAATCCAAAAAGTGCTTCGTTGATCATGAGACTCGATATGATTGTTTAATATATAATATGAAAATAATATATACAGAGGACGACATCCGGGACGCATATCAATTGGTTGTTTAAATTAATCAAAAATTTATACTTAATTATTCATTTTTTTAATTAAATAAATTAATTAAATTTATATTTAATTAAATAAATTAATTAAAAGGAAAATAAATTTAATTTTCCAAAAAAAAATACTAAATTACATATAAAATTTTTTTAATTATTCCTGATTTTTTTATATTTTTTCAATATTTTTAGAATATATTATTTATTTTTCTAATTAATTAACTAATTAATAAACTAATAAAAGGAAAAAAAATTTAATTTTCCCAAAAAATACTAAATTACATATAAAATTTAGTTTAATTATTACTGATTTTTTCCATATTTTTTCAATATTTTTACAATATATTATCTATTTTTCTAATTATTTAACTAATTAATAAATTAAATAAATAAATAATATATAAAAAAATTAAAAAGCTAAGATCGGAATCTCGGATTCCGATCTAAGCTTAGATCGGAAACTCAGAATCCGATCAAAGCTTAGATCGGATTCCTAGATTCCTATCTAAAGTTCGGAATCCAGGATTCCGATCTCGTGATACTATTTATATTAAACTTATTATATTGATATTATTTTTAATATATTATATTAATTTAATACTATTTTTTTAAATTTCGGGATATAAATTATCAAATTGGGCTAAGCCCAACTGAGAACTGAGAAGTGAGAAATTATACAAGCTTCATTTGTAAAATAGAATTTAGATAAGCATATTCTGTTCATTGTATCTTTTTTTTTTTGAGAAATGTTAACCGGCATCTGCAGTTTTGTCATCACTTGCCATAATTTGAACAAAATGAACACATAAAATTGCCATAGTTTCGTCATCCTTTGTTCAAATTTTTATATACATATTTAACTTAATTTTATTGAACTTATTTTTTTGTATGTGTTCACTTTGATTATATATATATTCACCTTATTTATTTTTTGTGTTCACTTTGTTTAAACGATGAAAAAATTACAGACAGTAATTAATTTCTTTTTTTCCCCCATCTTGTATGTACACTCGCTTAGAAATTTTGCATCAAAGCAGGTAAAACAAACACAACACAACACAACGCATTAATTGACCAATACTGGCTAAGGACGGAATATAAAAAGATAATAGCAGTAAAAAATTCTGGCTGAGAACTGTATATGGAACTAAAATGGCGGCTTGCTACATAAGTGATGGCAATGGTGGGTCTATTTGCATGCCAGACATTATAATTTTGCACAAAATGTAATGATCATATTAATTAACGCCTAAAGAAGAATCTCAGTGTAGATTCAATCATTATAAAATTGGAAAGTTTCTACGGCAAGAAGTCATTTTTCTTCGTGACAATAATTTGGCACTCCATATTTGCTAATGGATATCCCCAATCGGACTATTCAATCGGAATCTATATTCATGTTTTCCTCGTTTGAATTTTTAAAGTACATCTGATAACTTAATGGATTTACACGTAGATTATGAAAGATGATTAATTTCATTTTAATGGAATCTCAATTTTATTTTATTTTTTTGATCGAATTTGAATCAGTTGTGAATTTTTTACATAATAAAGTGAGTTGAATAAAAGTCAACTTATTATATATGTTGGAATTTAGGGAAAAGTTTCTGGATCAGCGACCCGTTGGGTCGCAGAACCAGAGACGCGTCTGTTCGATTTTGTAACCGACAGAGGCTTTATATTCACAGATCTAGTGCTGTGTTGTTTGGTTGGCCAGTCTATTTCGTCCCTAAAGGTCCAAAACTCTAGAGAGAGATCTGAGAGAGAGAGGGAGCCTTCTCCTCCTTTGCTTGATGGAATTCCAAGCATGAAAGAGAAGCACGATATGTCAGGCACTTATAATCGTGGATGGTATCGCTAGGTCCTAATTTGAGGTCGTAGTGCATCAGCTGCATACGGAGAGAGACAGAGGTTATGCGCAGCGGATGCGTGGTGGCGATGACTTGTGGTATATTCGATTCTTCCGCAAACGGTAATCTAATCCCTATTAGATTTACATTAATGTATGTAGATTTTGTTATAGTGATCCCACCTATCCAAAACCTACCATATATATTTTGTAAGGTCCCGTTTGGATCGTATGGGAATAAGAATAATAGTTTCTTCCTAGACGTAAATTTATTATAAATAATTCAAACTCTTCACAAAGTTACACACTTCCTAATATTTTCCGCCTAAGAATAAACTATTCTTCTTATTTCTAAGCAATCCAAATGGAGCCCAAGAAATTATTTATGGCAAACTATTATATTTGAAATACTGTTATTAAAATGATGCTCTCAATTTGTATACATAATGCCAAATTATTATTCATTCATTCATGGCATGCCTATAGTGTGTTTCTAGATAACCAGTGTGTTCAATATAAAATAGCAACAACAATCTCATTTGAGCAAAAAAAAAAAAAAGAAAAATAGTTGAAGTCAGTTTTCAAAATCCAAGTTAAGTGATAAAAAAATAATTGAGAGTAAATCGAGTAATTTTCTGCAAAATTGTACAAATCCTCTTTTCTAGACAAGTACTAAAAAAGAGTTATTATTGACGAAACTAACAAAAATTTAGACAATAAACTAACAGTCGCCAAATTAGGCTACTGTGGCCTAATTTTTTTTTTTTTTAAAAAAAAAGAGGTTATGGGTTCAAAACTTCTCATGCACCTTAAATAAAAAAAAAAGAATGATGGCAAAACTCCATCTTTCTTTTAAAAAAAACATGATTAGGACAATAGGACTTAAGTCGTCATAAATGAATAGTCTAGGTTTGGTAATTTCGTGGGATGCTTCATTCGTGAAATTAATTTGGTAATTCACTGGAGATCCGCATCCCATAAATAGTAAACACAAAGCCAAACGAAAACAAACGAATTTGGGCAAATTTCCTCCTGTCGCCTTCCTGTGCTGTGGGGTTAAAAGTCATAGTCAATGCGCACTTACATTATCTTGGCTGAACCCGGCTTACGACTAAACAAAACAATGAAACACGGGACCCACAGAAATGAATTAAGTTTAAATTAGAACATATTCCGAGACTCGGTGCACACGCTTAGTCAAGTCGCTCGCCCGCTCGTGGAAAAAATTATTCCAGAGATTTTAATTTGTTTTTTTTTCTTTCTTTTTGGGATCGCTACTTTCCAGCGACATCATACTCTTCTCTTCTCTTCTCTTCTCCGCGCTTTACTCTCTCTTATTATTCAATCAAACTGCCCCTGATTCCAGTTCAAATCAAGGTGCGAATCTTGAATCTTTCTGTAATTGACGTTGGTTTTCCTTTTTTGAAGTTTTGAATTTGGTTTGGGAACTCTTTTAATTGCGTGCGTATCTGGTTTGATTAGACAGATTCATTACTTGTATTTCAATAGTAATTCATAATGTACCATGCGGATTAATTCGAATTGTGGTTTTTTGGGTGTGTGTTGGATTGAGGAGAGTTTTGTTTGAACCCAATTTGGTTTTTGTTAAATTTGATACTTTTGATCTAATACGAAGAGTAAATTGTCGCCATTTTAAGTTATAATGAAATAAAGACTTTAGAATTGTGTCAAGATTTATGCAATTTGTTAATTTATTGAGGAGATTTAAGTCCTTCCTTTGTAGAAATTCCTTTTATCTGCTCCTCTTTGGGGTTGCTTAATTATCAAGGGAAGTTCTTTTTCCATTGCTTTTTACTGTATCATTTCACAATACTAATTCTTTTACCAGAATTCTCTCTCCCATAAAACCCAGGTTAATTTAATTAGAGCAAGAAAATACCAATGTTGCCCTGAATAATCAGAAAACAAAGATCTCATAATAAAATATAATAGATGTCCATGTTCAGAGAAGAACTGGTACTTACTGATAAATGACAATTTTTTTTTTCAATGTTCAGTACAGTGGTGCTGAGTTTTCCTGATAAAGGAACAGGGAGCTGAAAATAACTCAGTAAATAGATAAGTTATGATGGAAAGTGGGGCCCACATCACAAGAGACATACCTGAATCAGAAACAGAAGATGAGACAGCAGTGTTTGAAAATTCGTCAGTTGTAAACCGCTGCACGTTTTTCAAAGCATCAAATGCAATGACGCCGAAATCAGAAGCAACTGCTGCACCAGTACTGACCTCTGGCACGTGTCTCACCGACCTATTTGATTGCCCAGTCTGCACCAACTCTTTATGTCCTCCCATATACCAGGTTTTCTCTCTCAACCTGCCTGCTCCACATAGAGATTAGTTGTTTCTACATTTATAAATGAATATGTGAACCATATTAGAAAACAAGACTTCCTGGTGTGTATCATTATGTAACAGCATCCTATGATTTGTATGTGCTTGCCGAAAGTACCCCTTCGCAAAATGTAGGAAGTTGTAACTTTGTTCCTAATACCCTAATCTCAAGTAGACACCTCTTAAATCCATCTTAACCTCAAATTGTGGCAATAAATTTGATTTACTTTTGTATTAGTATGTGCCTAGTGTTTCTGGATTTTGTGAATACACCTCTCCAAAACATGAGAATCAACTAGTCGTTTGGAAAAATAATAAGAAAAAAGCAGTTACAAGAATGGCTTTACCATTCTTTGACAATGCCAATAAGTGAATTTTATGGCCAAACTGAAATTCTCTTATGGTTGTTCCCAATCACATTCCTCTACAACCCTAAATCTAATTGGTTTGAAAGAAGATATGAATGAATCAATGTTTCCACAAAGATAATGGACGGGCAAATTGGCCAAGAAACAAATATTTGTGACACTATATATGGTCAGTGAGAATCATCAATTTGTAACCTACAAAGAATTACAAGTAGTTATTGAAATTGTCTGCCAGAATCCCCTTTTCTTATATGTTTTAACATCCTATATTGATCCTTCCCTCTTTTGTAGTGCCCAAATGGACATGTCCTGTGCTCAAGCTGCAAGCTAAGGGTGGAAGATCAATGCCCCACATGCCGGAGAGAGCTGGGCAGCATACGCTGCCTCGCCCTTGAAAAAGTGGCCGAATTTCTGGAACTACCATGCCGGTACCAGTCTGAGGGCTGCACCATGGTCCTGCCTTACTACCAGAAAATAAAGCATGAGAAAACATGTGAACTCAGGCCATATTACTGTCCCTATGCAGGGTCAGAGTGCCCCACCATAGGAGACATACCTACATTGATGGCACATTTGAGAAATGACCACAAGGTTGATATGCATGATGGGTGCTCCTTTAATCATCGATATGTGAAATCCAACCCGCATGAAGTGGAGAATGCCACTTGGATGCTCACAGTAAGAATTTTTCTTCAGTTTCTTACCTTCCATACGATTGGTAGTATATGGTACTTGTCAGTATAGTAGTTTACCTATCAAAAATCATCTTGAGTTTCAGTTTATTTAAGAGTTTGTTTTGGCATAGTGTTACATGTACGAATTACTGCATGCCACTGGATTGAAATATCAAATTGCCTGACCTTTCTATATAGTATCTTGTGCTAAGTTTTAGAGGGTGCTAAGTTGTGCTCTCTTTCTCATTCCTTGTAATTTGCTTTGGCAGGTATTTAATTGCTTTGAACAACACTTTTGCCTCCACTTTGAAGCTTTTGTTCTTGGGAAGGAACCAGTTTACATGGCCTTCTTGAGATTTATGGGAGAAGAGATTGAGGCAAATAATTTCAGATATACCCTTGAAGTTGGGGGAAATAACAGGAGGATGGTATGGCAAGGAATACCGAGAAGTATTAGGGACAGCCATAGAAAGGTTAGGGACAGCTATGATGGCCTCATAATTTACAGGGATGTAGCTCTTTCCTTTTCTGGTAGTACCAGTAAGGAACTCAAGTTGCGAGTAACTGGCCGTATCTGGAAAGAGGAGTGAGCACTGGTGCACCCCTAACCATACAGAGTTTTGTATTTGTGCTGTTCCTAGGTTTTTTTTTTTTCCTATCTTCTTCTTCTTCCTATTTTTCCTATTTACTTGCAAATCTATTGGCATAATTTACTTCAAGTGTCACAAATTGACACTTACCATTGTCTGGTTTGTTTTCTAACATAAATAAATAGAAGATCAATATATTCCCTGTTATTATAATGTTTAGTCCACCTCTCTAATGTTTTGTAAAATTTAGTATCTCAAAAAAAAAAAAAAAAACGAATTGACGTCTGATGGAGCTGTGTAAATAAACTCTGATCAAGACCTAATTAAGAACACAAGTTTTGTTTTCCTAACTTCCTATTCAGTAAAATTTTGAGATTTGTTAACAAAAATAATTGTACTCTGAAGTAAAAAAGAAAATATTTTAAAATTAATTGTAAATAATAGTATAATGCGCTAGGAAACCTGTCACAAAGGATTAAGACCTGAATTGAGAACTTAATTAATCATGGACTGTATTTAAATCGAGTTATAAAGTTTTAACTAAAATATTCATTGAGTTTTATGGTAATATGCTTATTTCTTCAACACAACACAATGATCGACAGAATAAAACCATCATTTACCATCAAGACAAGTTAATCAAACAAATCGCACAAATATGTTACTTATTTCATCATTACTCACGTTATACATTATCAATAACAATCAGGTCATAAATAGCGCTTGAGATAATCCCCGACTCTAGTGTAGTTAACTTCAGGATAGAGAATGGATGCCTCTTCAGAACCTTCTCCTATTTCAAAATTCGCAAGGCATCCTTCGTAAAAGAAATGGTAAAAATGTGCGATGCCAATCTGGTCTGGCAATTCCTTTTCTGCAATGAAAATTGCAAGAACAAAGCAATTAGATGTTGATCTAAACACTGGTACAGAGTACAGAAACATGTCATTCAGTTTGGGAGTGCTCTCTTATCTCTTGATAGGTCACATTTATCTCTGAACAATAAATGTTGATAAAGTACATGGTACACAAACACTGCAGTAAAATAACACATAAGCAAAATTGACTACCCGTATCAGATTTTGATAGATCTACTATCTGGTGCTGTACCTGGAATTAAAGCAAGGAAGTCATGAGCTGAAATGCTGGTTTTGTGGAGCTCTTTTCCAATGAGTTTTTCCCATTCTTCCACAACTTCTCTCTGGGAAAGGATGTTTTCTGGTGGCCGCAAATATACAGTCTTGTTCAATGTGCGTGGATCGTCTATTGTCTTTATTGTATATGTTGCTACATCATCCTCATCTAAATATATTGCTGTTATGTATATACCATTGAAGAAAATGAAAATTATGCATTAATCAGCAAGAAAATGGAACATATTAAAATGATTGCGACTAAAAACAATCAAAGAGTTGCAATTAAAATAGTTTTACATTTGATGTTGCCATCGCCATACAGGACGACACTTTCCCTGGGAGGGAATAATTTCTCGAGTTGAGCAAGGTTGGCCACAGAATATGCCATATAGAAGTTGGCAGAGATGTATGTGAAAGGGATGCATGCTTGCTCTATGGCTTTTCTCACCTCCATTTTGTCAATAAATACCGCATTGCCGGGTGCAATTGCGTGTGCCATTCTTGATGGGTCCGTCCCAAACTCAGAAGGCAAGAAGCGCTGCAGCATTAATTCAGTACAGGTTCAAATTCTATATATTTTGCATCAGTTAATGTTGGATCATATAACATGATATCCATGCCGAGAGTCTGATTTCATATTTTATAAATTGTCATATTTTTGTTTTCTATACTAAAATTAGATATGAATCATATGATATATTGGCATCTACTATGGACAACAAACATAATTAAAATATAAGCAAGAGTAGATCAAAATGGTGGTTGCAATTTAAAACCACACTACAACAAGACAACAAGTTCATAGCAAAAGGAAGAAAAGAAGGAGAAACCCAGTAAATGATAACTCCGTTATTATGAAATAGAGAATGTCAAAAGATTCACTTTTTCCCTTTTTGAAATGGATCATATCAAAAGTCTAACACAGGAAGTGATGTTGACGAAACTTGAGAGAGACCTCCTGGTCATCATCTTAGGGGGGGAAAAAAGAACAGACCAAGTTTCTAGTTTGTAGTTTATGTGGTTTCAATAATGAAACGGGACCCCTGTACATAATTTTTCAACTTTTAATAAAATTGTAGGTGTGGTGATTGCCGCCAGCCTTCAAAAAATTATAATAAAACGGGACCCTGGGCCCTTTTTTTAAAAAAAAAAGAAGAATTCTTAAAAAATTAGACCAAGAAACTGTGTTATTGGCTACTTTGTCAAACAAGGATGGTTGAAAATTCCTCCGTTTGAAGCCGAGAAGTTCCTGGGTTAGATATATGAGTGATCAGATTTTAAAATGTAAGTCAAGCAGGGAAATAGAGCATCGTAATAAATATCTTTCGCAAAACAAAAACTTCTGTATTCTATAATAATTGTACCCTCAATATGTTGATCCATTCAACTAATAGTAAAGTTTCTAGATTTGAAACCTACTGTTGGTGTATTTCTTTGAACTTGTTTCAGATCTAACTGAATGCTTTAGTTGTTTGATTGGAGAGTAAATTTAGCTGATTACTCAACTTAGTGTACACTATGTTGACTGGATGCCAATTCACAGGTTGTATCTTTAGTGACTGAGAACTTATCCTTATCTGATGAGGTGGTATCAATTTATCAAATATGCCCATAAGTTGTTTGACAAAGAGCACCCCAGTTCACACAGACACCAGCAATCTTCTGTGCTGGTACAGTGATAGTAGCCTCCATTGCTAGGATTACAGTTTTGTTATATATCGATCACTTCATTTTAGAATTTAATTCCTTGTTACCCCCAATATGTATTTTTCCTTTTCATTGTATTTAATTTCTTTTTATTTTTTGTTTCTAATTCTATATACTATTTTAATGAAATTGTTGGATTAACACTCATCAACCAACCTTCAAAATCAACCTTAAAAAACAGATAGTGCTGGTACCACCTCAAGACCTTTAATATGAATTAGCCAAGAACTAAAACACCGCCATCTGGTAAAGCTTTCTAAAATTGAAAAGGAGAAAAATGAAATATCAGAACCTTAACGTTTCCGGCCTCTTTAATAGCATCAACCAACTTCAACTGTAAACTCGCCATGGTTGGTCCGTTTAAGGCGCTTATCACCACATCAGCTTCACTCACAGCCTTAACCAGGCCCGGGTGATCGTCAAAGGACACTGGGATGAGGCGGGCACCGGTGGCCTTGAGTTGTAGCAAAGTTTGCACCTTCTCTATCTCACGAGGCTTCATGTCAGGCCGGTGCAACAGTGAGGTCGGGTGACCGGCCGCCAAGCTGGCACGTGCAATCTTGCGGCCTATGAAGCCTGTGGCCCCCACTATCAGAACTCTGCTCTTCTTGTTGCTCTCCTTCTCCATTGTAACAATCTCTCTCTCTGGCTCTCTCTCCTTTCTTTCTTATTATTTTTTAAATTGATCTCTCTCTCTCTCTCTCTCTCTTCTCTCTCTCTCTCTCTCGCGCGTGCACACACACACACTTTATTCCCTACAAATACAATTAACTATGATAGCACACATGGGACCCGGATCCCGTGCGGCAAGCGTGAAGCGCACTTCTCGAGCCGTCCGATTTGATCTCGACGGTCAATTTTTTTCGGGTCTTACGATCCAGAGAAAATTAGAGGCCATTTATCATAGATCTGACGGACAGATCTGGTGCGCTACACGGGTGCCGCGCGGCACCATATCTGAATTCAGCACGACATGTGCTCTAATTGCCACTAGAGCTGTCAAAATACCGTTCCGCATGGGTGTTCCGTTCCGTTTCGTCTAAACGGAACGTTAAATGGAAGAGATTTCAATTTTGTTTCTGAAAACGGAACGGAAACGGAACTGAAATTTATAAATGTTTTTGAAACGGAAAACGGAATTCCGCTGAAATTAATGGTAAATAAAGAACGGAACGTTAAACGGAATGGAATTTTGTTACGTTTGACGAAACGGAACGTTAAACGGAATTAATTTCTATTCCGTCAACTGAAACGGAATGGAAGAGGAACATATGTGTTCCGTCTTCCGTTTCAACGTTTCACACCCCTGGTTGCCACGTCCACGTGTCTAGGGGTGTCAATTTGGTACCGTTTCGAACGTTTCCGTTCCGTTCCGTCCGGAACGGAACGGAAACGGAAGGAAAATTGGTTACGTTTTCAGAAACGGAACGGAAACGGAACAGGTGGTATTGCACGTTAATGTTCCGTTTTACCGAAAAATGACTGAAATCAATGGAAAATAGGCTGAAATCAGTGAAAAATGAGGAACGGAACGGCTAAACGGAACAGTTTCTGTTCCGTTTTACGAAACGGAACGGAAACGGAACGAATTTCATTTCCGCGTGTTGGAACGGAACGGAAAACGGAACACCCTGTTCCGCTTCCGTCTTTAACGTTTGACACCCCTGCACGTGTCTAGGTCCATATGAATGAATTCTCAGTTGGAATATTTCTGTAGCTGGTAATGGACTAATGGGTAGAGCGTCCATACGGGGAGGGACTAGGGCTTCTTTCCGCGCCTGGGGCCCGCTTGTCACCGAAGGTATATATATATATATTGTCAGTGGTTCCTTAATTATATGTTGAAGTCCATAGAATAAGAATAAGGAAATAAGAATAAACTATTTTTTATTTGGCACCATTTAGAACAAAGAGAATAAAAATAAAATGAACCTTGTTCTTGTTCCAATAAAAACATGGAACTAGAACAAGAACAAAAATAAGCTTGTTCTTGTTCTTGTTCTTATTTCACACCACTTCCAAACATACCCATATCTTGCTACTGTGTTCAGGAATTGGCTTCTATTCAGCGTCCAAAAAGTGGAACGAGATCCTCTAGTCGGCAGATCTTCTGGTCGTTTTTAGATCTGGATCATCTGATTTAATCTCAACGATTAATTATGTCACGTGCATAATACCAAAATTAATAGGCTCGAAAAAATTAACCATTCAAGTTAAATCAGACTGTCCGGATAAAAAAAAACGTCCGGTGGTCGTTATGGTTCCGTTTGGATAGGTGTGGGAAGAAGGGAAGAAGTGAGAAGTAGTATTAAAAAGTGTGTAACTTTGTGAAGAGTTTGAATTGTTTATAATTTTTTTCTTCTTCTTTTTTCTTTTTCTTCTTTCTTCCAACGATCCAAACGCTGTATAAAACGAACAGAGGATCTAGACCCTCCGAAAAGTAGACGACATGTCGACATCAACTTGTGGTGTGACGAGACTTGATTATTAGAGTATAACTAGTAGTATACTATTATCCGATTTTCTTACCATTCCTAATTATTTCAATTTGACATATTTACAAAATGTATTTCAACAAGCAGCTTTGGTAATCATTTAATTTTAAGTGTCGCGCATAAAGAGGCAAGTATTTTTTTCCATCGTATAATTAATTGCCTGGGAAAAGGAATAGGAAAAGGACTGAAATTCCTTCACGCTGATTAACCAAAACAAGGATTGGGACACCAGAATTTTAAAATATTATACAATGAGAGTTTTATTGACTTACATAGAAATATCGAGATCCAGCTTTGCAGTAAATTGGGATTCATGATTAAGATCAAACCGCAAGCGCGCCTTTATCTTTGGTTTTTATCGTAAATAGTGTGTTTTGGTGATCTTTCGTTTGGTTGGTTTTTCTAATCTCGGCAATAGTGTGTTTTTTTTCCCATTTCATTTAACTCGTAAATAGTGTCTTTTTTCTTTTTTTGGTATTTTTTCCATTCCCATCATTTAGTGTAGATCGGCTTTCCCTCTTGCCTGCCCATGTCTTTTGCCTTATTAATGAAGTTCTGCTTTAGGAGACTTGAAAAGAAAAGAGAATATATATCTTTAGAAAAAACTTAATTTCTCTTATTCGAATTTTGCCTACTTTATAATATATATATATAGAGAGAGAGAGACTATCTAATTATAAAACAATATAAAATTAAATTATCTAGCTAAATGATGAAATAACAAATAAGATATGCATGCAAACATAACTGTTTTCACCTTTGATAGAAATTTCAACAAAAATTAATGCACAAACAGCAAATCAGCTACACATTTCTAAATGATATATAGTAGATTTTTGCGGTCGGTATCGACTTGGTAAGAATGATTATTCTCATTAAGTAGCAACATTTTTAATAGAGACTGTGAAACATCAAACACAGTTTCCTTCAGCCTCTTATAAGAACCTGACAACAAGCACAACATAACTATGTTCTTATTCCCATCATCCACCTCTAAGTCTTCTAAATTTTAGTCCTAATATTTTTGGATTTCTTCACGAACAGAACATTAATATTTCTATGCAATGAAATTATTCTGTGTCCCTTATGTACGTCCTCATCCCTAGCAATATTTATACTTCTAATAAATTAATCTATACTTTACTTGTAAAACAACCATATAAAAGGAGTAAACTTGTCATATAAAAAGAGTAAACTTATCAAATAAAAGAGTGTAAACAATTCTTATATCAATTATGGACCATTAATTTGTGTAATTTGATTTTATCAGTGGTCTAGATCAAAGTTAGACTTTTCTTAAAACAAAATTAAGTTACTACCAAATTAGCTATTTATTTAAAAGGAAAGACTAGATTATTGATTTTACCATATTTTTATTACCAAACATGTAACATTTTATATATAACAAAAAATAATATCCACAATTTATTTTTTTATTTGCCCACATATTGAGGACATCTTTTGCTAGTTATATGAAAATTGAGAAAACCTAATGTAGGAATTAATTTGGTAAGATTCTCTAACATGATATAATCTTTGTTGATTGGGCCATTCTATTGCAGCACCGCTAATATTGCTAGTGCATTTTGTTTTATAAAATGTTCTAACATGATATTACCTTTCTTAAGAAAAATTCACATAGGAATTAATTTGCTAAGATCGGTTTACATAATTAGTTGTTTCGTCTTCTTTATTGGTTACCAATAAATATATACTATAGTATTTTGCGATATATTGTTATTCTCCGTAGTAGCATATAGAAAGGAAAAAAAAAAAGGGAGAGACGATCCGTCAAGAAAGAAATAATAAAATGGGGTAGACGGAGTAATTAATTTTACTAATCTCTCCTACCATAATTTTATTAATTTTTCACACTTCAGAATCTTACTCTTCCACACTTTCGTGTACTGTTCGAAGAGCTCTTTCTATTTATATTCCGCTATTTCTATTTTATTCCAATTTCGTGTTATTTCCAAAATTAGACCTAAATTCTGGTGCATTAAACGCACCCTTGAAATCTAAGTACTGATAAAATTATAGATCCAAACTGTCAATAGTCTCTCTAGGTCCAGTTTTTCTTGTAATATGTTGAAGTGCGTGTGAATGAATATAATAAAAAGGAAGCTCTGATGGAATTTTTTTTTTTTAGGAATAATAGTAGTGATTTAAATAAACATAAAAAATCAGTTTTGTGGTAAACTAATAATTCTCAAAAGACGTCATTAGCTAAGTTGCCACATTTAGGAGAGACTGAGAGCAGATTTTTGATGCAAAATTTAGAAAAAGAGAGCATTTCGAGTTCACATGCAACACTTAGCCACCACTAAAATATCTGAGAGATGATGCTGATGAGTTTATTTAAAAAAAAAAAAAGAGCTATGACGAGTATCTTTTTTAAATCTGTCCTCAAAGATTAAAAATCATACATGTTGAAGGCAAGCTATGATGAGTATCTTTTCAATCGGCATTATGCATGACGAGAATCATAACTGTTGACTGCAAGTTTTTGGTCCTCGTAAAAATCTAACTAAAGTGGCCACCAAAATTTTTTTTCTTAATGCTATGCGTAATTAGATATATATTTCGGTTGGGTGCTTCATTTGTGCAACTAATTAATCCTCAGGTTTAGAAAATTGAAATTAAATAAGCTTAACTTTATCAAATTTGGAGTAAGATACTTGTTCATCTTTTCTTTAGACCGCCTTTTGGACAATAAAAATTACAAATATTCTGATTTTTACAAAATTAATTATTCTATTATTTTTTTCATAAGTTTAAAGGCGTTGGTGAATTACTGAATTTGTTTGAATACTATCCCTTACTCTTGGCTAGCGACGGAATTATTGCTAAACCATATCAATCAAATTTACGAAATTCGTATAATTTGATATTTTATGAAAATCCAATGAATATAATACATATTTAAATCATTAAATTATTATGAAAAAAGATTCACAAAATCTCACTATATGTTACGTGCAGGAATATGTAATATAATATATACAACAACAACAACTAAGCCTTTTGTCCCAAACAAGTTGGGGTAGGCTAGAAAGAAACCCAATAAGAGAACACATCGAAAAAAAAAAAAAAATAAATAAAAAAAAATAAAAAAAAAAAAAATAAAAAAATAATAAAAAAAAAAAATAAATAAAAAAAAAAAAATAAAAAAAAAAAAATAAAAAAATAAAAAAAATACTAATAGTAAGACTAGCCATACTAATAATAATACCTCTAATAATAATAGTAATAGTAGAAACCTAGACCTCGACCGTGACCTAATAGAGGGACCTACAAACCTATGACATCGCTCCTACCCCTAAGTTCCTACGTCATGGCTCCGGTACATGAATTGCTAACTTCCAAGCGCTCCTATCGATCGCCAACTCCTTGGAGACGTTCCATTCTTTAAGGTCTCTTTTCACCGCTTCTTCCCATGTCAATCTTGGTCTCCCTCTCCCCCTCCGGGTGTTCTCGAAATGATTAAGAATTCCGATACGTACCGGTGCCTCTGGAGGTCTGCGTTGGATATGTCCAAACCATCTCAAACGATGTTGGATCAACTTCTCCTCTATTGGATATATCATATTATATTTAAAATATTATAATTATAAATATGGAATTTAATTATGGATAAATATAATCATCGCGTCTGTGCATGTCCATATTTGCTGATAAGAAACTACAACTCAGGTTATGTGAGAATTGAAATTTAATCATAAAAGATGGATCGTATTGAAACAAATGTTAAAAAAGAAATTTTAAAAATGAAAGATTGTTAAAATTCGCACAATAAAAAAAATTAAAAATAAACTTAAAAAAATAAAAAATAGTTAACTCGTTCGTATGAATAGCACTTTCCAAAATCCATTAATTCGGAATTTCAGATGCTAAAAAGGGTGCGTGCGGGAGACGATTAGCACCCCCATTAACCCAAGTAACGCTGTAGAGTGGTAGATAGTAACGGACATCAATTGAGAAAAGTGCGCTTCCAGGTCATGCTTATTTTTATTTTATTTTATTAAAATAATAATATTTCAAATTTAACAATGTTAGGGTGAAATCAATGCAAAAATTCAACAAATGAAACATGTAAATTCGTCCCTTATAGATTTGGTAATTAGAACTTTATTTACAGGGTTATTGGTAAAGGGGTCTATTCATAAATAATCCATACAATGATGCATATATACCCACCTTATTTTTTTGCAGAGAAGGCTTGATGGTATGGCTTCACGTTATGCTATTGACAATTTGTATAGAAACCTATGATTATTCTCAAAGGTTAGGCAGAATCATATCATAAACTATCTTTTTGCTTATTTATTTTTCTATTTCACGAAGGATCTTCCTATGAAATTCCTATTGGCTCCGTTTGGATGCGTTGAGAATAAGGTAGGAAGAAGGAAGAAGGGAAGAAATTTATTGGGAATGGGTAAATTTATTGGGAAGTGTGTAACTTTTGTGAAGAGTTTGGATGGTTAGAAATAAATTTATTGGTAAAAAGTGGTTATTCCTTATTCCTTATTCCGGAAGAAGCCATCCAAACGGAGCCATTAGTAAGTTCGATGTGTCATGTTTTATTAGTGAAAACAATTCACTGAGAAAAATTCGACCGGATGTATATAAAAACCAATATATAATTTTGCTTTAAGCTTTTAGGATTATCAAAACTACCGGCGCAAAACCGCGTATAAATTACAAATTTTGTTTTTAGATTTGTGACAACGGATTTCCGTTCATTTCATCGGACGATTAAAATTGACTTATTTATGCTATAAATATTCTAGTTAGGGCACTCTTATGAAATGCACATAAATACTCATTTTTAGTCGGCTAGAATTGTTAAAGAACCTAAGATCGTAATCGTTGGAAGGAGAAACAAAGGAGCTGTACTATTATAGCCTCGCTAACGATGGATGACAACACTTCATTGCTGAGGAAGAAAATCTCTTGAAACTAAGGAATTTTTGGCTAACTCGTTAATTTTTTTGGTAAGTATGATTTTACATTTCAAACAATACTCAATATTCTTTTAGAAACTTTACATTTTATTAATAATTATTTTCTATTTGGATATTGGTTTACATAATTAGTTATATTGACTTCTTTATTGGTTACCAATTAATACTATTTTTGTGATATAGTGTTATTCTGCATAGAATAGAAAGGGAAAAGAGGGAGCGACAATCCGGTAAAAATAATAAAAGCGATGAACAGAGTAGTAAATTTTACTAATCTCTTCTATCATAAATTTATTAATATTCACACTTCTGAATCTTACTCGTCCACAATTTCTTTTTTTTTTTTTTGAGAAACTAGACAGAGGCTACCTAGTGTACAGAAAAAGAAAAAACTGAACTAGAGCTCTGAGTATCAGCAACAGCTACAACAGCTAACAATGTTTCATGAACACTGTTTCATGTATTGTTAAGAGCTCTTTCTATTATATTTCATTATTCATATTTTATTTCAATTTTGTGTTATTTCCGATTAGACCTCGATTCTATTGCATTAAATGCAACCTTGAAATCTAAGATACATTAAACAATAACTTAACAGTCAGTCTTACAATTAGTGCTGTTACAATTATAGCTATCATCTCTCTAGGACCAGTTTTTTCTTTAATAGGATGGCATGTGTGAAAGAAATTATTTAAAAAAAACATGAAAAATTCAGTTTTGTAGTAAACTAATAATTCTCAAATTACGTCATTAGCTAAGTCGTTGCCACATTTAGGAGAGACTGAGAGCAGACTTTTGATGCAAACTTTAGAAAAAAGAGAGCATTTATTAGAGTTCACATGCAACACTTAGCCATAATGCATAAGCCAGCACTAAATTATCTAAGATGATGTGTACTCTCAGAATAAACTGAGATGACGAGTACTCTTTTATATCTAATCTAACCACAAAATTTAAGAATCATACCAGTTGAAGGCGAGTTTTTGGTCCTCTTAAAAACCTAACTAAATTGGCCACCGAAATTAATTTTCTTAATATTATGCATGACGAGAATCAATAACTGTTGAAGGCGAGTTTTTGGTCCTCGTAAAACCCTAACTAATAAATTGGTCACCCAAATTACTTAATATTATGAAAGATTAGAAATATAAATTGGATGGCTGCTTCATTTGATAAGGGTTATCACTTCTTATCATTCCCTAACCTCAGCGAACAATACGAGTAACAGAAAATCTTAAAAGGGTTGGTGTGTATGTTTGAATACTCTCTCTTTTGTGATTTGTTAATATCGAAGAATCTATAGTTCACAATAAATCTTGTCTAGCGACGGGATTATTGCTAAGCTATATCTATCGAATTTACGATATTCGTTTAATTTGATATTTTATCAAAATTCAGTGAATATAGTACATTTTTTAAATCATTAAATTATATAAGAAAAGATTCACAAAATCTCACTATATATTACGTGCATGAACATGTAATATATATAGTATATCATATTTACATTTAAATTTTAATTATGAGTAATGCAATTTTCTTCAAATTTTTATAGAAGAATTCACCTCTATTTTTCTTCCTCCTCCTTGGTTCCTCTTTAATTTTAGAGTTCTGGAGCAAGATAAACTCCTTGGGCAGGCAAAGACGGATGTAAGCGTAACATAGGGGTGACATTCTATTGTTTTTAAAAATATTGTTACAGAGTATTTGTAATTATAAAACATAAATTTGTTATATGTACTTTATATTTGAACCCCACAAAATTTTAGGTGAATTTTTATTGGTGAACCCCATACATATTTTATACAATTTTTCTTTTTGAGATTTTTTTTGGGTGGATTAACAATTTATGTCTTGTCTGTAAAGCATTACTACCATAAACAATTCATTTCAATAGCCGATAATAGAATTGTTCTTTTCAGTTTTGGTTTGTGGACCCTTCAATTGATTAATCAGGTCAAAAAAATAGTCTAAAATGAATAGCCTTATATCCCATCTAACCGTGAACCCCTTGAAAATTTTTCTAGCTTTGTTCCTGTGGGCAGAGTTTGGACAGTTACACCATCCTTCCATTATTTTTGGTTCCCCTCTTCAGCAGGATCTTAAGGGAGACCAACGAAGGAAATTGCCCTCGGGAGACATGTTTAATTTTATTTTAAAAATATTAAAAAAAAAGAATCTTATCGATATGGTAATTAAAAATACAAACCCGGGTCATCCTGATCCAAATACTTTTACTAAAAATCTCACTATATGTTGGTGCATGATACATGTATTATAGCATATCATATTTAATATTTTAAAAATTAATTATTAGATTGTACATTTGGAAATAATTAATACTGTAAAAGTAGAATCTTTGTGTATGTGTATGTGTATGTCCATATATGCTGATAAGGAACTCCTACTCAGTTGATGTGACAATTGAAATAGAATTATCAAAAATGGATGGTCAAAATCATTTACAATATTTTTTAAACAATTTTTTTTAAAAGAATTTTTAAATTAAAAATCATGTGCTACGAAAGCCACTCCCGAAAACCGTTATTGGGGTGCAAAAAGCTACTCGCGTGGGAGACGATTAGCACCCCCCATTAAGCCAACTAACTCAGTACGCTAGTAAGTAGTAAATAATAACGGATGCTAATTAAGGAAAGCGCGCTTCCTGGGTCATTACTATTTTACCTTTTTAACCATTTCTTTAAGTAGTAATAGTTCAAATTTAACTCATGTAAGGTTAAAATCAATAAAAAAAAAATCCAGCAAATAAAGCATGTAAATTCGTCCCTTATCGATTTGGTAATTAATGTTTTTTACAGGGTTATTGGTAAACGGGTTTATCTCATAAATAATCCGTACAAATAAGCATATGTCCCACTTTATTTTTGTAAATTTCTCATCTAATTTCAAGTATCTAAAAATTGCATTACC
Organism: Rhynchospora pubera; assembly: GCA_028095005.1. Classification (NCBI taxonomy): domain Eukaryota; kingdom Viridiplantae; phylum Streptophyta; class Magnoliopsida; order Poales; family Cyperaceae; genus Rhynchospora; species Rhynchospora pubera. The sequence continues at coordinate 185,573,638 of CM051461.1, forward strand.
CAAAACATCAGTTCTGAAATATTGGAAACAAACATTAACAACGGATCCGGATCCGGACCGTTTCCCTTGCAGATTTTATTTCGGGTTGATAAATCCGACCCGGTAATTAATAGCACGAGGATTTTTGTTGAATAATAAACCAAAACAAAAAGAGGAGAGAAGAGAAGAGGTTTCTTTATTTATTTGCTGACGCCAAACAAAATAAGAGTGTATTTCCTCGAAACAAAACCCGAAGAAATTATCTCCTCTTTTCTTCCCATATAAAAAGAATTGAATCGTTGATCTCTTCTCTTATCTCGAGTAAGCTTTCCTCAATCGAAAACGACGGAGGAGAAGAAAGTTCGAGCTTGATTCTGATTTCTCGAATCCCCAATTTTTGGAGCGGAAGTAAATTTGTAAGTTTCAATCCACGATTGATTTTCTTTTTCTGATTTCATCTACATTTTGTAAGGAAGTCGGTACCTTTTTGTGTTTCGGGTCATGGGGCTAGATCGATTATCGAAAGATCGTCAGCTCAATTCTTTTAGCTGATCTCCGATAATTTCGAATTGATTTTGGGTTTTCTTTCCCTTTTTTCATTTTTATAGTCCGATTAGCTAACGGTGACCTTTCGATCATGATTTCGTTGGATTTTTAGGGTACCAAATTGAAAGCTCGATCAACCTTGTTCTTTTCTGGCCAATTTTTTTTGTCTATCCATATTTTCAAGCATTTGGGATGAAATTTGAGATGAAAACCTGAATTTTGTATTTGGTTCCCTTGATTTGACAAACGACTAATGGTCTCTAATTCACCTATGTATCGTCCCTTTTTACACGAAAAATATTGTAGTCAAGACCTTAGAAGAGAGGACAGGGAAGATAAAAGTGATTAATAAAAACAATTCAATCTGTTGAGGCTGATAAAGGAGATGAGAAGAATGCAATTACACTGCTCAATGATCTAGTGGTGTCTCTATGTAACAACATGGAGCCAGAGTGTCCAACAGAAGGCTATAAGATCGAACCTTTACATGTGACTGAATGTGAGGAAATTAGTTTGTGCTGTCAGGATTCATCGTACCGGGTTGTGGTACCAGAATGTGGTGACGGGTGATAAACAGGGGTAGTTTGGGGATGCGATATGGATTAGGATCGTTATATCTGATTTTGATGCTTACTGGTAGAGTAACCAGTGTGGAACAGCTGATAAAGTTTTAGCAAGGGCATTTTGGGTTTTTTTATATAGGGTGGTAGATAGGTACTGGAACCATTTGAATATTTGCATACTGTGAGATTTTTTTTTTTCATATCAGTGAAACAGGTTGTCTCATTCACCTTTTTGTAGAAAACATTAATAACAACAATTGTTTCTGGTGTAGGAATAGAATGGACTTTAACGGAGAAGAAATAGACCAAAATCTCTACTTGGGTCTAGCTCCACTGCTTCCAAATCCTAGGTGGCACAATTCGGATCTTCCAATCAACCCATTCTCCCCTTCAAACCAACCTAGTTTCATGGAGGAAGATCCTTCGGACCCTGCAATTGCCAGCATCAATCCGGTACTCCCGTCCGTACCCAATTATACTGTCTACAGAAACCCTAATTCAGCATCTCAACCTCTAAACTCGTACCCTTCCATTTCGCCATCATCCTCAAATGCAGGTTTGGTTCAAGACGGAGATGACTCCTCTCCCATTCTGCCAAGCCATCAAAGTGATAATGCGCCAGAACTCCCGACCATGCTCATTCGGGTAGAGGATTTGATGATAAGTAGGCCTGGAGTTCCCCAGATCTCTCCTAGAGACAGATATCAGGATTGCCCACAACTCCGTTTCCAAAGACTGATGGAAGTCAACAGGACTAGGGCTACTGTTCTGGGTACAGGTTATGGTCTGAATCACTCTGATACAAGCCCTGAAACACTAATGAACAACATACTCACCCTGGAAGCTTCTAGAAAGGAGAGGTTAAGGAATGGAAAGGGACTCAGTACAACCGGAACAGAGGAGAAGAGTGGTGAAGGTGCATGTCAATGTGGCGGTAATTTTGAGTGCAATATTTGTTTCGAAACCTCAATGGAGCCGGTGGTGACACCATGTGGTCATCTGTTTTGTTGGAGGTGCTTGTACAAATGGATGCGCACACAAATGCTCGGTATCACTGAGTGCCCCGTCTGCAAAGGGGAGGTAACTGAGAGTAGCTTGACTCCGATTTATGGGCGTGGGGGGTCCAGTTCAGCACCTGATCCAGTACCTGGAGCTGCAATGGAGGAGATACCACCGAGGCCAACTGGGCGCAGAATAAATAGCACCAGACAACTGATGAGGCGAGAAAGGGAAGTAAGGGGTCGTGGGTTCGCATCCCAAGAGGTGGAGAGAGTGAGGATGGATCTCGAAGCAGTGCTTGCCAGGCTGAGACAGATGCCTCGGTCAAATCGTGGTGGTACCAATGAGGTTGCCAGTGGTACAGTTCAGGTAATTCCAGCAGGTTTGGCTACAGCAAATGGCACTGGCTTGGCAGCTGAAGAGGCCAGGGAAGCAGAAGGGTTGGCAAGGGGAGAAGGGGATGAAGTGGACAGTGGGGCTGTGCGGAATGCTCACGGAGAGGTGCATGCACGTAGGAGAAGAAGATATAGGTAGAAATATTCTATTTTACTTTTGATGTTTTCCATTATTTTGTAGGCTCTGTGCTAAGTGCGTTGGGTTGGTCTATTCAAGTAGTGTATAAAATGTGGATATGTGGCAGGAGGCAAAATGTTGTAAAAACTGGATATTTTTTTAGTGCTTTCAGTTTACATAATTTTCTTAACAAAGCTTTAGCCATTTAATATCAATTAAGCCTGCTTCGCAGTGCTGAGTTCCCGAGCAAGCATTTTTTTTCTTTGATCAATAACATTCTGTGGTGTGGTAACAGCCAGACGGTACCAACTTCTGATGAAATTCAGAGGTTCTTCTGTCTTTGTTTTTTCCTGTGTTGTGAAATTGCTGTTAGATCTTTACAGTATGCTACAAGTACCAGAACCTGGCTATTCTATCAGCCATTTGATCTCAATGGAACAGTCTAGCTCAGCTTGTCTTAAATGATAAGGTTCTGATTTTGATCTGATCCACCATTTTGAACAGAGACAGACCGTCTGATTAGAATCAGACAGCTTGAAATACTATGCTTTGTCCTCAGGAGGTAAAAGGCTAACCCATTTAATAGATTTATTGTTAACACTGCATCTCTGTAAGCTGTGGTCATGACTATTGTCAGAAGCATTGTGATATATGCAAAGCTGTATGTAGTAACAAAGGGATCTTGCAACAGAACTCTTGTGATGTTGGTATGCTTAACTAATTTCTAATATAGCTGGTATTGTTGTAAAAAATAACTTTTAAAAAAAAATTCATTATGGTTTTACTTTTCCCAATTTCTAGATACTGAGGAGACTTTTTTTTTTAAGTGATTTTTTTTCTTCTGTTTTCCAGAAGGGTGTGAACTGAAGGAAACAGAGATCACGGTTCACAAGAGAGGGAACACTTTAAATGTGACGAATGAATAAAATGTAAATATTCAATATGCATTACACAGAAAAGATAATATCTCAACGTTTTTTCTCTGAAAATATAAAAAAGAAAAATTAAAATTAAAAATTCTTGTATGCAAGCTTGGTGAACTATTGCAGTTCAACCGTAATGAACTGAATTTGGTAGACGATACCTTAGCTTGCACCTGGACAATTCCTTATTTCCGATCGCCGGCCGGCAAGAAACCCACCACATACTGTCCTTCGATTTCTTGCGTATCAGCAATTTGATCTCAACAGTGAGTACTGCAGTGCCATCGTCCACCTCACTATAAAAGCGGCTTTCTAGATGGCGAGGCAGCCTTACCAGTTTACCCTGAGCAAACAGTGCCGCTGTTTGATCATTTATAGAATCCAAGCATGATCGCGAAATCAATCCCCTGGCAATTCGGAACTGCCGGTACCAAATTTTGATAACTCCGCCATGGTAGCAAAACACAAAACCGTTGTCCCCGTAGAATGACAAGTTGAATGCAGGGGAAATCATTCCCCCTGTTTCGTTTCCAGACAACCCGTCGTATGAATCTACCATAATGCGCAAGTCGGGGTCCTTGGTGGTCTTGACAAGCACAAAAGCCATAAATATAATGAAAAGGATTACACCTGATACAAGACCGCAAATGTCTGCAGCTTGAACAGGAGCTTTTGGTTCCTTCCAGAATATTGTTTCGTCTTCAATTGATATCTTCACCATCTTCCCATCTTTCACGGCTTTCTTATCCAAGGTAAACTTTTTTTTCTTTTGTAACACATCCATGGTATTGGTAATAAAGTGACGCTGGGGTTTGCCCCCCTTTTCTTTTTGTAGTGGGGGATTAAGGGTGTTTATCATATATATAAACGGTAGGATTTTGGTCCTATTTTTATACGAGAAAAAGAAAGAAAAAATCATAGGGAAGAATCTATTGTTAGCTAATAAACTTCTTTGAACAACTATGTGAGTTGGAATCTTTTTCTGCCTTAATATTTGTTGGGAAATTCTCTTTTTCAATATTTAACTTTATTAAAACAATAGGTTATCATGTATTATAATTTCTTTTTTTTTTAATTTCAGTTGCTCCTTGACTATAGAGAGATACTAGTAGGATCTTCTTTACTTGCTCTTTATGAGGTGGAATTTTTATATAAATATATTGGGTAATTCTAAAGTGGAAGAAATTTTAAATTAAGTTTGAATCTTCATCATTAATCTCTGTTTATCATTTTAAATGAACGATCTGGATTGAAATCTAGTTACAAAATTATGTCTACTGCAGACTTTGCCAAATATATATTGTAAGGTAAAGTTTTAAGAGTAACATTTTTCTCTGAATTTATGCTTAATTTTGCAGCTTTTAAACTGGTTCACAGCCTTAATCGGTTTGGCTAGGAAAATTTTGAATATAGTTCGGTAAATAAAGTTAGACCGTTGGCGATGTGAGATAGGCTAGATTTGGGCTTGCTTTTCTTTAATTCAAATAGAGTGTTTGGAGAAAAATCAGCTCTAGGATAAATGCTCATTTCCACCAAAAAGCACACTACAGCATTACTACTCTCACAATTGTAAATATATTTTCATTAGGACCAAAGAATGAAAGAAAAATAAAAAGTAGCTCAATATTTGTTATATAAAAACGAAAAATGACAATCGTTTTAAAAAAAAAACTAAAACCAAAGAATGAAAGAAAATGCTAATAAATAATTGCAAGTCTTACGTTTCATTAGGAAAAAAGAGAGCTTTACAGCAAGAATTTCGTGCTCACTCGATTTGTTTTTTGTTTTCATATTTTTTATGTTGGTTTAGCATTATACTGATACTTTTTTGTGCTTTGAAAAATATATAAAAAATAAAATAAATAAAAATTTATTTGATGATTCATTTGTGTGATTTGGCACAAAATATTGCGTAATTTTTTTAATTATTGGAGGATCATTTAAAATTCATTTGGACATGAATTTTTATATGCATATATATACAAATGTAAAGGTTCCATTCATATAATAAACTTTTCAATTATAGACTTTCGAAATATTTTCAAAATATATTTCTAGATCTCAATTTTTTTTTTTTCGTAATTTAAGACGTATTAACGTTTTAGGATGCTTGAGGGTCTTCCCAAATTTGTTTGTTCACAAAAGTTGACGTACATAATCACAACCATTATAATGAAAAATTTAATAATATCAAATTTTCTATCTTAGATTTTCAAATTATTTTGCATACTTTTTTATATGTTAGTAATTTCGTGAAATTTGGTTTATAATGATATGTTTTTCATTTTTTTTTATTTTGAAAATATTTTGCATAATTTTTTATCATGGTTTTATTTTATTGTTGCATTGTACAAATTTGAGAATTAAAAAAAATTATATATTAAGGTAGATATTTGTTCACAAAACATTTGCAACCGTTATTCACTTCAATTTGTCGGCCCGAATGTTGGACTAAGTTTGAACGCAATACAAGGAATATTACATAGCCAATAGTATACAGCTTTTCATGATTTATGTGTGGCCTTTATACCAACGTCACTTTTTATGGTTCAAATATGCAGGCTGACAGACAGAATTATACAAGTCTTACGTTTCATTATACAATATGGCTTAGAATAGAATTATGATATGAATTAATAAGTTGAAGCTAGATGTTCAATTTTCTGTTTTCTTTTATTTTCATATATTTTTCAATGCACAAAAAATAACATTATAATACTAAAACCAACATAAAAATATAAAAATAAAAATAAGTCGCGAAGCGCGATACAATAGCTAGTTATTATTATATTCTATTTACATTTTATTAGACCAAACTCCAAGGCATGGAAGATGATACTACTGAAGATCGTAGTAATAAATTCAGTCTCAGAGACAGAAACACATCAGCTTCCCACATGTTTCGCATGGGAACATGTGATTGTGATGCGCATCATCCTCCAGCTGTATTCTTTTTTTTTTAGACATCATAAAATCAATGCATGTTTCTTTTACATTATATTATATTGGATGCTCGATCTCTTTAATGTCAAAAAATCAAACCAGAACTCGAAATGACCTATTTAACGAGTGATATAATAGATTGTAATTATTTTTAAAGATACTTAATTTCCGAATTCATGTCGTGGGATTGTGGTTTTATTAGAAATTAATTACTTTTACTGAACAATTTGTCACTCTTTGTTGTTGTTGTTGTTATTATTATTATTACTATTTGACTGCCTCTAGGTAGAGACGACCTTTAAATTTACAAATTGAAGATGATGGGTCCACAAGTTAATTAATCAGCAGGAACAATGGTTAATGAAAATGAAACAGTGGTACAAAGAAAAATGGACAGTAAAATAACATGGCAACCAATCCTAAAAGAGAGAGAGAAAAAGAAAAGTAAAAATTGGAAGTAATTCATTAATTGCTCTTGAGATGTTAAGTTGCAGAAATTGTATCGGATCCCCTTTTTAGATTAAAGAGTCAGATATATAGATTGGAAGATGAACGAACTCCTAAATACTGACATCCATCTAAAAGTGAATTTGGGATCCTTTTTAGCGTCAAATGTGTGTTATATACTTATATGTAATTCCCTGCTTTACCTGAAAGAGAGGAATTTGGGATCGTGTACAGGTGCTTCAGCTGATATATTAAGTACCATACATATGGATCTGCTTTTTTCCAACAGCAAAAGTTGTCTTTTTTTTATTATGGCTGATTCCTTTTGTTGGGGACTGCACTGCAAGCTACTCAATAGGTTGATTAATAGCGAATCAGAGGACTGCAGATTTGGGATCCCACACTGAAAATAAGTCAAACTCACTTTGCATATATATATGTATATACTCCATTCCATTGTATCGGCAGCAAAACTTGTCAAACTCACTCAATTGAGATAAATAAGAAAGACAACAGAGATGGGATCAGAGTCCGGTACCGAATTCCCTGTGCTGTCTCTCAACTCCGGCCACACAATGCCGGTGTTAGGCTTGGGCACATTTGAGTTCAACTTTAGGCCAGAGAAGGCGAAATTGGCCTTCCTAGAGGCGATCAAAATAGGATACCGTCACTTCGACTCGGCGTCTCTGTATGGATCAGAAGGTGCGCTTGGTGAGGCCATTTCAGAGGCTGTGCAGACTGGCCTGATTGGGTCCCGCAAGGAGCTCTTTATCACTTCCAAGCTTTGGTGTCATGACAACCACCCTGACCTCGTTCTTCCTGCAATCAGATCCAGTCTCAGGTATGTACGGATCATGCAATGCAAGTGTGCATCATGTTATTGTTATCATGAACACACATATCTAGTTCATATATGTGCATCAACATCAGGTTATTCATTATTTCTGGGTACTATCAAATGCACCTTTTTTGCTCATTCCTTCTTTTTTTTTTCTGTGGTATCAATTAGGAATCTTAAAATGGAGTATCTAGATCTATATTTGGTCCACTGGCCTATTCATGCGAAACCGGGATCACTACTCTTTCCAATGAGAAAAGAAGATCTGATCCCATTTGATCTGAAGGGCGTGTGGAAGGCCATGGAACAGTGCCAGAGGCTCGGTTTGGTGAAGTCTATTGGCGTCAGTAATTTCACAACAAAGAGGTTGAACGAGATGCTCACATTTGCCGAAATACCTCCATCTGTCAACCAGGTAAATTAACATTACAACTACTATTTACTCTATGGGCTGGAGAAAAGTTTCATTAGAACTAGACTAATATTGTTTGGTTTGTAGGTAGAGATGCACCCAGCTTGGCGGCAGGAAAAACTAAAGGAATACTGTGCTATAAAAGGAATAAATCTGACTGCATATTCCCCGCTGGGCGGGAAGGGCTCGATGGGTGGGAACCCTGTTTTGGCATCTGGTGTGCTCAAAGAAATAGCTGATGCCAAGGGCAAGACTGTTGCACAGGTTACATTTTAGTTTACACTTTACACACAAAGTTTCAGTTGTGGCAAGTATTGATACAGATGGTGGAAGCTAAATAATTCTTTTTTTACGGTTGATTTTGTTTCTTTTTTTTTTAGTATTTTTGTTGATAGTTGTAGAAACACATTCATGGCCTTGTAATGCTGGTACTGTACCATATTCTTGGCCTAACATTTTTTATTTTAATTCATAGTATCATATTCATTGGACTATTATCGAATCTTTGGTAAATAACGACCGGATTAATTAATTACTTGTTAATAAATTCTGTTTTTTTTTTAAGATTTCACTGAGATGGCTTTACGTGCAAGGCGTGAGCATTGTGGTAAAAAGCTTCAGCAAAGATAGACTTGCAGAGAACACTGAGATCTTTGATTGGGAATTAACACCCGATGAACGACAGAAGATCAACACGATCCCACAGGAAAAGGTTTGGCCTGTTGAAGACATTCTCTACAAAGAAGGCTCTTTCATCTCAGTTGATCCTCAAGATATTGAAATCAACGAAGCTTGATGTCAAGGAAAAGTAGAATTATCAGCACAAAAAACTATGTTGATGTCATGAATTTGTCGTTGGTTGTTGTTATTTTGTTGTTAATTTGCCCTTTCTAGTGATCGAAGTTTCGGAAACAGAACATTTCATAAAGAGTGCCATTTCATAAATTTAGCACTATTTTCATTTTTATGTTTTTCTTCTTTACTATTTATTTTCAATGTACAATTCAAAATTAGACACCAACAATGCTCCAACCAACATACACATCCCAGAACAATTTGTATTACAAAATAAACAATATCATATTAGATTACAATGTTTGAGATCGTAACAGAAGATAAAACGATCTTTTTTGAAAAAATTAAGTTGGCTCATGTCCACCCGTTTCATTAAAAAATGAAACAAAGTTCCTTACAAAATATTACAAAATCGCTGTCTAAAACCTGAAAACTAAACTGGTACAAGATACCCTTTGTACTAGCATTCTGTATATCATCTACTCTTTAAAAAAGTAAAACTAATAAAAAACCTCATACTATAACAGCCTTCTTGACTTACTAATACAGTTTCTATCGCCTATTGTATAATCAAATTCACTATATTTAGTTATTTACACTTGCCTATCGATGCAAAAGTAAACAAAGGAAAAGTTGAAGAGTCACAAAGGAAAAGTTATATCTCTCTGCTTTTCTATCTCCAGTTCTTGTGGCAAGTTTTGGCTTGATTTCGTAGTGGTATATCTCTCTTCTTTCTCTCAATTTTTACTTTAGACAATTTTTTTTAGATACTTCTCATTGTCGCAGATGAGAAAAAAAATAGAATAAAGGAAGAATGTTAGTAAATCTTTTACTAACATTTTTCGAAGTTTTTAACTCCACCTATGTTCTTGCAACATGGACAGTCTCAAGCCTGTATCAAAGGAGGAGAGGAAACTTGCAACGTTAGGAGAAGAAAAGATAATAAAAAGTTATAATAATGATGTTGTAGTTCTCAGTAGCAAGTATTTAGAGTTAAATCATACACCTTAATTGCCCCACTGGGAATTGCAATCAGCTTTTAGTTAATTATAAGTTTAGAACTGGCATTTCAGGGTGAATATCTTTGCTAGTTGGGCCCATAAATTGTCAGTGGAGCATGCCCCGCCTATAAATTATATCATATTTCGCCTCTGAAATATTTGCTTGCTCCCTTGTATGCATTCAGTTTGTATTTTGTATAGGATTTTGTACTGCACAAAGACTATCATAATTGCATCTTATTTGCATGGAAAATTCTGGCGGAGATAGAAAACTGAAGTGGAGCATGTGGATATAATAACCTTTTACAATTAGGTATTTGTTCCTTCTGTGAAGCCATTGCTGGTTGACCTGGGCCCAACTTGTCAGAAGCATAACAAGTCTGTTGAAGAAGGAAGCACAGCTCAAAGATATGTGGAAGATTAGTAAGCAGTGGTGCCTTTTTACAATTGATGTGAGCTCAAAAGTTGTCTATGTATTGGGGCCACGTAACAATCGATGCAGTTCTTGGCCAACTCATTTTAAGTGTTTCATTGTCATAAAATGATATCTATTTCTCTATTCCTTTAGCAGGAGGACAATTGCGAGGGTCTCCTAGGTAACAAATTTTTGAGATTTTTTTGACCGAAGGAAGTTCTGCCTCTCATAATATCTCTCATCTCTTCGATCATGTAAGGTATAATTTTGAATTTCATGTAACAAGCCCCTATTGAATCTATTATGTGTAGAATGCATACTGGTAGATGGCCTTGGTGGTTTCTCAAATGGAGTTTTTTCCAAACTATCTAGTATGCCAGAACACTATGGTAATGACACAACAAAAAATGAGCCTCCTTGGGTGTGAGTGCTACAGGCCTACAGCTGGTACTGCCTATGTGTTATATGAGAACGTGGTTACTCAGATGTTTGTGTATAATTACCATATAGCACAGGATCCCTTTCATGCTGAAGTTATTGCACTTGTAGGATTACAAGGGATCAGGGACAAAATGGGCAATAGAGAAAACCAGAGAATGTGCATCTACCCTGATTGTTACAATCCAACTAAGGCGGTACTGCATAGTAATTCAAATGATGTGTCATCCTGGCATTCAGTGCCAGCAACTCACCAGGCAGTCTGACTGATTGGAGCTTTCACAGATAGAATTCAAATTACTCGTGCCGTGTCAATAAGCAGGCAGTCAGATCTAATTTTTAGTGTTTTTGAGTTGTGAGAATTTCCTCGTGTCAATAAGCAGGCTTAGACATAAACACTAGATAGGAGTAACCAATGCTTGCAAGCAGTTAAAGTGGTGACAGTAGGAGTATTGTAATATGTAGCTCTTTTGTTTCTCACTTTCTCTAATTAAACAAGCAGCTGAGAAAAGGCTACAATAAATAAATAAATAAATAATAAACTCAGGTGGTCAGAACAGCATACATCATTTCAAACTGCGCCAGAAGGAATAGAGCTGTGGTCTTAGAGGAAGAAGTGCAGGATTATGTCTTCACGGCTTTGGGAATCGATATCCACTATAACAAGAGGTTCTTTGTTATCAATAGTTTCACCCTTTTATTATTTTTATTTGTCTTTTAAAAGTGCCTTTTTGTTAACGAGATTGGTTTTTTTCCCAGTGCTTTCTTCTGTATTTTGTTACCTAAATTTAGTAGGATTTGAGGGATTAGACTGATTGCAGTGTTGTGTACTGGTGTTAATTTGTTGGGCATGAAGTCAGACTTATGTAAAGCTTGTTTTGTTTCAATGAATTAGTGGCCTATGAGTTGTATTATTGTGAATTTGAACTATGGAAAACGTCCATTATAGTATTATTTCGGGAACAGATTTCATTAATTATTTTTTTTTTTTTTTTTTTTGGTATTCTTGGATCAAGGTCATAGTATCGTATTCAGGATTTTGCTAAAGGTGCGATAATTTTTTTTTTTAGAGATACTGGATAGAGGCTACCTAGTTACAACTAAAGGTGCGATAATTAATGACATACTAAAGAAATTAAGCAGGCAATTTTCCTTCGTCTAAAATTGATGCATATTAATGTGCTATTTGGTTGTTCTTTTGTACTAGCTAAATCTTTGAATTGTAATATTGATTTAAATTGTGCAGCAGTATATTGTTAGCAAATTAATAGCCCAAATTGCAGCTGAGTTATCCAAGCTGCTGGGATAAATAATTAAATTGGAACTTCAAAACAGCAACCAGTCCATAATATAAGTATATAACTGCATAAAGGGAAAATAAATGATTGGTAATGTGAATATTATTGTCCAGGTTCAATTTTTTTAAGATAATTCAAGGTGAATATTTTAGATAGATTGTTAAATTATCTTTACCATTGAAAGTGTACTTTCTAAAAGTAAAATAAAGATGCTCTACAGTTTTTTTTTTTGTGGTAAATAATAACAAGCATGTTTCGATTTCCAAAAGATTTTTCTTTTTGATAAAAATGCCCCTAGGTTAACTATTTCATATTGCAGAAAGTTTACATACAAGGGATTAAGTTCTAGGACACATCACAAGACATTCAGTCGTACCCTAATACTCGCTCATAAAAACCGAAAAGTTTGGGGCCCAAGCGAATAATGCCTTTCTATTTTTGAGTTTTTTTCGATACAACTTTCTATTTTGAAGTTGGTATTCCCTTTGAAGCTGTTTCCTTCTTACAAGGTTATTAAATCATATAATTAACGAAACAAATCGTATTCGAGTTAGATGCAACTCTGAAGGGAATTAGTGTGGGAATAATTTTATCATTCTATTCTTCAAGCGTTCAACTATCGTCCTTCCTTATAAGCTCAACGCATACCAAGTGTTCGACAGTTTGCCCCACTGAAAGAAAGATGCAATTCCTCCTCAGACTAATAAATAGTCGAACAATCAACACAAGAAGTAACCATAGAGCATCTTTTCTAGCTTTGTTCAATACTAATAGCAGCACCCCTTCAGCCTCACTGCCCCTATCAGGGGCCGAGAGGCACAATTCCGAATATGATCCAAAAACCTCGCTGGCGTGGAGGATGGAGAGGCTGCCACGTAAGGCATCAGTAGTGGAAGCCTTTCAGGGTTGGATGCGTGATGGGCTCGCTGTAAACCGTGGTCACATTTTTCACGCCATTAATCGCCTCCGACGCCGACAACTGCATTCCCGGGCTCTTGAGGTAATTCACACTTTGATCCATTCTTCAATTCTCAGAATTTCCATTGGTAATGATCGGTAATGTGCAACTGTTTGGTTGTAGGTTATGGAATGGGTGATGAGAGAGAGGCCTTACAAGGTAACTGAGCTTGACTACTCTTACCTCCTTGAATTTACCAGTAAATGCCGCGGTATCTCTCATGCTGAGAAACTTTTCCTAACTGTACCAAAGTCGTACCAAAATGAGTTACTTTACAATAACCTAGTCATGTCCTGTTTAGATGAGCGCAAAATCAAGCTTTCCTATGCATACATGAGAAAAATGAGAGAACTGTTGCTACCAATATCTCCGTTTGTATACAACCGGCTGATAATTCTGCATTCACAACCTAGTCGTAGAAAAACCATACCTCGTATTCTTACGCAAATGAAAGCTGATGGCGTCAAACCTCATGTTTCCACTTTCAACATTCTTCTCAACATACGTGCTACTGACCATGATATAGATGGACTGTCAAAAGTGTTTGATGAAATGCAAAGGGCCAATGTAGAGCCAAATGAGATCACTTATTGCATCCTAGCTGAAGCATATGCCATGGCCAGGCTTTACACTGTTGCAGAAACTTATGTTGAGGCCATAGTAAGGTCAAAGACAGGAAATAATTGGTCCACATTGGAAATTCTTATCATGTTGTATGGCTGCCTTAACAAGGATCAAGAGTTAGATCGAACTTGGAATTTTGTACAGCAGCTTCCTTATGTGAGACCAAAGAGTTATTTGTTAGCAATAGAGTCCTTTGGGAAAGTGTGTTCGGTCTCTAGTGCAGAGGAAATTTGGGTCAAATTGAAAAGCTCTAAAAAGATAAATCAGACAGATGAGTTCAATTCAATGTTGACAGTTTATTGCCAGCATGGAATCATAGAAAAGGCAACTGAAATTTACAAGGAGATGGTTGCAAATGGGTGCAAACCAAATGCAATTACTTACCGCCATCTGACATTGGGTTATCTGAAAGCCGGTCTTGTTAAGGATGCGATAGAGACAATAAAAAAGGAAAATTGCGAACCTTTGACCAATAAGGTGAGGCAATCAAAACCATGGCTAGAGAGCACGTTTATGGTTGTTGAAATGTTTAGTCACTTGGGAGCATTGGAGAATGCAAAATTGGTTTTTGAAGAATTGAAGAAATCAAAATACAGTCGGCATGCATTTGTGTATAATGCACTCTTGAAGGGTTACGTCAACGCGAGGGTTTATGAACCTGACCTCTTGGAGAGGATGATTTTGAATGGCTCGAGACCTGATTCTGAGAGTTATAGTCTTTTGAAACAAATTGAACAGTTTAAGAAAAGTGATTAAAAAGAGGGAAAATGTGAAGAAAGCAATGCAATTATGAAAAATTTCTCATGTTCCATTGACCGAAATTTTAATAGTTTGATTGATCGCAGAAACCAGATTCACCTTTCCTGCTATGGAGTGTGACCCTTATCATGCAAACCAAAAGCAAATACTAGTGAACCAAATCAAAGCTTATGCTGCATAATTGTGATGAAATGAGTAAGACAATACTTTTAAATCTTGTTGCTGCTCAACATGTCATGCTGGATTGATGGAAGGGAGGGCCAACGGCATCCCCCAGCCCCTCTTCCACAAGTTGGGAAATTACATTTTTCTCCGATAAGATTTGTACTTTCAGATGTTTATCTTTTCTTTGGGTGCGTTTGGATAGGTGTGGGAAGAAGGGAAGAAGGGAAGAAGTGGGAAGAAGTATTGGAAAGTGTGTAACTTTGTGAAGAGTTTGGATTGTTTATAATTTTTTTTCTTCTTCTTCCTTCTTCTTCTTCTTTCTTCCAACAATCCAAACACACCCTTTGGTCATCTTCATAAAATTAAATCCCAGTTTTATGGCTCCATCTCTTGTTTCATGTTTATCAGTGCCAGTTTAAATTTTTTTTATGCCTCATCCAATTTCTTGCTAACAAGATTAAAAGTTCTTGCCGAACTGTTCAAGTACTTGGGTCCTCTTGGCCATGTTTGGTAGAAGAGTAAACCGTGAAGTAGTTTAAGGAATAGTAAATAGTTAATTCACTTTACTTCTTCAATTTTATCATGTTTGGTATGAAAAGATGGAGTAAATATGAAGTAAGAATAAATAAATAATAGAACCATCTCTTGATCTTGTGAACTAACTTTACTCTATCTAAAATGGTAGAGTAATTTACTCGTCCTTACTCCACACTAATCCATTAAATTTAAATCACGTTTGGAGGAGTAAAGGTGGATTAAATGAGTTACTCCACCTTTAATCCTCTACCAAACATTTAATAGTGCCAATTGTAGTTGGGAGATACAAGAATGTTGAGTAGTAGAGTTGTAATTTTGAAGGTATAATAGTTGAGAAGTAAAGATTGTAACAATAGTTAGGGTGATAATAAAAATAATAGTTTAAAGCATAGCGTCTCGTTTCTGCTCAACAAAAAATAATATCAACAATTAAGATAATTAACAAAAAAAAATTCAGAAATGATATTTCGACTTCTCATTATTTTATTTTGATTACAATTATCACAAAACAACAGCTGCCATTTTATTCATCTCAAAATAGAGAAATTTCTACTAAATAGACAGAAACCATGTCTTTTCTTATGATTTGCCCAACAATATTACCTTAGGCTATAAACCCAAACCTTCTTAATGTCTCCTCTAGTTCCACAATCGGAGAAATGGTGTTAAGGCAGTCGTCTGCACCAATCAGGATAGAATCTAATCCAACATCTAGGATATCAGTTACAACGACTATCTTGGAGACATCTCCAACAGCTCTCAAGGCAGCTACAATCTACCACATAACAAATTTTATTATGCAACTAATTGCGTTAAATAACATTTGCAACACTCTACATTTGCAACAAAGAAAAATATAAAATTTTAGATTAAAATTGAGTTGTCAGAAAATAACTTATTTGTTTATTTAATCTAACACGCTTGCAAACAGGTAGATTATGCTATATATTTGGGACATTATATAATACTGAAGCAGTTCTAATGCAATGTTTCTTGCAGTGCACAGAGTCATTAAACTGTTGAAATATATATATAACACTCAAAAATTAGCATTAAATGTGAGAACAAAATAGACTACCTCCATTGTAGCGGTTGGGTCCTCCATCTTAACAATAGTAATATCAAATCTTTGACCTTCCAAGAAAGAAATGACAGCATCTTCCATGTCGTGAACTATCGTGGCTTCGATGCCAAAATGTTCAAGCCTATTGCCCTGTATCAAGCAGTGCATCAACATATCTGCTACCACAAGGCCTCTGAATCTATTTGGATTGTTGTTGTTGTAGTTTGATGCCATTTTATGTATCTGCTGATGTAAATGCCATGAAACATTGTAGTTGTGCTTTAGAAAATATTTAGTGAAAGAGAGTGCATATAACAGAGTATAATGACATATATATACTGAAATACACTGTTCAAAATTTTACTCTACAAGAAACTCTAATTTCGAGTGCTAAGACCATAGAAGATATTTAAAACTTATTGACTACCTTGAATATTGTTCAGATTTTTTTTTTTTTGCACTAAAAGAATTCTAACATTTATAATCAAACATGGATCGAAACAGGAGAAGTAAAACATGAGAAAAGCAATAAAAAAAAAGTAGAAATGAGTTAAGGAAATTTATTCTCTTTTTTGTCCCTTTTTTCTCGAATTAGTGCCTTCAGAGAAATATTACTTTGCATTCAACATTTAACAGATTAGAATACTAAAGAACATACAACAGAAAATATTTGGGTAAGAAACAACAATTAATAGAAGTAAACAAAAGTATTCAGAGGTCAAAAGGAGAGGAAAGCAAGAAGTCTGAGAACTCGGGACATTTTTCCAGTCTAATCAGTAATAAACTGCTGTAGTGCTGTCTAATTTTCTGATGTCCATATATATATGTAGGGCAGATAAGAAAAACAACTGGAAGTCTATTTAATTCATCAAACAAAATATTTTGATATTATATGCTCAAAAGTTTAATTTGTGGAATATAAACAATCATAAACATTACTTCAGTATGTGGAAAATAATAAATAAAACATTTAAGGATAATCCTATCAGGTTGTATATAATTCGTGTTCCATACTAGACAAGGTTCACAAGAAGTATACTAGGCTTTTCATGTATTGCTTCAAAAATAAATAAATAAATAAAAAGAAAGACAAAAGAGAAAAGAGGAATCAGTCTTATACACGCTACCCTTAATCCCTTTAACTCATTACCTTAATTCATTTTGCTTGGTTTGAATTTTACAGTTTTATTATTTTATTATATATTTTCTTTGCTATCTACATCAATCTCCATACTTGGTTTTGTACTTTTTTCGTTTGGATTTACTAGCGCTTAGTTTGGAAGGGAAAAAAAAAAATACTGCATTCTATTATAGCTAAGTGCTAAACCATTTTATATAATGGTTCAGATTCAATATATAGTAATTCAAGTGTAAGATGCTAGAATCAATAGACTTCTAAATTCAAATTTCGGAAAGCAGGATACAGTGAGAGATGTTAGCATACTCTAATCGCTTAAAGAAGAGCAGTGATTACCTTTTTTTTTTTAAAAAAAAAAGTAAAGAAGTTGTCAAGCATATTTTGAACTTACGACCTCTAATTTAATAGTTGTTCTTAATCACTGGACCAAATAGCATACTCTATCACTTGATAATTATTTAAACAACAATCTTATCACATAAATTCACCTCCTAATTAACATCCTTGCCAGAAAATAGAGTTGCTAACTTACAATATTGTCCTTGTGGTAGATTATGTCGAATGCATGTCAAAATAAAAGTGCAATACTTTCACGTGATATTGCCAAATCGAAATTAACATCGCTTAAAAATGGCATGGAGGGAAAAGGTGAATGGGAGAAAACCCTCAATTTGATCAACTTTGACTTAAATCTCAAATTTATTAAATTTTCAATTCCTAAATTGAGCAAATCAAGCAACCAATTTCAAATATAATTTCAAACAAAAAATAAGAATTTCAATTATGCATAACAACTAGAAAATAAAGGAAATTGAGTAAATAGAGGAATAACATACAAATCTGATACGGAGGCTGGATAAATTATTTCAGGTAATTGATCTCTTTAGATTTAGACTTGATGAAGGGAGGTGTGACGAGCCGGCCACCAAACGGAGAGTCGAGACAGAGAGAGAGAGAGAGTAAAGTATCCAAGTGTGCACCGGACCGAGAGATAACGTCAGATTGATTATGCTTTTAATTTAAGTGAGAAAAATCCATTTAATCTAGAAATATTTTTGAAGTCCAATAATAATATCACTTTCACATTAAAAATACCAAAAAATAAAAAAAAACATTTACTCTCTGAAAAATAATTGTCCATATTTACAACTTATTAAGTGCTTGTATTACTTTAAATTTTGAACTTTGAGATTTTAACCAAAAAAAAAATTGTTCGTTTACTTTGTAACTCACCTTAATTTAGGTCTCAAAGTAAAACATATAATTTACTTCGTACAAGTCTGGGGAAGTTCCACAAAAAAATATATCAACGAAAAATTTTGAAGATTGAGATTCGAAAGTGAAGTTATGCATGTATCTGACAGTGGCCTGCACTTTTGGAATGGTAAAGGTAACCTTTGAAATAAGAGGAAAAAAGAAAGAAGGAAGAACAAAATGTGCAATTTAGGCAATATCATGAATAGATTAAGCCCGGCCTAATATCATCTAGATTAAGCCTTACCACAATTTTCAACTATTTGGTTTTTTTTTTTAATCCCGGCCTAATAACTGACTCTAAACACCTTTGCTAATCATAGAATGTACACTTATTTATTGTGTTACATTACTAATTTTTCCGATACATCAACGTCTATTGTACCTACGCAGTGGCATTTTTTAAGTTAGAAACATCAAACATAGATCGATAGTTACCTTTAAAACAATTGCCTTGATGGTGCGATTTCTCCACCTTTCTCATTATGGAAATTCATTAGAAACTCTTAACTCATTTCATCTCTATTGAGCTGAATTCTTCTTTTCTTTCCTTCTGATCGCTACATTAGTGTGCCCGTTTACATTTCTTTGAAGAACTGCAAGTTGATAATCGAATTATGTGAGAACTTAGGCAGGCAATCAAAAGGAAACTAAATTGAATTTCCAGTTGGCTACTGTCAATTTCAAAACCAAAATTTCCTAATACTATTTTGATATCGTCTCAGCATCCATCAAGCATTAAACTGATTCTCCTCCAAAAAGTCCTGACGCTGGTTCGGACTCACTAGAATTAATTTGCGTCTTTTTCATCACTGGCTTACTATATCAAATCCTCATCAGCTCGTCTCAAAGTGAAATAAATCCCGGGAATTATATTACTGCTTTCTACCAGAAAACATTTTTTTTTTTTTTAAAAAAAAGGGACAGACTGCAGAATTCTTGTTAGAGTAGTTCATAACTTCATCCACCGATTTCAACTAGTATACGTCGAATGTAACTTTGATTCAAGGGCCCGTGAAAATTTTGAAGTATTTCGCGTGCAACTGGTCACAAAGAAATCAGTTCCACAAAAATCAATAAACTAACGTTGAGTCATATACTAAGCACAAAAGTAAAACCACAGATCACGCCCAGTGACAAAAATAACATCTGGTAAGCAGGGTTCATATTCTGCGCATCAGATCTGCTATCATTAACTAAAAATAAGTGAATCTAACGAGCTAGGATTTTCAGTAAAATAACCTTTACACAAGGGGCAACACCCCACCATACTACAGACGCACCACACAAATTCAACAGTAAAACATTAATAACAAGAAAGAACTCGAACCCCTAATAAAACATAAAAAAAAACATATCAGCCTATGATAATAAGATCATTCTTTAGCTAAACCCTAAGCCTAATCTAGCCCCATTTCATATATTTCTTTTAAATTTTTTTTGGGATAAAGTCACCTAGCTGCAGGCTCAGTTGATTGAGGGTTAGTAATTGCAGGGGAAGAAGACATGGCTGGATGGGACCCATTATCCTGAGCTAGCGAAGGACCCCACTTTGTATCTGATTCAAGCGGCTCCATAACATGCACAGATCCATCACTCATTCCAAGTGCTATCTGGTTGGGTTCTGATGGGTGGGCAGCCACCACCATCGGGTAAATATTTCCAGAGCTACGAAAAGAGAAGAAAGGATAAATTACTTCGAGAACGATGAGGGGTAGTTGCCAACTATTTTTCACGACTTCAGGTTCAAAAAATGTACCTAGAAATTGAAGAGGGCATATAGGAGGAAGGAGCAATGCGGCAGCGGAGCCTGAGACTATCAACTTCAAAAACACCAATTGCACCATCACAGAAACTGGCATAAACCAACAGACCATCACACGAGTATATTGCACTGGACACTGGAGCTGGGAGAGCGTCACGTGGCGACCACTGCATTAATTTCAAAATGTAAAACACTATTTAACAACTAGTTCATTTTGTGGAGGGAAGATAATTTAAGTAAAAAAGAGCTTACAGAACGAAGGCAATCCAGCTTGGAATCATAAATGGAGATCTGGGTCTCATGCACCACCAGAAGGTGCGTCTGATCATTGTGGAACTGCACCCTGGTGTCACCAACAAGCGGGCCTGTTGCACGATTGGCTGGTGCCTGGATGAACCGGGACTTTTTCTTCTCCCAACCATCAATACTCCATACACACAACTGCATCCATTATAATTTTATACTATTATTACAAGATTAATACAAACTTGTATTTTCTGGTTAAATTTATGTTCAGATAATCACCTGGGCATCAGCACCAGACGAGACAAGTACATTCAGAGACTGAGAGAAAGCTAGGCCAGTGATTTTTTTCTGGTGGCCTTTCAGCTTTGTTTTGACCTCATCAACACGCACATTGTAGATCTGAATGGTGGAGTCATCCATGCCAATGGCAATTATGTTATTATCCTGTGGGTGGAAGGCTAAAAATGTAGCTGCAGGTGGTGGCGACATAAATGTTGTCATCACCTGCAAAATAAACATATCTTGTTCGTTAGTCATAAATAACTGGCAGTAGTTAAAGAAGCTAAGTTTTGCTGTATGCTATCTTTATATAGATGTACCTTGAAGGTCATCATGTTGAATAGAGACACCTTTCCCCCAGAAGCCGACATAACATAGGAGTCATTCTTTGATAGAGCAATGCAAGCCGTTGCTTCTTCAGGGTTGCTGTCGGTGGTATCATTGGTCATAAGGATGCCGTTTGTTGGTTGCCAGAGCTGTGGGGCCATTGTTGCTGTAGACTGTAACAACCAATCAAACATCAATATACCAAGAGCAATGAGAAAGAAAAACAATGGAACAAGTGGAGATGATGAATTCAAATAAATTTGGCTAACCTTGCCAGAAGGGTTGCGGTCATTACGCTGCCATTTCCATAGCTTGTGAACGGCATTTGAGCCAAGGGCCAACAGTGCTATTCCCGAGTTAGTATATAACAGCCGTACAACCTATCAACCATATAAAAATAAAGTATTATACAAGTAGAAGGGAGAGGAGAAGGTCAGGTAAAGCAATTTCAGAATAAGACAAATACCTTGCTTGGAGCAGCAGCTGTATCAGGAAGGCGAAGAGCTTTGAGATTAGAGGAATCACTGATGTCAGCCATTTTCCAGGTTTTGGCCTTGTCAGATTCGTCAGGAGCGTTTATTCTCGGCTTTACATCCTGTGTTCTAGCACTGTCCATTGAAGCCTGATTTTTTTTTTTTTTTTTGGGTTGCATATGTTAGTGCTGCTTCCTTGACTTAGAACAAAGAAAAATGATATTGGTTAATGAATATATTTATCTTACCAGGTTGCTCATAGAGACAGATGGCAAGATGCGTTCAGAACGCTCTGCATTGACGGCTACAGGACTAGACACATTCGAAGGAGCTCCAAGTGCATTAACTATCTGTGGCTGCATTGAACAAAGAAGGTTACTCAGTTCAAAATGTATCTCGAACGACTTCTAGATATTTTCAGACAAGAAAGAAACCCAAGACTTTGAACTTTTTCAAAATAAGTGTTGAACCTTGGTATTAATTTGCTGGGGTGGCGGCCCACGTGAACCCTCAAATGCACGGCTTTCAAGCATTCTTAGCAATCTTTGGCCATCTGCATTAGCAAGAATCTTGATACCATTATCGTTTGTTGTGACTGCAAGTAATGATCCTTCCCTGTTGAATCTCAACCTTGGACTTGCCTATATAACAGAAAATAAGTTAATGGTAAATGCAAATTACACAGAGAAAAAAAAAAAATTTATTGACAGCTTACCGGCAAACCACCATCAGCATCGGTGGTGGTAAGAATGTTAGTGTTATCCATATCCCAAAACTTAACCATGAATTCATCTCCAGCAGCTAGAAAACGGTTTCGGGTGGTGTCAAATTGAACAACGCCAAGTGACCTCTTTCTGAAGCCAGAGTACGTTCTTTTGATGGCACCTTCTGACTCATTCCACTCCACTAAATGTGATTCCCCTTCCTTGCTCGTCCCACACGAAAACAACCTAACAAGAGTAAAACAATGTTTGAAAATAGATAATACGAGGATAGCAAATAGCAACTTAAAGTGCATTAAAGACGTTTAATACCTTGATCCATCAGCACTGTATGCCATAGTGGTGCACCAATGACCTGGTGCATCATAGTCAACCCTCGATCCAAGACAATCATATAGCCACGCTTTAATTTTCCCATCAATGGCAGTAGAGAAGATAAACTGCAATATAATATTTTATTATGTAAGTTAATATTATAATACAAGCAAGTACAGTTTACTTCAAAACCATTTGTATTCATCTTACTCAAAGAACACTCTCTATTACCTGAATAGATTCCTTATAGTGGGGGCAAACAGAATACACTGGAGCTTCATGACCTTCAAATGTATACTGCTTCTGCCCTTTGGTAGCATCCCATACCTACAACATCACATCATGATCGCCATTAAGATTCAATGGACAATCCTACTCATATAAATGAAAGCGATCTTTTGAAAAACTCAGAAGATTTGTCATCTCCAAGCAAAACTGTATATAATGTTATACATTACATGAATCACAGCCACCCATCATTCTTCCTAATTATACAAATGTCCAGAGCATTAAGTAAATTTCACCTCTTGTGCATTGAATGGACCCCATCCCCTAGTTTATAGTCTAATAGTCTTTACTTCTCACAACTTTGTATTACAAGGTAATAAATGATAGTCTTTACTTCTCACAACTTTATAGTCTAATAGTCTTTACTTCTCACAACTTTGTATTACAAGGTAATAAATGATAGTCTTTACTTCTCACAACTTTATAGTCTAATAGTCTTTACTTCTCACAACTTGGTATTACAAGGTAATAAAAGATAATTTTTCAATTTAAATTATTGACAAACATTGTCATGTACTCCAAGATTTTATCATCCCACAGCACTGACTAGTTGCTCAACAAAAATAGTACAGTACCAGGTGACTTCACAGTGTATACCTTAATAAGCTTGTCATCGCCACATGTAATAATGGAAAGAGTCTTGTTGGGGTGCGAGAACGCTATATCATTCACACCTCCCATGTGTGCATCAATCTACATAAACTTGCAAAGCTTAGAAATTACAAGCAACAAGAAAAATAAGCTAGTTCACAGAAAAAAGAGTACACCTATACCTCAACTTGATGTCTTAGTTCTCCATTTGGTATAAAAGCATAAAGCTGGACAATGTGCTTTGAGAAAGCAACACCTACCACAAGAACAGATGTCAAAAGATTGCAGTAAAGCAGGAAGAAGGGGATAAATAAGGCATGTTTTGTATGTTTTTTATGTGTTTTCCTTTTCTATTTAGTTATACCTAGTACTGACCCATCAGGACTCCAGAGGCATCGGTTGACCGATATGGTTGCATCCTTCATCAATGTTGCCTGAAAAAAAAAAACAATAACACTTAACTGTGTAATCAAAGAAAGCATATAAAAAGTGCCAATTGCATGATAACAAGTTCCAACAAAAAATCAGATAAATGAACTTACTTGTAAAGGCAAACTGCATGAGCTAACATCCCAGACTTTGAATGTCTTGTGAGCTATCCTTTCTCTAGATCCGACTTCCCAAATCCCTATGTCACCCACATTTGTTCCAACTACAGAAATAGAAAACTGTTAAAAAAACAGACCAGGAAAAAAACAACAAAGCAACAGCACAATAGGCTTTTAAAAAAGAAGCAGACCTAGAAGGATAGTTTGTTGAATAGGGTGGAAGTCTAGGCTCATGACATTAGATCCTTGATTAAGAGTCCGAACCAGATTTTTTGGCAGATCATCTTGAGAGTACATGCTTGTTGGAGGATGACTCGCACCAGAGAAAGACACCTTCATGATTCATAGACATCGACTTAAATAATAAAATCATCATCATGTCTTACATGATACAGGAAGAGAGAGGTTGCAGGCGGTCAAAAATATGGGTGATCCAATGTGAATGGTTATGTTCCAAAAAAATTAGTGCCAACAGAGTTAAATACCAAATAATGACTTCTTAACTCCTTTAAGAAACAGAACTGCATACATCAACTTCACTTTGGTATGCATCAAGAGCTATCAGCAGACCAAAATCAACTTCACTTTGGTATGCATCAAGAGCTATCAGCAGACCAAAATCAACTTCACTTTGGTATACATCAAGAGCTACCAGCTGACCAAAATCAGCAAATTTTCTAATTTCCTGATGCCTACCAAAACAAACTCAAAATCCTATAATTCATACTTGAAAACACTCTAATTTTTTACTATGCGTGTATTTCAGATGTTATACAATGATTTTAAATAGTTTATCTTAAGCATAAATAAAATAGTCTGTGCCATTTGGCACCAAAGACCATTTTCATTAGATCCCTGACATACAAAATATTTCTCAAATGAAGTTTTTCTGTCTTTAATCCTACCTCATCAGGCTGACCAACACGCATTCTCTTCATGAGGTGCTCGGAATCTGCACTCTGGTAATCCAACCCAGGGGGGACACTTGGAGTCCTTGCGTGCTTTAAAAAGGCAGCTACAGAAAACATAAAAAAAAAAATACTTAAGAACATTAAAATTAGAAAAAATTACTTAAAAAGATAAACTACACGGAGATTCTAGGTAATACCAGTGTTCGGGGGTTGAACGAGACCAGGGGGCCCCCCGGGAGGAACAGCAGCATGTGGTAATGATGGGTTAGCATTTGTCATCCATCCTGCTATGGCACTTGGAGAAGGTGAAACTACAGGCTGGAATGGCTGAAATAAGTTGATACTCAAAATCAATTATTATTAAATAAAGGAAGAACTATCCTTTTATGCAGATAAGAATGAAACAGTATGACGTACACTATGTCCACCCATAGGAGGGAAAGCTCCAGATTTGGGAATGGGACCCACGAGAGGGCCATTAGTTGGAGGTGGGGCTGGACGGGCTCCATTTGTAGGAGGGGCAGCACATGAGTGATCAGTGAACAGAGTCTTTATATCTGGATTAGGTCGCGGGTTCTTGCACAGCTGATGTTGCCAATTCAGACTGCAGAATTTGACAAGGAAGGCAAAATCAGATCAACTGTTTATGCATTGTACATTAATCCAATTTAAGTCATGAAGTAGGCGGGTATGGTACCTTTGATTGATCAAGGTTCGTAACCGGGAAGCTTTAAAAGGAGGAAAATTAAGCTTGTCCCGGAACAAAGGGTTAGCCTCAATTAGCTTCTTCAGTTCCAGAAGCATTATGTTACGCGCCGACTTTGTGTCGCCATATTTCGACAGCTGCTCATTTTGCCTGTTTCAAGTTATCAAATAATCATGAGCATAACCCCTTCAAAAACAACCAAAACTGATTAGGAAAAAAACCACCTCAATATAGCCTAAAATGTGTTGGGATTAAATACCTAAAGTTTTCAAGAGTGAGCAATTGAGTGATTTCCTTGAAGAGCTCTTCATTGAAAGAAGCAAACACCTTCAGATCCTTTACTAGTATCTCCACTGCCTTTGCCCGATCATGCCTGTAAAAATTATACAATTTCAAATTTGATATTGCCAAAAGGGAGAAGAAAAATTGTTCAGCAATAAAAAACTCTTTCTGACCTATCAAGTGCTTCAAGATACTTTTGTTTTCGTATCTCAAAAAAGATTTTCATGGAATATCTGTTGTCTTCGACCTTAGTGAACCCGCCAAGATACTTCTCGACCTCATCCCATTCCCCTCCTTGAACAAGGTCTTCGAAGTGCTTCATGTTAAAATAAAATCCCGACTCCTGTTCCAGTCTGTAATGGGAAATTTTAGAGAGAGAGAAAAAAAAAACTTCAACATTTCAGAAAAGGCATGATAGAAGTTTTGACAATAGTTAAAAGCTTATAAACATAACTGTCTTTTGTTTCATTTACTATTGAAGCAAATAAGCATAAAGGCACAGGTAGAAGACTTAAGCTCACATCCAATAAAATTTTGTTCAGAACATAAGTGGAGATGTTATTGAGGAAAAACGGTAAACTTACTAGATATATAATAATAAAACTAATGCACATGCATGTAACTTTCCCAGGGAGTGTCTTTTATAACTAACCACCTCAATATACCCAAATAGAAGGAAAGGAGCAGAAAGGGACATAATTGAATTTATTAACTTCCCAAAACTAATTTCTCACTAAAAGAAACTACTGAGACTAAATATATCAGTGCAAACACCCTCAATAATTGGATAATTAATGCAAACAAGGCACAGTACGTTCATTCGGAATACCCTTTCCTGACAACGCTGATTTTCATATGGTGTGAGCAAATACAAAGTTTTTTAAGGGTGCCAGTGCAAAATGAACAGATTTTATCACAAACTAAAGCTGACATTCGAGGTTTCTTGCACAAATAGAAGATTCTGAGAGGTGAAAAGTGCAAACAAATGAGAATTATTCTTGCGATCAAACAAACTTACTTGTGTACAGTATCCTTGAACTTCTCTTCATCAAGGAACTGAAGTATCAGGAAAACAAGTTCCCTGCTGAGCGAAGACATGCCTCCGATTTGCTCCAGCGCAGCTCTCCTCTTCTTCCCGAAACAAATTTATCTTTTCAAATTTACGAAAGAAAAGCAAGAAACGCCTCCTCGCTCCTTAAAAAAGCTCCTCTCTCGTTTTTCCTTTTCAGATAATCTCTTCCTTTCTCCTTTTAATCTCTCTTTAAAAAGATACACTTGCTTGATTTAGACGACTAGCTCCTTCCTGTCTCAAAAATTACGAAAATGCCCTTCATTGCACGAAACGAAAATGAAAAGCCCTAGAAAGTTACAGAGAACCAGAAATCTGGCGAGAGAGCGCAGAAATCACAGTTACATAACGAATCTCGAGGCAACTAGAGATTGGTGAAAGATATTTAAAATAGTCCCTTTCTTTCACCAAATCTCGCAAATCAGCACAGATTCTTTAACTTGAGATCTCAGAAAAAGAAAAAAAATACCCGAAAACAGCAAACGATTTCCAGGACCAGCCTCTCTTCTTCCTCTTCTCTAGCTAGGGTTTTGATGAAAACCCCTCTCTCTTGCTCTCTCTCTCTCTCTCTTCCAGCCGCCGCGTTAGTCTCTCTCTCTCTCTCTCGACTTTTATTTATACTAGCCTCAACTCACGATATAATCCACACAACCTTTCTCTCTCTATCTTTTTTTTCCCGATAATTCTCTCTCCCACCTCGCCTTTTATAGCCTCAGTTCTCTTCTCCTTCCCCTCCAGTTGCGTCCCAAAAATAGACAGTTCCACTCATAGTATTCCCTTTGTGTACCGTTACAACGAACTCTCTATGCTTAAAATAACTGGAGACTGACGAGACTCTGATTTCATTAAAGAGAAACCCTGGGAGATGAGACCGCCTCCCGAAGAGAAAGTTACCCTCAGTCTTTGGATTAATCACGATTAAGCCACTAGCGAGTCACGTCGGTGTCTGACCAAGCGAGAGCACCTTCGCGGGGTATTTTGGTAAAAGGGCTGAGAGGGTCACGTCGAGGGGTAGAAAGGGAAAGTTAGAGTTGTTGTCGCTTTCGAGGTATTAATAGGGGTTAGATCGTCATTTACTTAAGAGAGAGACGACTGGTTATGGCATCTACTGGTCTCGAGGCTATTCACACAAGGGTAGCTTTGTAAATTCTAGCTTTTCTCGCTTAAACGCCACGTCATCCTTCCTCGTACCTGTTTACTAATGCCATCCGGGCTTCAAAGATTTTCTGTGTTTTGGTCGGTGGAACTTAAACGTGAGGCACCTTGGATCAACTAATAAAACTTGATTGTGGAGATTGTATTATGTATAGTTCTCACAAGACGTATCATTGTGAAAATATATAGTTCCTTTTTTATATATTTATGAAACATAAAAGTGACAATTTTGAAAACAAAATTATTGTATTTGATTTGTGATGATTCTAATCGTAGTTTTTTCGATGTGTTAATACGTAATATATTTCATGTAGATGCAATACATACATATACTTGTGAATTCGTCATACATTTTCATGCAACAAGTAGGAAATGGCAAACTCTTAATATATGCTACTAACTCAATTGGTATGCATGTTAATTTTAGAAAGAATTTATAAATATTAAATACTTTTAGGTTTTTCGTTCATATATAAAATACGTTGACGTGTTCCTGTTGGATTTTTTAGTATTTTTTTATCCTTGTTGTGTTGTATGGATAGTATGATTTATTATGACATGAAATGTGTAACTATCTAAACCAATGGTATAGTTTATCCTTGTTGATTTGTTAGAAATTACATTAATATGAAAATTCTGAACACCTGATAATTTTCTCCATATATCAAAAAAAATTAAAAATTAAAAACTCAGCCCATAAATTTATGAATTTAAAATGTTAACATAATTTTTTTCCCTTTGTAACTCAATGCAACGTTACTTTTTCTTAGATCTTACAAAAATATGTTTTAAAATTTTGTGCATTCACAACCAGCAACCAGTTGCACCCTGTAATCCACAAAGAATCCTCAGAATTCTTTGAACCATATATGTACATCAGAAAGTCATATATATAAACTTCCACAAAAAGAAAAACAGTATTAATAGCACACCTTATTTTTCGTTACTCGAGTCTTATTAGTACCGGGACAGCGTCAATTCCGGGACCACCTGACGCGATTCTACAAAAAATCCGGGGTAGGAATATCAAAAGGTTTATTTATAGTGGAATTAGGGTTCAATCAATCCGCCAGTCGCTTTCTTTGCTTTCAATTAAGCATAAACAAAGCAATTATCGACTGATAAGTTATCATACTTATTAGATTCCCTATAATAAGAGCACTGACTTATCTGACAACTGGCAATAGAGTTTTCTTGTTTTAAAAATATGTGGTCGGAATAAAGAGAGTGCGGTCAGAATAGCACTCGGATCTACCGAAACACGAAACTCCGAATACAGCCGCTGAGTAAGTGACACGTAGCAATTTGATGCGGTCACGTGAGTTTAGTGTTTGCACGTGGGAGCGGGACCATTCCAACTTTTTTATAGGTTGCTCTCGTCCTTTCCTGTCACTGTCGTCAGCATTTTGGAATCGGACTGAGAACTTCAACTTATTTACGATACTGCCACTTACTGTCTCCCGGTGTATGTCCTTTTCTCCAGCTACCGCAAAAATAGAAACTCCTTTTGCGCGTTTGGCGTTATCTCAACTTATCCTTTATTAATTTCTTTTTAACCAAAAATTTCAATTAAGATACCCAAATAGTATTTTTTAAGAAATATTTTGGATGTATTTAGTTTTTTACCTAATTTAGTTAGGTTCTTTTCTGGAAACATTTTAACTAATTTCTTAAAAATTAAATAACAAAAACGGAGACTAGGGTTTGTCCATTTTGGTTAAAAATTGAGAGAATAGAACCATAAAGGAACAATCAATGAATGTGGCAGAGGATGGAAAACTAATTAAGCTGCTCTCAAGGGGTAAAAATGTCCAAGCAAAATTTCTCACATCCACAGAAGCGAAGACTAATTCTGTTGAGAGTGTCCGTCAATAATTTCCTGTCAATATCCATAATAGTGGTCTTTATTACCTAACTAGGTCTAGTAGCGACTAGCGAGTAATGGTTTTCTTTTCTCGCGGTTTCTCGGATTAAACGCTTTCTCGCCGTTTCCAAACTTCCAATAGGGACATGATAGGACAGGCGGGATGAGATCTGGTCCTCTCCAGTTCCACTGACCAATGGATACACCTGGACAAAAATACAAGTTAATTTTCAAACTTGTGTAAATTGATTCTCAATAATATATATATTATATTGCGTTTGAACAATCAATTCATATATGTCTATCTATAGATAATATCAAAATATTTTTTTATATATTACGCAAAAAAAAATTTACTAATTTTTTAAATTTTTGTTAAGGATGGCACTTTTTGTATGCTAATATTTTTTCCCATTACGTTTTATTTTCGTGCATTAAAATTGCGTCAAGTTTATATCCCATAAGAGCAGTATATTTGAATTTATATAAAGTTAATATTTAATTAAAAAATATGTCGGTGCATGACATTTGACATAGAGGATTAACGCATGCCACGTCATGCATAGCGGAAAACTGGAAAGTGTAAATGCTTGGAAAGATCTTTCGATAATGATTCCAAATATATCGATCTTTTTTTAAAAAATAAATAAACATAAGAAATTTGAATGTTTTTTTTAGAATTAGAAATTTGAAAGTTGGAGTGTAATTATCAACTCTCCGAACGGATAGACTTTAATGATTCAAATTAAAAGTTTGAACTCGTAAATTCTCCTGGCCCAACTTTTCAAGTTAGATACTTGCTTTGCTTGATATAATAAAACTCATAGATATTTTCGAAATAAAAAAAAATAGAAGGAAAAGGGTCAGAACGGTACCAATAAAACTCTGCAGCAAGTGGAGGTGCAACAGTGGCGTCCGTATCTGGGAGACCAGCAAAATCACATGCCATGGACCCCACACTATTCTTAAGGGTATTCTCTCCAGTTTCTCATCACTGGACAGTACATTGTCAAAGTTGACAATAGCCTAAATTGGAAAATTTGGCACTTTAAAATCTTTATATTGCGCACTGATTTGATTATATATGATACAATCCTTAAAAATAAGAATAATTCAATAAAGTCTGCGTACCAAATCTGTTTGAAATATCTACGACGAAAGCACCTTTTTGTTATGGTAATATAAACGTTTTTTTTTAACAAATATAATCAGTTGCTTCCTAAAGAGAGACACAATTTTGAAATTCAAACATGGTTCATATTTGCTCAGTAAATTAGTTCAAAGATAAAAAAAAAAACTATTTTATTTTTAAGTTTCTTAATACATTTTTGCCTGTTACAATTATATTATATCTAAAAATCTTTTTTATTGTAGTGTCGAAATTTTAAATTTAATTTTTAATTGTCATTGAATTGTTTAACAATATACAATTTTGCTTCAATTTATAGTATCTGATCGAGAATAAGTTGAATAACAGGAGTTATGAGAAGAGACATGTATTATACATTTGATAGGAAAAATCAACATGCCGTCTTTAAAGGGTAAAGATACTTTTTTTTTTTAACCGAAAGCTCCTCAAACAGGGGAATCAAATTTCATTATCTATTAAGTTTTTACAACAAACAAACAAAAGCTGAAGGGTCCTTAAGGGATTACTTCAGATCTAAACAGTTTAGTTACACACAAATCCAACATCTATATATGACCTTTAGTAGGTTCAATAAATTGAAACAAGAACAAACAGGTAAACACAAAGCATTAAATCTTGGCATCTAAAGGGGAAGCAGCTAAGTAGAAGAAGTGTTGTCAGTAGAGCCAATTGTTGCTTTTATTTGCTGCCTCTTGCTTCTTTGTCAGACCAGAAAGCTTCTTTCCATATCTATTGTCAATCCAGTCCAATTAGTGAAAAATTTAAGAGTACTGTTGTAAAGTGTGTAAAAGAAGAAAGTAGTTTTGTTCTAAAAAATTATGCTATTTCTCTCATTCCAAATAACCCAGCACCAAGCAGCAAAAAGTGATTTTGTCAAGCTTCTGTTGTTTGAATTTAAGTTGTTTATATTAGACCACAGGGAGTTTATGCTAGTACAGTCTAAGTAGATATTTCTATTGTTAAACAAGTTGAAGCCCGTCCAAAAACTCTTAGCTAATGTGCAAGTTATGAAGAGATGTTCAACAGTTTCACAATTGTTACAGAAAGCACACTTACTTAGCCCCTGCCAACCTCTCTTTTGCAGATTGTCAAAAGTTAGACATTTGTTATTAATTGTCATCCAGAGAAGTAATTTAGCTTTTAGAGGTGCCTTTATGGACCACACAATTATAATCAAATCTTTTTTGACTCCTCCATTGTTAAGGAAGGAGTAGAAAGAACTCACTGTGTAAAGACCTTTGCTATCAAAACCCCATCTAGCAGAGTCATTTACATCTAATAATATTAAGTTATTAACAAGGGCCAAAATAATTTCTTTCTGTGCTCTAATAGTTCTAGTTATACACCTACTTAAAGAAAGTTTATTTTGTCCCTTATTAGCCACCTGATAGATAGAGGCCTGAGGATTTTTTGTTTTCTCAAAGATCTCTGGATATATCTTACATAAGGGTAAGTTATCATGCCAGGTCTCTTTCCAGAAGCAAATTGTTGTTCCATTTTCTACTATCCTTTGTGTCCCTATGTTATAAATGGGAAGAATCTTTGCCAGAGATTTCCACATGTAAGAGGCTCTTTTTTTGTCAAAAGTGCCTTTATATTTAGTTGTAACTATGTTTTTCCAGATAGAGTTGTGTTCTCTGAAGTAGAACTTCCAAATCCACTTTCCCAGGAGAGCAACATTCTTCTATTGAAGGTTTATGATTCCCCGCCCTCCAAATTCTTTTGTTCTACTTAAGTTACTCCAGTTAACAAGATTTAACTTTCTTTTGTCAGCCTGATAGCTTCCCCAAAGGAAGTTCCTTCTTATAAGGTCAATTTCGGAAATAATCCATTTTGGGCATTTGTAAAGGGAGAAGTAGTAGAGATGAGAGGCAGTGAGTACAAAATTAAGTAAAACAAGTCTTCCTCCCATAGAGAGCATATTGCCCTTCCATCTGGACAACTTGTTTTTTATTTTGCTAATGATTGTGTCACATTCAGTCTTTCTAGGACCTTTCCAGTGAAGTGGAACTCCCAAGTAGGTGATTGGTAACTTACTTCTACTACAATTAAAAATTCCTGAGGCTTGTTGGGCTTCCTCATTGCTTAAGTTGAGAGGTATAATTTCTGATTTTATGTAATTGACTTTTAAACCAGAAACACTCTCAAAAGCTTTAAGTGCCCAATACAGTTTGCTTAAATGTGCTTTGTCATACTTTAGGAAAAGAAGAGTGTCATCAGCATATTGAAGATGAAGAATTTTGCCTCCCTGAAGGGAGGGACCTAGACCTTCAAAATGCCTTTTTTCTTTTCCTTTGTTTAGAATTTTTGTGAGGCCTTCTGCGGCTAGAATGAAGAGATAGGCAGAGAGAGAATCCCCCTGCCTAAGTCCCCTTCTACAGCTGAAAGAGGGTCCCAGCTTTTCATTAATTTTTACTACGGCTCTTCCCCCCCCCCCCAAAGCACTTGCTTTATCCAATAAGTCCATTTAGTGCTAAAACCTCTCTGAGTGAGAGTACTTAGTAAATACTGCCAATTGATTTTATCAAAAGCTTTCTCAAAATCAAGCTTAAGCAGTATTTTTTTTCTTTGGTGCAATGCACATGGTGGAGGATCTCATGTGTTGTGGCTACCTCTTCTAGTATATATTTACCTTTGAGATAAGCAGATTGGTTAGGGTGAATGAGAGAAGGAAGTACAAAGGTGAATCTGTTAGCCAGCACTTATTAAAGGGTAAAGATACTTATTAATAAGTACTTAAATTACAGTGGTCCTAGGCATGAGAATCTAACTTTAAGATGAAAAAAATATTGCTTTGGCCTTTGGATTATATTTGTGTTCGCTGAATCTCGAATCATAATGCTTTTAGATATACTGATAGCGACATGCAATATTTATTTTGATTGGCATAATTTCGCATATAAGCTATAGTAAAATCTCAAAATTAATAATTTTTTGTCCAAACAATTAAATATTACAATTATTCTGCCCAACAACAAAAATCTCTCATGCAATCATGTTTACCTGACATTATTTTGAGTTGCATCGACATGCACAAGCTTTTAGCAATTGTTAGAATTTATCAACTGATGAGTGGATTTTATATGCATATTCAGATACCATTTTGTCTCCAAATTAAACCAATTGTCTTGAGTTTACATAGCTTACATAGTTTAGATGAGTTTAGGTTAGTTTAATTAGAGTTTTGTGTCAAGAATGAGTTACTACCGTAGTTTCTAATTTTATTACAGATTCTGAACAAGAAATGACTTGGATGAGACCATAAAGTTGAAGAGCTCGTTCTAAACTTTCCAACGGATTTTGAATCACCTCAAACGGACTTCGAATGAAGGAGATATGCCCAAAATACTGACAGGACGCAGTGCTGATATTTTCCTGCGACCCGCTGAAAGTCTCAGCGGCCCGCAGACCTGGAACTGCCAGATTTATCAGAATCGTCCGATTTAGCAATTCTATATTTGGACGACGGTTTCTATCGACTCCAGGTGCATCCAGAGCACGTCTTCAGTTATTTCCAGCGTTTCTACACCTTCCCAATGCCTATTAAAGACCAGTTTGAGGAGAGAACAAGGGAGAGAACAAGAGGGAGACCCAAATCCAAGGCCAAATTTAGGGTTAGATATTGAGTTATTTGAGAGTCAGGTCTCAAGTCCAGATCGTGGCAGCGCCAAGCAGGTCATTTGCGATAGCAAGAGACGTGTTTGATAGGAGATTTCGACATACAAGAGAAATTGGTTGTAATCTTTACTTATTCTCATTTTCTCTTATGTTTGTATGATGTCTCTTAGTCGTTGATTGTTTGTTCTAGGTCTATAGTTGTAAACTCGAATTCTTAGTTGTTGATTGCATGCATTTTTATTTTATTTGATATCTTTGTGTTTTATACCTTGCTTGAATTGCTTGAATTGATTATGCCATGATTATTTAAGTAGATTCGTTTAGACCCGTTAAGTAGAGCTCGCTTAATTGCTAGGTGGTTAAGTCCAAATAAACTTAGATTATTAGGCATGATTATGATTAACTCGAAGGTTTCCAACTGAAAGGTTAAACCAGGATCGATTAACGAGAGTTAGGTCATTTCCAAGAGTGAAAACTCAAGGATTTCATAGGTTAGAAAGGTATAAACTTGTAGAAACTAGACTAAGAAACGATAGTTGAAATCTAGATTCTATACGATAGAAATTGGGTTAATTAATTGATAACCAGACCTAAACGAGAGTTTGATCTAGGATCTTAATTAAGCTGTTATCCCTGCACAATTGTCAACTGAATTAAGTCAATTTGCATTCACATTGCTAATCCTAGCGGGCCGCTGAGTGAACCAGCGAGGTTGTCTATGCCCGCCAAGTAGCCAGCGACCAGTCTAATAGGTTAGCGACCTAAGTTCTTTTAGCGGGCCGCTACGAGAGTCAGCGGGCCGCTGGAACTGGGACTAAGAAGAAGTGTTAGCAACCAGAAATCCTAGAATTACGTGACTTGTTGAATCTCTCTCATTAATTCTTGTTTTGACCTTGAAACTAGACTTAGGATTTAGACTCACCTGCAACCCTTAATTTACATAAGAGTTGAACCGTCTAACTAGTTTAGTAAAGTAAAAGACTAATATTCCAACACCGTCCCTGTGAATTCGACCCTCAAGCTGTTCTACAAACGATTAGATCGGCAGACATGAGATTTTTATTTTGAGACTTGATTTTCCCATCGATCATCAACCATAGTCAAAGCTCAATTAGCCCGACAGACAAGCTTTAGTTTGTAGCTTCGAACCAAAATGCCCCTTTTTTATCTTCTTTTTCCAAAAGATTTATGGAGATCACAACTTAAATAAAATATAATATACCATTTATAAATTTTTCCTTGTATATATCTCTTTTTCGTACAAAACTAAAGGAGACACGGGTGCATGTATAATTATTTAAATTAAGTATGACAACTAAAAATAATTTACGGATGCGAAGTTAGCATCAGCGAGGAAATAATAAAAATTATTTCTAAATGTTGGATCTATTTTTTATGGTTAAGAGCAGTGGCGAAGACAGAGGGGGACTGGCAAGGGTCATCCCCCCTAATAATTAGAATATTTCCCAACCATATGTTAATTTATTAAGATAATTTATATATTTAATTTTATGGGCCTCCTCTAGACTCAAAATATTATGCTCAATGATGCTTTGGTTAAGAAAAATTAATGGTTGCTAGTATTATGTTAGGTAATTAATACTTAAACTTGTAATTTTCTTGGTTTTCAATTTCATTTAGTCAGATTTTGGCCCCCGTCATTCTTCAATCCTGGCTTCGCCACTGGTTAAGAGGGATAAACTATGAGCATGATATTAAAAAATTTCAAAGAACCAACTCTTAATCTAGCGGCAAAGAATAATACATCTTGAGTTGAAGATCGTAAGTTCAAAATTCCGACGGGAAGTCTTTCATAAACATTTAGTTTTAAAATAGTTGGAAGACTTGATCCAATTTATCTTAGAAAAGAATACATACACAAAAATCCAACTTTTTAGATCAATGTTTCAGATTATTAAAGGCACTATATAAAAGGACTGAAGTAACCGTTAACACTGGAAAGTCCAGTATTTCCCTGCACTGGAGAGGATTAGTACCACTGATGTTTGGTGTTTGGAGATGCATATTGAATCTGACATCAGGAAAGGACAAAGGTACGTTGTTATCGCTTTATCTGTCCAACCTTTTTTTTTATTAAATATCTGTCCAACCTGAAAACCCTCTTTGGAATCCCCTCCAAAACACTTTCCCTTGAGAGTTTTTGAGGAAACTTTACTTTGGAAGTTGAATTTTTCTTCCACCACGGTGCAAAAAGAAAATTCGAAAGGACATGCATATATGATAGAGATGTATACTTCTTGGGAAAGAATTCCCAAAAGTATGTATGAGGAATTCCTGTCATTCGTGACCACAGGTGTGCATTGCATGTAGTCTTGTGTGTAATCTTACTAGTTACTTGGCTGCATGTATTACATAATTAACCTTCCCAAAAAAATAAAAAATAAGAATGCATTGCATTTTTTTAACGGAATTATTTAAGATCATTTTCTTCTCGGCATCGTCCCCATCATTCCCTGCATGACATATTTTGTTTTTTTTCCCTATTTCAGAATATTCACCCTTTGTCCTCATCGTCCCTTTCCATTTATGTTTCTAAATGTCATCCAGTACATATCAACGTGTTATCCATCCTACCTCCAATTCAGCACTTACTCACCCCC
This sequence comes from Rhynchospora pubera, assembly GCA_028095005.1. NCBI lineage: Eukaryota > Viridiplantae > Streptophyta > Magnoliopsida > Poales > Cyperaceae > Rhynchospora > Rhynchospora pubera. The sequence goes on from CM051461.1 coordinate 185,611,176, forward strand.
TTCTCTCCTGACATTACATATTATGATACTAATTGTCTTGATATACATCTTAATTGTCCTAGTAAATAATACTAATTGTCCTATACAATTCATATTAAATGTCCTATAAAATAATTAATTGTCCTAGTTTAAGGTATTAATTGTCCTGAAAAAATATTGATTGTTCTGAAAAAAATATTTTACCTGAAAAAAACCTAATTGTCCTAAAAAATATTACTATCTTGAAAAAAAAATTACTTGTCATGGAAAAAATATTAAATGTTTTGGAAAAAAATTTTCATCCTGAAAAAAAATTTATTGTTAAGAAAAAACTAATTGTCTTAGAAAATGTTACTAATTGTCCTGGAAAAAAAATTTGTCATAAAAAATGCTAATTATTCTGGAAAAAATAAGGTGAGAAGGAAAAAAAACATAGGTGGTAGGTGTTATGAAGGGAATGGAAATAAGCTCTGGGTGATAAATTCAAAGGATGACAGCGAAGAACGACAAAAATAAAAAGATAGTTAGCGCTTAATTAATAATATTTTAAAAATAAAAAAGTGAAAACATGTCATCTAGGAGATAATGAGATTTGGAGATTGTCCTTATCACTTTTTTTAATTATACATTGTGAACTAATTATTATATTTTTTTTAATAATTTGGAAATCCGTGGTATACCGCATATAGAGGCGAGTTCATATATTTAGAGGTAAGTGTAAGTTCTACCAGTCAGGTCAGTCTCGGGTCCTTTTCTAGGGGTCCGTCAGGATCCTGGCGGGGGCCGACAGGACTCTTGGCGGGGTCGCCGGGATAGATACTGCATCTAGTCAGAATATGTGATCTCAGTGTCTTTTGGATTCCACCGACCCAGAGGCGTCTCCCGAGTGAGTTCTGTCATATTTATTCTCTGTTCTTATGGAGAACACTATCCTACACACATCCTATCACTTTGTTTCACCAAATAGAGAGGAAGATAGTAATTTTGAGGGAGACAAGGTCCGAACCGATTTTCCTGAGTATACCATCAAGGCATGAGAAGGCATTTTGGTTCAGTGGTGTCCTCTTTCTGCAGGAACAGAAAGTGTTGAAGTGCTAGGTGTTGCACTCTCTCTCTCTCTTGAAGATACTCATCCAGAACACTCAAAGAAATGACAATGGCTGGAGGTAATCCATGATCCTCGTTAAATTCCGCATTGAGTATCTAGAAACACTTACAGTTGGTATCAGAGCCCTAATTAAACCTGTGTCTTGTCTGTTAATACTGAATTTCATTAAGTATTAATTAGAAATTCATGATTTGTAAGTGTTCTGGATTAGTAGAAATCCTAATTCATGCATGATGAAAGGTTGATGGTCTAGGCATGGTTAATATTAGATTTTAATTGTTTTATACTTGGTTTACTGATTAGAATTGTTGTATTACTGATCAGAAAGTCTGGTATACCAAAATTGAAATCAAAACAGTATGTTTAGGCCAATAAATCAGACTTAGGATTTCTGGCGCAGGCTGTTCTGGCGGGTCTGCCAGAAAAACTGGCAGGAAGAGATGTACTCTCAAGACAGTTTCTGGCGGGGGCTGGCGGCCGCGGGTCCGCTTGACAAGCTAACAGGAAGAGGGGTGCTCTCAGGACAGCTTCTGGCGACCGCCAGGATTCTGGCAGGTCCGCCTGAAAAGTCTGCAGAAAAGTGGTGCTCTCGGGACAGTTTCTGACGGGGCCACCAAAAAAGTACCTGAGGAGCAGTTAATGATGTCCAAGTGATGAGCATACTTTAATTGATTAAGGTTTAGCCACGGCACCCTTGATTACATTAAGGATATGTATGTATAAAGTTTATACAGTCACATTTGTTTGTAAAACGGACATAACTTGTGATGTATTGGAAAAGTAAAGTCAATATCGTCCCACAGGACTATCGATGGAACCAGACTAATATATTAGGATATAATAGTTAACTATGAGTTATTAATTTACCCACAGGAATTTAGGATGGGAATGTGATTAACTAGTTATATCTATGATAAAGGAGAATTAAGCATAGTATTTAGCCCACAGGTAAAACTACGTAGGAATTAATTCATAAAGTTTAGCTTAATTTGCATTGGTAAATTAAAGCATAAAGTGAAACCTCAAATAGAGAATAAGCATGTATTGATTGAACTTTCTTGTTATAGCAGAATTCCCTTTTGATACCAAAATTTCGGACAACATAAGGAAAAACAATCAATCAATGAACTTATGACCATGTGTGTTCAGAAAGAGAATCGGTTGGTAATGGACCATGCAAAGAGTGTGCATATGGCTGAAATGAGAAGCCAGAATGTTGAAGATAAGAATGACAAACAATCCAAGTCCAAGAATGACAGGGGAAAGGGGGGAACTCTCTCCACTCTGGACATTAAGAAAATCAAGTGTCACTATTGCAAGAGAAAGGGACACTTGAAGAAGGATTGTCGCAAGCATAAGGCAAACCTTGAGAAAGAAGGTATTCCACTTACTCTTGTATGTTATGAGTCTAATACTATTGATATACATCATGATTCTTGGTGGATTGATTCCGGTTCTACAATCCATGTTTCAAATTCTTTGCAGACCCTTCAGGATCGAAGAGAGCTAATGGGAAATGAGCATTTCATCTATACAGGAAATCAGATGAAATCGCGTGTGGAAGCTGTCGGGGCATATAGGCTAGTCCTTGATAGTGGTTATGTATTAATGTTGAAAAAGACTTTTTATATTCCAAGATTCGCAAGAAACCTGATTAGTGTGTCTAAACTTTTGCTTGATGGATATTCGTTTGAGTTTGGAGATTTGTGTGTAAAGGTTTTATATAAATCTCGCTTGATTGAAACTGGTTTGTTAGATAATGGTCTTTATCAAATTACATTAAATACTGATTCCCATACTGCGTTGAATATTGGTACTAAGCGATGTATATTGAATGATAATTCGTCTATGTTGTGGCACCGGAGATTAGGTCTAATCTCCATTAAGAGAATCGAAAGATTGGTTAAAGAAGGTATACTAGGTACCCTTGACTTTAGTGATTTTGACACGTGTAGATTGCATTAAGGGAAAGCAAACTAATGTGTCAAAGAAAGGTGCTAGACGAAGTTCAGAGTTATTAGAATGTGGATGATGGGGACGATACTGTTATAGCAGAATCCCCTTTTACTAAGTTTCTAGAAAATGACACATTCAGTTCAAACATACCACTAGAATTTCAAGCGGACCCCCAAGATTGTGTTGTACAGAGTCAGGATATTCCGTCAAGTTCAAGTGAACCGCCAGAAATTCAAGTGGGTTCGCCCTAGAACATTGAAGGTATGGAATCTTCATTAGATCAAGTTGATCCTTCTGGTTTGACATTAAGGCGATCTAATAGAGACAAAAGACCAACTATTCCTAATGATTATGTGGTCTATCTACAAGACTCGTATGAAAATTTTGACAACATTGACAATAATCCCATTTCGTTTTCAAAATCCATGGAAAGCAGTCAATCCATTTTGTGGTATAATGCCATGCTAGATGAGATGAATTCAATGGCTCATGACGGTGTTTGGGACTTAGTACCGTTACCTGATGGTTTTAAACCTATTGGGGCCAAAAGGGATTTTTCAGGTAACATTGAGAGGTACAAAGTCAGACTTGTAGCCAAAGAGTTTACTCAAAAGGAAGGGATCGATTACATGGAGACGTTTTCTCCTGTATCAAGGAAAGAATCTCTTAGCATAATATTGGCATTGGTAACTCATTTTGACTTTGAGCTATATCAAATGGATGTGAAAACTGCGTTTCTAAATGGTGATTTAGAGGAACAGGCATACATGGAACAACCTGAAGGTTTTTCCTCTAAAGGACAAGAAGAGTTAGTGTGCAGGTTGAGGAAGTCAATATATGATTTGAAACAAGTCTCGTGTCAATGGTATTTGAAATTCTACGAGGTAATTTCTTCATTCAGTTTCGAAGAAAGTAACATGGATCAATGTATATACCAGAAGATTAGTGGGAGTCGGATTTGTTTCTTGGTACTATATGTTGATGACATCCTATTGGCAACTAACAATAAAGGTTTATTGCGAGAGGTGGAACAATTTTCTTTCTAAGAACTTCGATATGAAAGATATGGGTGAAGCTTCCTATGTTATAGGAATTAGAATCCATAGAGATAGACATCAAGGAATTTTAGGCTTGTCTCAGCAAACTTATATCGATAAAGTTTTAGAAAGGATTATAACCGAGCAAGATAAGAAAAGGCAGAAATATTACGCATCACTTATTGGTAGTGTAATGTATGCTCAGGTATGCACAAGATCTGACATAGTTTTTGCTGTTGGAATGCTTGGTTGGTTCCAATGTAATCCGGGGATATACCACTAAAATGCTGGAAAGAAAGTCTTAAGGTATCTTCAAGGAACGAAGGACTACATGCTTACGTACCGACGGTCCGATGAGTTGGAAGTGTTTGACTATTCTTATGCAGACTATGCTGGATGTGTTGATTCTCGCAAATCAACTACAGGCTATATTTATATGTTAGCCGGTGGTGCTATCTTATGGAAGAGTAGCAAACAAACACTTGTAACCACCTCAACCACTGAAGCGGAGCTTGTCGCGTGTTTTGAGGCATCTTCCCATGGTATATGGCTGAAGAATTTTATTGCAGGGTTTAAAATCGTGGTTTCAATTTCAAAGCCGATAAAGATTTTGTGTGATAATATGGCCGTAGTCTATATAGCCAAGAGCAATAAGCGTGGAGGTCAGACTAAGCATATTGACATAAAGTATTTGGCTGTGAGACAACGGGTTATGGATAATAAAGTGGTCATTGAGTATATCACCACATAATCGATGCTAGCTGATCCACTAACTAAAGGCATGCCACCAAGGAAGTTTGTGGATCATGTTGCAAATATGGGTCTTGGTACCATAATGTGATTGTAATGTATCGTTTTGTACGATGTTTGGATAAAATTAATTATTCAATAAAGTTTGATATTATTCTTGTTGATTGCGCGTAAATTTATTGTTTATAAATTGATTAATCATAAAGGTTAAAGAATAACATTGTTGTGAAATTGACCTGGAATAAACGTTGGGTTTATTCATGAAGAAATACAGATATCATGTAAAGGGTTGAATTTATAGTTTCAAGGTGCATTTGTAATACATAGAAAGTAATATTCGTATTTATTAATTGCCACAACATTAGTAACGATAAGAAGACTTAATGCCATGATTCGTGTATTTTGTCTTTATTATTCAGCATAAGGAAAACAGGAAGGATTATTGATCAAAATGGTGGAGGCTGAGATCAAGTGGGAGAATGTAAGTTCTACTAGTCAGGTCAGTCTCGGGTCCTTTTCCGGCGGGTCCGCCAGGACGGAGACTGCATCTGGTCAGAACATGTGATCTCAGCGTCTTTTGGATTCCACCGATCCAAAGGCGCCTCCTGAGTGATTTATGTCATATTTATTCTCTGTTCTGATGGAGAACACTATCCTACAAACATCATATCACTCTGTTTCACCAAATAGAGAGGAAGATAATGATTTTGAGAGAGACAAGATCTGAACTGATTTTCCTGAGTATACCATCTAGGCATGGGAAGACATTTCGGTTCAGTGGTGCCCTTTTTCTGTATGAACAGAAGGTGTTGAAGTGCTAGGTGTTGCACTCTCTCTCTTTCTTAAAGATACTTATCCAGAACACTCAAAGGAACAACAATGGCTAGAGGTAATCCATGATTCTCGTTAAATTTCGCATTGAATATCTACATATTCTGACCAGATGCAGTCTCCGTCATGACGACCCCGCCAGAATCTTGGCGGCTCGTCAGAATCCTAACGGCCCGTCAGAAAAGGACCCGAGACTAATCCGACTGGTAGAACTTACATTAAGTTCATATCAGTGGCTCCGTTTGGATGGTGTGGGAATAAGATGAATAAGGGAAGAAGTATTGGGAAGTGTGTAACTTTGTGAAGAGTTTAGATTGTTTATAATAAATTTGGGAGTAGGAAGAAGCTCTTTCCTTATTCCTAGGCTCATCCAAACACAGCCGGTGTGTATTTATTATCATTCTTTTTTTTTTTGGTACGTAGAACCAATAATATGCTTTTAGTCAGGATAAAAGAAGTTTCATAATAAAATGGTGACTCGATGTACGAAGTTCTACAAATAAGATGTAACTGGAAATATAGCGCACTCTTCAAAAAGGATAAAAATATATGTAACAGATAGAAAAATGTAAAAAAGAGTTGTTTTGTTCAAATCAGAGTCGCCCACCTCGGAAAAAAACAAAAGAAATAAACTACTTTTCTTTTCTGTTTGAATTTTCAGAGTAGAATTATGTTTTTCCTAACTCAACAGAGCAAACACGTCACACCTATGCATCAAATTACTGTTGTTAAATAGTAAGCGCTGTAGTTCCCAAAATAAATAAATAAAGTTGGCGTTGTTGTGACACTCCATTTGCAAACACTAGCGTGATTGACGGGACATCTTTTATCTTTTAATTTTTTTTGTGAGAAGCTGACATGACTTCATTGTTTTCTTTTAATTTTTTTGGGAATTGCACGAAAGACAAGACTTCATTTCAATCCCGGAAAGTACAATCGGAAAAACATTTTTTTACTGATAATTGTCGACGCAGAACATTTAATTTCTATAATGGCTTATCTGAACTTTTAGTGATATATTGGCACAACCAACTCAAATCTTTTGCTAATTAAAGCTAATATACTTTTCGTTAACATTTTGGCCATGATGCGCATGATCAATTAGGGCGCTGAATTTCATATATATTTCTAGCATAGCGCGTTGAAAAATTTATAAACTGTAGCAAATCAAATATTGACAAACACATGAATGACAGCCAGAATCATCTATTTTAGAGCAAAAATGGTGGTTAAACCCAAATTTTCTAAATCATACATGTCAAAAATCCCAATGTGGTCTCTATATTAAAATATTATAATTTACAAAATTCATATTTTTACAAAGTTTTTCTAAAAAAAAATCATAGTTTTGTTAAAATTTTAAGATAGATAATTCAGTACCTAATTTAGTGGAAAAACCAAATCAAATGACTCAAGTGCAATGTGATCGGTGTAAACCTAGTCAAAATACCGAGTTTACCTGATTTTAATTTTATTGTAGTAAACAAGGATCGAACTCATAGACAAATTAAATATCTAAACCCTAATTTACTAGATTAATTAAGCTTCTTATGGAATTTTGGGTAAAATAATGTTTGGTTTGAAAATAAAAGTAAATAACTATTAAATAAAGTACCGAAGGTAAAGTAATATAAACTATTACTAATTTAAAGGTAAATTACGATAGATCAATATAAAAGAGGAGTTCAGGATGGTAAACTTCTTTTATGTAGTAGGTTTCAAACGGTCTGTTTGAACCTCATGTTAATGATACAGTTAGCATAATTTATGTTATTTCAAGTGTAGGATCATAACTTAATCCTAATTTCTATATACTAACGATCGTTACAGTTCTGGTTCTCAAAGATAAGTTAAATCATCAATTAGAAACCCTAAATTTGATCATCACCATTGGTTTTAAGTTCCTAAATTCTATCTTTCATACAAAGGACATATCTTGCAACCATCGTTACAAGAAGGATTCACCTATCGGTTACTTTATCCCGATTTCATTCATCAATTACTACCATCCTTAATTAAGTCAATCGCAAATCAAGCAAAGATTTAGATTATTGGTACCAAACTAGATAAAGCAATAATCTAATTGGTATAATCAGTTCTATCAAAGCAATCCATGAAATCACATAGAAAATAAAATCAAAAGATAGAAATCACAAGAAATAAACAACTACATAAAATTGGTTCCCTACCATTGCCCCTTAAACTACAAATTACTCTAACATAGTATCGAGTAACAATAAAAAAAATAAGTTTTCTCCACAACATAAAGAAATAAAAGAGAAATTACAACAAAATTCAATTTGACTCCTTCTGTCTGCAATCTGACGAATTCAAAGTCTCTCTGGCTAGGGTGGGTTGTGTGAACTTCCTCTAAAACTGTGTCAGCCCCAAATATGAGGCTTAGTCTTTCTTTTATAGCCTTTGAGTAATCCTCTAGGTCAGCCTGGTCGTGCTAAAACTGTCTAGATCGTGCAGCGAATGTGGCAGTCGTGTCTCAACAAAAATAGGATGTCCTGGATGCATGACGGTTCTGGAATAGCCAAGCAGTCCTTCTGAGAATTCAAATGGTCCGTTTGACGCCAGTCTGGACCGGGCTGAAAATCTGTCTCGATCCATCTCCAGAATAAAGTCCAAAATCGCAAAAAGTCAGCAGAGAACATCAAACTCATCGCTGAGAACCTGTAAACATATAGGAGCAACGACAATACCAAACTTGTACCTAAAAACATCAAATTATTATTAAAATACGCAATATTTAATCAAATTTGAGACCTAATTAGAGTTAAAATGTGTGCATGAAAATCGTCGATCACAATGACACTTACTAAAAGTATAAGACAAAGGTAACACATACATACCACATATAAATGTTTGCTAAAATAACTTTTGAAATAGTGTTCGAACCAATAATCTATTTTGAGATAATTAGTTTTATGCCACTATGAATTTTGTTAATTAGAAAATTGTCATTTTTAAATTGCTAATTAAATTTATGCCATTATAGAATTGCTAAAATTAGTTCTATGCCACTATTTTTCCAAAAACATACTAAATTCTAAAAATGCCATTACCAAATTTGTCATTAATTTTTTTCAATGACCAAATTAACCATCATTAAAAATAAACGACGTTCATATTTACCAAATTAAATTTAATAACAAGTTTTCTTTCTTACTCATTTCAAATTTTTATGAATCCTAGGAATTCTTATATCGGAACACATATATATACGTGGCAGATAGTCACTTTAATTCTAAAAAAAATCAAAACATCACTATAATAATGCTTATTTATTTCTTTTACATAAAAATAATAATATATTACTAATTAGAATTTGTAATAATTTGTATTAAGTTGATAAAATAATTGTTAATGATTTTTAATGGCATAAAACTAATTATATCTTTTGCGATGACATATTACTAATTTTTAAGTTTTATAGTGGCATATTTAAAAGGGTAAAATTGTCAAATAATTGTCCGATGGAAAAAAAACTAATTTTTATAATTTTATAATGGCAAAAAAATAATTTATCATTTAACGATGGCATATCTCCAATTTCAAAATTTACAGTGGCATAAATCTAAATCACCAGTCTATTTTAATAAAATTACACTGAAAAAATTCGTTCTAAATTTACTCAAAATGTATGCATGGAAAACGGCACAATAGACTCCCTTCTACATTTGCTGGATATAGATACCTTAAATAACACAATTGCAACGAGAATAATTAATTAGTATGCAGTATTAACATAAATAGAAATTTTATTTGTAGTTTGCCGTGTATATAAATAGGGACACAAATCGGGAATGCGTAACAAAACTGTCAACATTTCAGGTCCCCACACAAAAAAAGTACTATAATAATGCGAGTTCGAAATGTCCAAGAAAGAAAGAGCGGTCCAAAATCGTAAATATCGTGAAGTTTCGTGGCAATTCACAGCCTTTGTACTGGCAGACGAATCAATTTGCTGCATCTGAAACTTTTGAGCGAATGCCGAAAATGCCCCTGTACAATTATTTATGCATTTCAAAAGTGATGTAGGGGCAAAAAGGGAAGATCCTTTGAACCAGGACCTACGTCCGTTGCGTGTGAAAAGACTACATTTGGACGATATATCGCGATAAGATATTTTGAAGAGATTCGCTTATTAATTATTAATGATAAAGATAGAAAGGAAAAAGACAGATTGCGGTGTACGTGTCAGTCAAAGTTTTTTTTAATATATATTAGTATATATCGCGATATGATATGAGGAGTAGTGTTTTTTTTTTATGAACTATGAGGAGTAGTGTGAGACCTGGCGATAGAGATGGGTTTAGTGGTCCTGCACTCTTTACAAAGCGTGATAGTACTAGTTCCTCTCCATTTTTATATTGCAGTGTAGATTTCAGTTCAATGTCACGCCCAATTTATTATATTGATTGACCAATGAAGTTCAATTATATTGATTTATTGACTAATTTTAATAGGTTGATTCTTATGTCAAACATTATTATTGGAAAAAATTGAGAATAAACTTTTTGGTGTTCATGCGATTCATGTACACTCGTGCTGTTGACATTTGCATCTATTGGTTTGACAATTTCAAGTGAGATAAGAGGGAAAAAATATCAAGAATATCCTTCGTTGGCTCTGTTTCTTAGCGCATACTATTTCATATATCAATTTATCCTATATAAAAACTGATTATTTTTTTTTATTTCACACGAATCATTCAGTTTTTATATCTAAATTGTAGACGATAAGTGCGTAATATTTTTAGATATTTTGTGGTAGATTAAAATTTCAACCGAGCTAGAATCCTGATCGCATCCGTTTATAATTTAATCCACTAAAGGGTTTGCCATATTTTTTTTACACCACAACGCTCCTTCTAAAATTTTAATCTAAATTATCTTAGCAATTGCTTTTTTTAATACTTTACTTCCTGAAAAGAAAATTTAAACCCAGTTATTCTTTTCAGCAGAAATATTAAAAATATCAAAATATAATCCCAGCATAATTAATAATAAAAATGAAGAATCATATCAATAAATTGACTGCATTTACTATTAAGTCAAGCTATGCAAAATGTTAGTTAGGTAAGAGGGTAAAGAAATCAGTTTAATTTTTAAATATGATATTGCTAACATTGAATGCCCGAAGAAACTAAATTTTTTTTCTTGGAATGAAGGGAGAATAAATGCTGCGAAACAGGGGCGAAAGCTACATAATGGTTGGTGGGTCTTGGGACCCACTTGGAAAATTTTTTTATTTGATATTGTACTTGTTTGTAAATAAAGAGAAAAAAAAAATTTGAGAACCATCTCAGAAATTTGAAGGACCCGGGTGGAAATATCGCTCTTGATTTGAATTGCATAACGACTCTTAAAAAATCACATAGGGGGACCTTGGTAGTATTCGTTCCTAAAAAATCGTCTTCTTCCTTCTTTCACAATGAATCTTATTAGGACAAAACTTAGAATAGAATGAAAGATGTTTGGATGAATGATTATTTATAATATATATATATATATATATATATATATATATACTTGAGCAAATTTCGCATTGCGTGATTAGTCTATAGAATGTTTTGTGAACTTTAGATCATTATAAACAAAAGCTAGTATAAAAAATTGAAAATAATATTATGATAAAGTGCCATAGAAAAACTGAACAATGTTCCTGTAAAAAAAAAAATCCGAGCGTCACACAAGATTTGAATATGTAGCGGTTTAAATAATGGCCGAATTCCTCCATATGCCTCCCATTTTTATATATCTATAATATAGAAAAAAAAAAGTGTTCAATTGAAATTTCTAATGAACATATTATACAAACTTATGGAAAAAATGAAAATTCATAGAGAATTGTTGTATTTTTTATTGTCTTGACCTTAAATTATTATTTTACATATTTGATATATTATTTTAGATCTTCTGTTGTTATTTCAATAAATATTTAATTTCTTACGAAGTTTTTTTTATGTTGCATTATTTTACAGTTGTTTATTTAAACTTTATTATCACACTATATCTATATTAGACGTTATGTCGTATATATGTTTTCAGCAAAAAAAATTATGGACATTGCTAATACGAAATTCTAGCTAACTACTGCTGCGATATATATATATATATATATATATAGAGAGATTGGCTAAAGTATACTCCAGCATATAGATAGCCCGTATGCTGGAGTCGTTTCTCACAATCTAAAATGCATACAGTCGATCCGAAGCTTTCAAATTGTTCTCCATATTGAAATCTCCTAGGAAACTAAAATTTATATTTTTTCGAATTTTTTTACTATATATTATGCTATTTTAAAAAAACATTGTAAAAGAGTTGTAAAGGAGTATTTCTGGCCCTTCAATTTGAAAATAGCATAATATATAGCAAAAAAATTCGAAAAAATGTAAAATTTGGTCTTGAAGGATATTTTTACATGGAGAACAACTTGAACGGCTTGGATCGACTGTTTGAATTTTAGATTTTCAGAAACGACTCTAGCATACGGGTTTGATCCGTATGCTGGAGTATACTTTAGCCAATCTCTCTCTCTCTCTCTCTCTCTCTCTCTCTCTCTCTATATATATATATATATATATATATATATATATATATATATATATATATATATATATATATATATATAGTAAATCTATTGTGAACCATGATGCATAGAGCGCTCCGTGCACCACGACCGTTTGATCGGTGATTTTGCAAATTGACAAATCTAAATTAACCAATCCAATCTATATATTGAAATCTCATAACAAACAAAATTTTACAATTTTTAGAAATTTTTTACTATTTTTTTCGAATTTTTTAAACTTGCCATTTTCGTCATATAAATTAATATATTTATAGCCAAAAATGGAAAGTGTTAAAAAATTCGAAAAAATAGTAAAAAAATTTCAAAAATTGTAAAATTTTGTTTGCTATGAGATTTCAATATATAGATTGGGTTTCTTAAATTAGATTTGACAATTTGTGAAACCACCGACCAAAACGGTCATGGTGCACGGAAGCTTATATGAACTATGGTTCACAATAGATTTACTATATATATATATATATATATATATATATAGAGAGAGAGAGAGAGAGAGAGAGAGAGGCTAACGTGCCATCAATGGCACGGAGGGTCCCGTGCCATCAAGTCATTTTTCGAGATCCAAAATTCAAATGGTCAATCCAAACCGTTCAAGTTGTTCTCCATATTGAAATATTTTTGAAGCCCAAATTTTATATTTTTTCAAATTTTTTTGCTATTTATTATGATATTTTTAAAAACATTATGATTAGAGTATTTCAGGCCCTCCAATTTGAATATATCATAATAAATAACAAAAAAATCGAAAAAATGTAAAAGTTGGTCTCGAAAAGTATTTCAATATTTTGATCAACTTGAACGATTTGGATCGACCGTTTGACTTTTGAATTTCGAAAAAACGAGTTGATAGAAAATTGATGGCACGTGCCATTGATGGCGCGTTAGCCATTCTCTATGTATATATATAAATTTGGTAAATTGTAGCTCGAAAGCTTTATGGATTTTTTTCCCCTTTTTTGTTTAAATCCGACTGAAATAGATCCGTTCCATTGCATTTAAAATGGAGAAAAGTGGGCAGTGATGGAAGAGATTCTGAGAAGTCGAGTCACGTGGTGAGATCTTGACATCTTTTGTGTTAAGGCAATGCAGAAAAATTAGGTGGGGGACAAAAGCACTGCCTAAAATTCTCAAAAATAAAAGAAAGCACTGGCTATTGCATGCCTACGTTGTCTCCATTCTGAAAGGAATGATGAAAATAAGGATGTATCCATTATGTCTTCACTAGCACATGATTGTATTTTGTATAATATTGTTATATTATACTTGCACTCCAGTGTCCGTGACTCGTTTGGTGACCTCATTTTGCTCGTTTTGGGGACTTACTTTGGTGAGCTCATTTTGGAAATAGCATAATTGTGCACTATTTTTAGACGGAGGAGATGTCGATATGAGAAAGAGTTGTGTATTTCTTGGACAGAGAGACTGTTGGTTTAAAATTACGAATGAATATTATCACCTATGGCTTAAATCATGTTGAAAATTTAGCTCGCTGTATGACGTTTTTTTTTTAAAAAAAATGGCCGATCGAGTTAAAATTATGTATTTGATATATATTCAACAATTTAAACAAAAAAAGGACGAATTGATTTTATGTGACAGCGCAACTTGGGCACGGTACAACGAGATCCTGTGATATGACACGTCCTATTTAAAACATAAACATATAGGTTGGATGATCATAACCGTAGATTTATATATAAAAAATGAGAAAGTTTAATATGCACTATAGTGCATAGGGCACTCTGTGCACCGCAGACTTTTTCGGAGGTATTTTTGTAAATTGACAAATCTAATTTAACCAATCTAATCTACATATTGAAATCTCATAGGAAACCAAATTTTACAATTTTTGAGATTTTATTACTATTTTTTTGAATTTTTTAAAACATGTTATTTTTGGAAAATTGTAAATAGTACAACATTCTAAAAAAGGCATGTTTTAAAAAAATTCAAAAAAATAGTAATAAAATCTAAAAAATTGTAAATTTGGTTTCCTATGAGATTTCAATATGTAGATTAGATTGGTTAAATTAGATTTGTCAATTTACAAAAATGTTCCCGAAAAAATCCGTGATGCACGGAATGCCCTATGCACTATGGTGCATATTAAACTTTCTCATAAAAAAATTACATTGATTTTGTTCGTTCGTTTTAGATTACAGTGATGAAAACTAGCTAGAGACTTAATTATCATCGCAAAAGTGATGAAATCTTATAAAACTTGATATTTGATAGTTTAGTTAATAAATGAAATGAAATTGATACTTTAATCAACGAGAAGTAAATACTAATAAATGAAATAAATACTGTGACAAAATTAAATTATAATGGAAATTACAAAAACTGAAAATAAAATCCGAACAACTAACATACCTAATTCATGATGTTAAAGAAATGTTGCAACTTGCAACATAAAAACATATTATATTTGAAACAAAACAGATATTCCAATTATCAATTGCCGAGACATAGGATCAACACTCTCTCCGACTCCCCACCAAACTACAAAACTCAAATGAGATATTTTTCTTTTTCCCACTTAATTTGTTTCTTAAAAAAAAAGGGAAAAGCTTAAACGTGGTAATACACGTGCCAAGGAAAACTTACAGTTAAGGTTCCTTTATTTTTTTTACGTTAATATATTAAAATCAACGGTGGTACTCAGCCATACTATGATAAAAATATTTAGATAATCATTGACAATTCATTTACTTTTTTACATGCACGATTCAATTTGATCGTTGCAAAATTTTAAAAAAGTAACACTGTTATAATTGGAAAATATAGATGAAAACGCACATTCAATTTTGTTCACCAGTAAAAAAAAGAAAAATCTACATACATATTTTAGTGTACTTATTGCGTTTATATATAGAAGTTAGAACTGATTCTTTAATTTATCAATAATGTTTTTCGACAACTACTTTCGCACACAATTTATTCTATTTGTTCTCCCTCCATTTTGGGCCACCACTTCTTTTTTTTTTTTTTGAGTGAAAAGCATGGGTCATGCTCATGCCCGATGCCTTTTGCAATTAAACTGTTAATAGCGATTATACCTGAATAATTATTTTTTTTTAGAGAGAGAGACCTTGGTAGAGGCTACCAAAGTACCAAGTGTGTGAATAACAAAGTTGCCGCTTTCAAAATATAAACCTCACGTCCTTTTTCCTCTTTAGTTGAGATAAATTCTATATGAAATGTTAAATTTTATTTTACTTTTTCTCATCACGATACTATTAATATTATTAATATGACAAATATAAAATTTAGAAAAAAACTAAAATTGCATTGATTCTGCTAAATGATTACAACTAAATCAATATGTTTATAGGCTAACTACATTTGATCACTATTTATCAATGTTTTGAAAATCAGATTTGACCGGCCAGTTCAGCCGGTTTAATCGCGAACCGGACCACAGTTCGGTCCAAACTGACCCAATTTTTTTGGCTATTTTTCGAACCACACCAAACTGATCGATCCGGTCCGATTTTTAGCGAACCTGTTGAACCGAACCATCGGTTTATAGCTTTAAATATTTTTCTATGTAGTTCAATGAAATTCTCAAAAAAATGAGGTGGGCATGGATCAAACTTGAGTTTTTTAGGATAGCAAAGAAATGCAATAACACTAAGCCGGTGGGCTTTTGTTGTGAATAAGTGAACATTTAATTTATATAAACTATATAGTAACGATGATGTCCTCCGGTGCTTTTCACCGGTTCAACTGATTGAACCGATTGAACCATCAAATCTTTAGCTTCAACGGTTCGATGTTCGGATCGGTTTTCAAAACGTTGCTAATTATCTCTTATCGTTGCATCTCCAACCTACTTTCTCTCAATTACAAACTTAGAATTCTATCGCTATTAACCTCCTGTCATCGCAGACCCGTAATATCTCCTACATAATGCATTAATGCATCTCTAACATAAAAAAAAAATATTAACTTATCTACAAGAGCTACGTCCATGCTAAAATATACTGCAGAACTTCGCCAAAGCAAGCATTAATTCCTAGAATTAGACATTAAATGAATTGATGGATGCAGTAAACGGCGCCATACCTTTCAGAAAAAAGTAAATGGAAATTGGAATGGTCAAATGTTAAGTGCGAACAAATGCGGTGTCACCGGTGTGGTCGGAAAGAGACGGTTTTATAACTATATCCAGTAATTAATATATATATATATTTTAAACCTCAGTAATTAATATTTAGCTTTATTCCTACTCCATTCTTTGTTTGAGCATTAATCTTATCTCCGTTTGACCTTTAACAGAAGAAGGTTAAAGTGCATCAAAAGAAAAAGTATAATCATCTGATAAAATAACCCAATAAAGTAACTGAACATTTGCACATATCAATCAAAATAAGAAGATGTTCATACGATCTCGTTATTTAAAACTAAACATATTAATAAAATAAATATTAAAAATAATATCGACTAAGAGCAATGCACCTGACTCCTTAAGTGAAAGGTCGCAGGTTTGAAACCCGGCTGGGGGTCTTTCATAAACATTTAATTTAAAAATAAGTTGGGTGGCTTAGACCTCCAATTTATCTTAAAAAAAATAAAAATAATATCGAATAGTTATTTGATTAAATTTCTACAATTTTATATTTTACCAATTTGAGTGATTATTATGTTATGTTAAGGGTGGCCGGGTGGGATCCATGGACAACAAAATACCTTAAACAATTTGGTCAGCCATTCACGATATCGCCACTTGAAATCTGAGACCTATTTTAGATATCATATATATGAAAATTAATAAAATTCAATGTAATGTCATCTATCACTGAATAAACAAAAAAAATATAATGAACCATATTTTATGACATTTATAATATTAAATAAAATTCGAATTATATGAAATTTAATAGCCATCCAATTTATAAAGTCAGCAACATGTTTACGAATTATTTTTATGCATAAATATTTTAATTTGATTAAAATAACGTTATCAAAATTATCAATACATAACATTAAAAAACACCTAACTCTAAAAGTACTCAAATTCGTTACTTTCTAATTTTGAAAGCTCTGAGCGGGACCATTTAGACGTCTCCATTTATTTTGCAAAACCAGAGAGAAAAAGTTAACTGTTTTCTTTGTAAATCGCAAGTGTCTGTCAAAATCACACGGGACCACATTTGTCATTAATATCAAAAACCCATTATGGCAGCCAGGTTAAATTTCTGAATTTATAATATTTTAAAGCAGTACCGATTAGATCACCAAACAAAGTTCTCTACTTCTCTTCTCTCGCTCGACACGAGTGGAAAATTAAATTATTGCGATGAGTTGAATTTGTCGCGAGAAAAAGGAGAGATGGAAAGTCGTGGAGCAGACTGTGACCGTTGCTTTGTCTGCACTCTATTCGCTGTCGCTCTCTGTACCCCTTGAACTTCGCAAAAGTTTTTTTTATCCTGTTATCGGCTATTTTAGTATTTGTCACCGTAGTTGTGCACCCACTAGTGTGATCATGGGTAGTAGGTCTAGGTCATTTTTTTGTTTCTTTTCTTAAATCAAACCCGTGGGCCTATTTTGTCTAATGAGAGGCCCATTAAGCAAAACCCTTGCAACAGAATAATAAATAAAAGACGGAGCTGATAAGTGCAATCAAGCTTTCAGGCAATCAAACAATTAAGTTCTAAAAAAAGAAAAAAAATTTTCCCGCTCCCTGCTAAATACGGAAATCAAATAATCAGCTCTCTCGTCGCCGTCGCCCAGCCCTGCCGTTATCAGAATCAGAAATTAAAATATTATTTACTCCCTCACTTGTATTAAATACTTCCTTACTACTAATTATTTACTCCATAGTTATTTAGTTACTCCCAAGTAACAGTAGAATCAGTTCTAAATATTATTTACTCCCTCATACATATTAGATGCTCCTTTTATACTAGTTATTTACTCCCTTGTAACTATTTAGTTACTCCCAAACAACAATAGAATCATGTATGAATATTATTTACTCCTTTACTTATATTAAAAACTCTCTTACTACTACTTATTTACTCCCTTATAGTTATTTAGTTACTTCCAAAGCAACAGTAGAATCAGTTCTGAATGTTATTTACTCCCTCATACATATTAGATACTTCTTTTATACTAGTTATTTACTCCCTTATAGCTATTTAGTTACTCCCAAACAACAGCAGAATCAGATATGAATATTATTTACTCCGTTGTATATATTATTTACTCCTTTATACTGATCAATTTCCTCCCTTATAGTAATTTAGTTACTCCAAAAAAACAACAGAATCATGTATGAATGCTATTTACTCCATTATACATATTAGATACTCCCCTTATACTAATTAATATCATTTCTTATAGTAATTTAGTTACTCCCAAGTTGTAACAGAACTAGATCTAAACCTCTTTTCTCTTCTTATCCTTCTCGATTTCTACTTCTTTCTTCCTCAACCAGAACTGATTGGTATAGGAGAGGGACCAGTGAGGAGAGGCGGAGGTGGATGTGAGACGGAGGAGAAGAGAGGCTGAGGTGAGACACAGACGGATGCCAGGCGAAGGAGAGGAGATGCGAAGCAGAGGAAAGGCTGAGGCGGAGGAGAGGAGAGGAAGAAGAGGCTGAGATGAGGCGGAGGCGGAGGTGAGGTGGAGGCGGAGGTGCGACGGAGGGGAGGAAAGGCAGACGTGAGGAGAAGGGACCGAAGGAGGTGGTGGAGATCTGAATCGGATTTTGTAATTGAGAGGAGATCAAATAGAGGGAGAGAGGAGACGGAAAGGGTAAAAGGAAGGAAAGGTGAGACGAGGGGAGCGACTCGCTCTGATTGCTTGATTGTAGAAAAATCTGATTACCGTAAGTAATTTCCAATAAAAAAAAAAGAAAAAAAACAAAATAAAAAAGTGGGAATAGAAAAGATTAGGATCTCTCTCCCAATAGATCATTCTTTTTTTATAGAGACAGAGCTATGAAATACAGTTTCTCTCTCCTTCAGCGTCTAATAAAAATTGAACTTGTCTTCTAAAAAAAAAAACCTATTACTACTAGAATAACAGCATAGTCGTCACCGATTATTTGTGCTGAACTCTCACATTCAACGGGTAGTTCACTAATCGCTCTCTTTTCCCTTCCCAATTCTCATAACTATTAGTTCATGGGGATTAAACAAAAAGTTATTTATCTACGATGCATGATAATTCCGATCCAGCTGTCACTGAAATTAAAACGTAAAATTTTTACCCTAAAAAACTAATGCCGCTACCATCAATCCGTGGACTCGGTGGCATCACCAACCTTTTCAAATAAGAGGTGCTTAGACTTTCTCTAAATCAAAGAATTTATAAATTTTATTGGCGAGTCTTTTTAAGGCGTGCTTGGAATTGCCTAGAGTAGGTGAAAAAACATTAGAAAAAAAAGTATGGTATAGTTTCATGAATTAGATGGAGAACAGTAAAGCAAGATGAAAATAAAATATTTGTTTGTCTATTTCCCAGAAAGTATATTCGCTTCTAAGATATAACAGATTTCATCTCTCTCTTTCTTAAGATATATGGCACGTTAATTACCAATCAAGAAAAACATAAGTTTTGATTATCGGCATATGATCGATGATCAATTGATTCCGAAATTGCATCCAATTCGATATAAAATCTATTTATTTAAACTACATAAATATACTTATGATATGATATTTCAACTTTAGTCGCCGTTTTATTGGTTTTTGGTTTTATTAAATAGGCAAAATAAATATGATTGTAAATATATCCTTACCAACTTCATAAATAAAAACAAAAGTCTCCAAAAAAAAAAAAGAATTGAAATTAATTTCTTCGGCGCAACATTTTTTTTAACAAATAGATTAATAGTTTCTCTCACTTAGTATGACATCAGTCAATCCTATAAAAAAAAGTAACATGCTGGTATAGTAATGGACTATACTGCTTACTGCCATATGTAAACTGTAAAGCCATATGTAAACAAAGAAACCAAAATAAATGTTATGATATTTAAAGCCTATGTATATTTATTATCAATGTTTGGTCAGGAAGCCACTTGTCATTTAAAATAGAGTTACTTGGAACTTGGAAGAGAGAGAAGGGGAGGGGCATTTTTTGGGGTTGCTTAGGGCTTGGCATAGGTTTCTCGGCCTAATAATACACCATTAAATACATATCATTATCATAGCAAATTTGTATTGACATGGTTCTCTTCATTATCAATGTATTTGGTCCTTAATGCATATGCTGCTATTTAAAGCAAACACGTGTTTTCATTTTAAGAACTAAATAAAATTTATTATAATAACAGGGCACGTGCATTTCATTATTGAAGTAATAATACAATGTAAACTTGCAATAAGCATAACAATTATCAGTTACTATTAAGACAAATACCCAACAGGCTTGATCGGCCCAAGAGATTAAAACCCAATTGCAATGTCGGCCCATTATTTTTTTGAATGAATCTGTACATTGGAAAATTTTAGACAGCTACAATTCATAATTTAATTGTAAATAATAAAATACGTTAGAATTTAAAAATTAACAGTATTATGCATTAAATAAAATGATCTAATTCAAATTATATGCACGCATCTAAAATTCCAAAAATATGTTTGTAACTACAAAATGAAGAATCTAACTAAATGTACGCACTTAGGAAAAATTAATTGAAAACACGAGATATTGCGTTTTAGAAACTTACATTTAATACCTATTCTCAGACAAATTGGATTGCTCATTCAGGTCTATTCTCTCAACTAATTTTGTATATATTTTTTTATTCATTACAAAAAATACACGGGTTGAATAAGAAAGAGCGCATGTGTTTAGAATCAAACACAAATACACAATACTGTGAAAACTTTAAAATTGAAAATTTTATGTTATTGTTGTACAAAATCGAGAAAAACAAATATATTCAAAGATAATGTGGCATAAAGGAAAGACAAATTTATCAGAGTTTTTCTTTCATCAATTGAAAGCGGTGAGGTTAACAGCCTCACTTAATTCAAAAACAATAAAGAAAAGACAAGAAAATCACTAAGATGAGCATAATATTAATATTATGTCTAGCGGACAAGAGAATAAATCATTGTTTCAATCCCCAAATTACGTTTCTAGACAGAGAGCAATGAAATAAAAAATATATATACACCCCAAAAAGCAGTTAGACAAAGGTAACCTCGTAATATTGTAGGCTTATATTTTTAGCCGAATACTATTATATGTATGGATATCATGGATATCTCGATCTTTGTATTGATATCTCAGCAACAATCTCTACTAAAACTTTGCCTTTGTTGTGCTTGTGATTTGATTTTGACAGTATATAAAATTGCTGTCTGTTAAGGTTTTCTCTGTGTGCAATAAGGGAGAAATAGGATTAATAGGAAACGTGCAACTGAGGGAGTCTCATATACAACTATACTAGTATGCTGCTGTATTGACTTTGTGGTTCCTTACTTATAATGAAACAGTAGCTTTTGAAGCTACCTTTTTGAAAAAAAAAAAAAATCTCGGCCTTTGTGTCTTGTCTTTGTAAACCTTAAATTCCGCAGTACAGCTTAAATTCGGCTTTTTTAAATCTCTACAAATCCTGTATTTCCGTTACCCAAGGTGCTTGTGACTGCCTTGCCTCATGTGTGTTTAACTATTTATACAACGATAATTTCACAAAAAAAAAAGAAAAAAAGAACAAAGAAACAATCCGCTAATGTGCAAAAATGGGTTTATATGGACTAAAATATCAGAAATATGGGCCTTTTGTGCTTTCTCGTTTGAATTGACTGGGAAAATTTAGGCCTGAAGTTTGTATTATATTCATTCATTTGGTTAAATTATGCTTTTTATCTAAGTTGCATTAATAACAATTATGCAGCTTTTTCTTTGTTTCGTGAACCTCATATCTACCACAATCAGCCAAATTGAAAATAAAATATGACTATAATCGCAAAGCTAGTTCAGAAGTTTTTGTCAATTGTTTGTTAAGTTGAAACCGCAAGATCAATGCTTGCAAATCAGCAAAGCATCCAATAAGTTAACTTTTAACTTAGTATTATATTTAAAGTCAATAAATATATCGACATGTGAATCACATTAGTTAAATTGTAATAATCAGTTGGAAATATGCGATTGTTGATGAACTAATTATCCATTTTGAATGTTGTACTCGTGTAATTGCCTCATTGGTCTATCACAGAATATCCTGTTTCCACATCTCCAAAGAATTTTAGATATATTTTTTGTTTAGATTCAAGTCATTTTAAAATATTACACATGTTTAATTGATATATTTTAAACAAACTTGTATAGGAAAGTTTGATTATTGAACTAGTTAAAATTTAATATATACTAAATAAGAGTTCATACATGCCAGAGTTTCGTTGGAGGACGATTTTACACAATAATTATTTTAGGGGACGTAAAATAACTTTACATTTATTTATCTAAGATAACGAAAAATCGGAATGAATTGAAAGCGTGTGCATATATGTTGCTTGCATGAACAAAATTAAATTAAGGAAAAATGTCCTGAGTTGAGAGATCGCTATTATCCCATGTCATTCTCACGAATCAGCATACGACAATTCAAGTCAAACTTTTCTATTCATAACAACTGGGCACCCCGGAAATTCCTTTGTCTCATTATTATTATTTTTTTTTTGCTTCTTACCCAAGTCATATACATTCCGCGCTTAACTGTTGTTTATTAGTTGAGTTATGCTTTAGTAGGGAGTAAAACGGCGGGTTGATGATATTTTATTAAAATTCGAACCGAAATCGGTATTATCGGATTAAAAAAATAATTATAATTAACTCATCCACAATCTAACCCAATCTATTATATATATATTTTTAGACGGATTTAACTGGTTTTACAGATTAAAATTTTGATCAAATAAAAATAGATACTTAAATAGCATAAAAATAATTTAATAGCAAATGTTTGAGATTTGGTCGATTAAAAATAATTACAAAACAAATCATAATAGCTCAATATAAAAATTGATAACATAATTAAAATTTAAATTAAGAAGCTTAACTCTTAAACATATTTAAAATTTCAAATGTTGATTTAGTTTATGAGTGCTTGCAAACAATAAGAAAATACGTTATCAAGAATAAAAGTAGAGTTCATATAAAATATGATAAAATCGTATGAAATTTTTGTGTATAGATCATACTCAGGATAAAATTTTTTTCGATCATAATAAATCAGACCCAAACGGATTACTACTACAAAACTCGTAACCCAACCCAAAATAACTGATTTGTCAAAATTAAAACCCATACCGGACCCAACATCATCTTAGTCCGGTAAAAAACGGGTCAAGTTAGGTAGGTTGAACGGGTTGATAATTTTTTTGTACCGCTCTATGCTTTAGTACAATAAAAACATTATGAGATTTATTGTAAGTACTCCATCAATAAAATATAAATCCACCTTTGGTTTCAACATGCCAAAATGGTCATTTCTATGTCCACTTTTTACTTGACGAATTAAGATAAATCAAGCCCTCCAGCTTATTTCGAAATTAAATATCACAAAGAATTCTCCAGCCGGATTTAGAACCGACAATATCTGCTAAAGGTGTGTTACTTTTTGTCACTAAACCAAGGACTGCTCCTATTTCCACTTTTTACTAACACATCTTATCTTTCTCAGTAAATAATTTAAAAAAAAAAATGAAACCAAGTGCATTGTGCAGTAGCTAAGTGTTCACTTTCTAATGGCCAAATGTTTAATATTATGTAATAACTGAATGTTAATTTGTGAACGATGAGTACATTGAGCGTGGACGTACAAACACAAACATAATAAGCTAGCGCATATTATGCAATAATCAAGTGTGCATGATATAAGATGATTCATTATGGATTTCGGGAATTACAAATGTTTTTGAATTGTGTTTAGATTGAAATAAACACAAACAAGTGTATATTCAACAATAACTAATGTACATTCACAGAAGTGTTTAGAAGGCATGTTCGTGAGGATTAGTTATGAGAGCAACTTTCAAGATATTATTTAAATCGTTGCTGTTGCTGAGCTGGTCGATTATGCATCAACGATCAAAGTAACATCGGATCGTGATCCCTTGTTTTTTTTTTATTGGGACAATTTAATATATTTTCATATATTTAATGCAGGTAGTTATCCCTCATAGAAGATAATTATCCCTATGATAATATATAAATATCTCCAATCACACATTCACACATATATATAATTAATATCTATTTTTATTGTCATATTTATCCCTAATTATTTTAACTTCACTCAAAATATTAATTAGAAATAAAACCAATCTTATTTCTAATTTAAAGGTTTAATCTTCGCCGTAGTTACATATGCCTAAACAAGCTAAACTTACAACTCACATAATAACATCCAAAATTTATTTCTGCTCATGATTTATTCCTAAGCACGCAAAAGTTCATCCGCCCTTCTCTAATTCCTGCTATAACCATTCATAGAATTATTTAGACAATTTCTTGATCTTTCTTATTTTATAAAACATGTGATTTTCTCAAATTAGACATATATAGAAAATGACCTTTTGACGAAAATCCATGAGTTTGTATCCGACTAAACACAAATGAAGAAAATCCCCACAAGAACAAATTAGTCTAAAAAGTATTGAGGTAATATCTCTGGCCATAAATATTACATCAGCAATTTAATAATGGATTAAGTAAGAAAAAATTGACCAAATAACAATCTTCAATTCCGCCGCCTGACACACACAAAGGAGAAGTCAAACTTCTCTTCTTATCTGTTAAAGTTGATCCTCACAATCTCACATGTCAATTTCTGGCCTAATTTCTCAAATTGGATTTTGCCTAAGACTGAGTTTGTTCCTAAGCAAAGGAACGCATAAGCTGTTGTTTAAAAACAGTAAAAATTTTATCTAAATCATAAAAATTTTGTGTTACACAAAAAGAAAAACAATAATTATTAAAATTTAAAGGTACTATGAACAAACCAAAAAATTAATTGAACAAAATTGAGAAGTAGCTTTCCTGACATCCCTGGTCAGCTCTCTATTCCTCACCAAAGAATCCTGATGACATGAAAAGGCCCATTGCATCTCCCTCTAAGTCTTTAAAACAAGGGAATATATCATCCCATTGATCAATTTCACCTATAATTGGATCAACGCCAATGTTTCCGAATACATGGTCGAGATCACCACCATCATTTTTCGAACTTGTGTTGACCTTCTCCATATCAGCCTTTCTTTCTTGATCATCTATAAAATCAACTGTTGTAGTGGTAGCAGTAATAGCATTAAATATTGCAGGAGGAGCAGCTGTAATAGTAGGACTGGCTGTCTTAACAGCATTACTGGTACCAGCTTCAGTAGTGGTACTAGTAGTATTTGTGCTTTCTTCAGGGGAAGATACAGGGTTGGATAGGGGTTTCTTTTTCAAAATATTGGATGGCTTTTGTGCGGGACAAGGATGATTATGCTCTGATATGTAGGTGACGACAATCGTGTTGGGATCAGCTTGGCTACGTTCAACTTGTTTTTGTGCGGTGCAAGTCTTCGAACCGCTGCATTTGTAATATCCCCTGAAAATGCCAAAACATTCATATATCAATATAGAAGATTGAAACATTGCTTTTGTCAAAGTCTATGGATTCATTGTTATCTCCTCCGAGATAGTAAGCTCCACATGTTATAAAAATCCAAGTTGTCTGATCTGGTACAGATGGATCTGGATCATTCAAGGCCTAAATAGATATTTTGCTATTATACTGCATTTGTAAACATTTCTTAAGTACGTAACTCATTTGCTTTCTTTTGGTTATATTTGAAATTTGTATAGATTTCTGAACAAACCATGATTCAAAGTTCAAAGATAGTATATAGGAAAAGTATATGGGTGTGAAGTGTAGGTACCTCGGATAAGGGGAACCTTTGATTGGCTTTTGGCCATATTTCCTCCAAGACCAAGCATCAGACGGCACCACAAACTCTGTATTCGACGCTTCTTCTGGCACCGGCACTCTTACTATCTTCCTTTCTTCCATTTTCCTACAGTTCTCATTCATCCATATCAAACAGTTAAGATCTTTATTAAAAGAAAAAGTAAGATCTGACAAGTTTAGATCTCCATATATAAGTTGTAGATGTACTATGGATCAACATATATCTACCTTCTTTTGACCCTTGGAGAAGGAGACAACTCGTTACGACGAACCAGCTTTGTAGAAGCACTTGGTTCTCCATGACCTGGGTGCACAAATGGGTCGCCGAAATCATCAACAGGTGCGTAGAAGGAGGCCGGAAAAGCTACCGGCTCATCAGTAAGCACAAATGTATTCGTTCGCATCATTGTTTCCTTTGCCCTTTGTTGTGGAAGTTGTAAACAGAGGAAAGGAGAGGCAGTTCAAGTTTTGCTCGTGAATCGCAAATGAATAATAAAGGCAAGTACCTTTCTTTTTTGAATAAAAAGAAATTAGTTTAAAGGACTTTACCTAGGGATGGAGGTTTCAAAATATTAGTTGAGAGAGAGTTCTATACAGGGAAGAGAGACAGGGGGGGTCCATGTGAGATGTGATCTACGCCAACAGATTGATCGATCATGGCTTAAATAATTAATTTTGGGGGTTTGACTTTGTTACACTATAATTAATGCTTCGTTATGTGTTATATATTGTATTATATACATAATTGTTGCTCTCAAGAATGCATTGTCATCACCTAACAGTGATGCAACGAATTACGAATGGGTGGGTGGTGTGAGAGATAATATTATCATATATGTAAAAGCATTTTTTTGCTCCGCTCACATTCATCCCCTTAAGGGCCTTAACAATACAAAAAGCTGAAAGTGTTGAACCGTACGGTTTTGGCCTTACGATTAGTATTGCACTTCAACAGAATGCTCCAAATTAGGGGTGTCAACAGTACGTCATTTACCGTTATGTCGTTTCGTTTAACCGAAATGGAACGGTAAATGGCACCAGAAATTATACCGTATTTTTAATGGAACGGTATGTGGCACAGTTGTTTATACCGTTATCAATAAATGAAGTACTGAAATTGGTTATTTCAATAGAAAATGGTAAGTGGAACGGTTGATGGAACAGAAATTTGTTTTGTTTAATAAACGAAATAGTAAGTGGCATGACTGATTTTTATCGTTTTTACGTGGAACGGTAACGGTATGGCTGGTTTCCGTAATTTTTGACCATGTTTGACACCCCTACTCCCAATTAAACTTCCTTATAAATCTTCTAGCTGAATTTCAAATTCACGACTTCCACTTAAAAATGTATCTCGCTTTATCATCATATAATTAGATCAAGAGCTGATTTTTAATAATAACTAGCTACTGTTACGCGCTTCGCGCGATAAAGAGGTGTTTTGGGGCTGACATAGATGGTAATTACAATTATGATGGTAGTTATCATTTCAGTTATGCAGCGGCATAGAGATGATCTGAAATGGTTGATGATGGATAAAGAAGAAAGTAATTTTATCTATATATTTCCTAGTACTCTTTTATAAATTTTGTGAGCAACAATATTATTTGAGAAGCTATAACTAAAAACATTTTTTTAAAGATTAAAGATAGTTAACCAATGCATCAAAGACAAAATTAGAAACTTAAAAAACCGATGACTAATACTTCAACGATCTCAAGTTTAAATATTTATCGAATAACAGCCTCAAATGACGTGATTGGATAAAAATATAAATGTTGAGCTTCACTATGGCTCCGTTTGGATAGGTGTGGGAAAAAGTGAGAAGAAGTATTAGGAAGTGTATAACTTTGTGAAGAGTTTGGATTGTTTATAATTTTTTTTCTTCCCTTCTTTCTTCTTCCTACTTCTCAACGCATCCAAACGGAGGGTATAATATTACTTGACACTGCTTTTTAATTGAAATTTGATTGGCATGGAATGATACAACTTTTTACCAATAAAGCGGCTAGCAATCAACTTATTCAGGGTACCCATACGATTTATCAATACATTTTCAATAACTCTTTTGTAAAATTTGTGGGCAACAGTATTGTTTGAGACTAAAAAAAAAAAAGTTTAAAATAACACATGTGGTCATAAAAATTTTACATTGTATAGTTTTTCATTCTCAAAGGCAAACCTATTATTTTAATTCAAGAAAAAATTTATATATAATCTATCTAAAGCTTACATTGATTTTGTCTTTGGAGAATGAAGTGGCATAGCTGTCTCTTGACCTAAGAATTTTACATTGATTTTATCTAAAGCTTACGTAGAGATCGACCAAGAGAAAAATATACCATAAAGAAGAAAAAAGATACTAAGGCTAACAAAAATAACAATCTGTATACAATAGCAGATATGAATTAGAGAGCTTTTGGGAGTAATTTGGAAACAAATAATGTATAATTAAAATCAAAATAAGTGGAAATAATACTATAGCTTTTTTTCCCTTCTCTTGTGGGAATCGGCAACAAAATTATTGATTCTTGTCCTTGTGCCATGGAGGCTGTCTCCATAATGAATTCCTACCCTGCCAAGGAGATTTTATCATTGAAAATTACTGGTATTGAACATAATCTGAAAGAAATAAATCTAGAATAAAACTTAAACAAATCAAGCATGCAAACAAATGATACTTTAAAATTAAATTACCTCAGATCACACACCAAAAGCTGATCATTATCCACATTATACCATCAAACCCTTGAATTATTATAATATTAAACTTTAGCCTCTGATTTTTCTCAACCCCAACATGTACCTAGAAATACAACAAATACTGTTGCTACATAGCAAGAAAATAACTCAGTGGCAGAGCAAGACTTTCTGAAGTAATTCAGGTTAAATTTAACATTTTTGGCTTCAAATTATTTTAAAGGTTTGTAGCCAGGCTTTTAGATTAAAAAAATAACCTGATTATAATTTTGTATGAAAACAAAAAGCTATCCATAAAAAAATTATATGCAATCTTCCTCATAAAATACGGATCTGATAACACACAATCTTTTTTTTTGACACATACTTGTGGTGCGGTGCAATTATTTTTTTCTTCATAGCAACAAAATTGATCTACATATTGCAAGACAATTAGAAATAGATAAAAATGAAGATTAGAAGTTCCAGTTCAAAAAATACTTGTTGACTATTTTTAAAACAATCTTTATACATAACATGTTCATTTGACACTGCGAATACATGTGCTGCCCTCATAAACCAGTCAATATATTATCATGCATGAATTGGAACATATCAGTTTTAAAACACCTCCACAAAATGACATATAAGGCATGTGACCCCTCCAAACAAACAAAACATTACTCAGTTTTAAAACATGAAAACACCTTCTATAATCCCTTTTCCTGTAATTCAAATCAAACTCGTTCTTTTCGTTTCCAGAACTTCAAATAATTACAAAGAGAAAAAGTGAATATGACCACATAAGAATAAGAGAGCATGTGTTGTTTGAGATGCACTGGCTTTTTTAACCAAGCACCGCACTCCTTGCATCTCTTCCTTTCTTCCTTCATCTGCTCCTCCTCATCTTCTCGATCTACTTGTGCAGCTGCTTCTTCCTGCAATCACCACCTCTCAAGTTTTAATATGCACCAAAAATCATATTTGAATTTTTTTTCATTAATAAGACGATATTCAAATCAATAATAATCACATTATATTTTGATATGTAATAAGGTAACGAATAACAAAATATATATATATCAGAAAGTGTGAATCAAAATTGTCAAAATTGATTAAGAAAGTTAGAAAATTAACAAATAAAAGAAGAAAAATGGAGCAACCTCAAATATGCCTAAGATAATGTGAAAAGTTGTGGTCTATTTGTTTTCCAGAAACAAATATATATAGATAAGGAAATGAAATGACCATGCAAGTGAAATGACTGTTAGCTTTCCAGAGGCATTAATTTCATAGCATTTATGTATAAAAAACATAGTGAAAGTAATAAAGATCAGCCTGATTAGGCATGAAAGGTAACTTTTAGTATAAAAATAAAAAAGGGAATGACAGCATTAAATCTTCTCTTGATTTGTGCATCTATCCATAAATCATAAGAAGAAGGAGCTGTCGCGGATTGAAAATGTTGAAATTGATATAAAGGATCAGCTATGAAAAATACAGCTTTTAAGCACCTTTCATACATAATTAAAACGGCAGCATTAAAGCTTCCCTTGATTGTAAGAAAAAAGGAGCTGTCTAGCAAATCATTTTGAAATATTATGGGATGTTGCATACAATCTTTAAACAGAACTAAAGCATCAACGAAATATCATATATATCATACAAATGTAAAGTGGTACTAATATAGAAAAAACAATAAAGATATTAGAAATTAAAATTGAATAAATACAATCAAAATTTTCTTTATATAAGCTTGAAAGCTTGTACAAAATAGCATATTATAATATCAAACATGTTCAAAAATTGTTATTTAGTATGATAACAGAACTCAATAATTTCAAATCTCCAAGAGAACAAAATCAATTAATACCCTCTGACACAAAATGAATTGAAGATTCAGAAATCAGAAATATAGATATCAGTATATGCATCAGTAACCTTGGAGCAATAGAAATCAGAAAAAGGAGGTGGCTGCAATGGAGAAACCGACCTGGTGCTCTTTTCTTCTCCTCAAATAGAAATTGGTTGCAAGCTTTCCATGGTGTCCTATTTTCTTCTCCTCTCCTGGTCTCACATTTTGTCCATGGCGTTGGTGAATAATCGATCGGTGAAGAGAATTTGGTGCTGAGGCAAAAGATAGAGGATGATGATTGATCCGTCAAACTGATTGGAGAAGATGGATGTGAACATGAATTGGCGACCGGTATTGAACATCAGAAGAAAGAAACAAACTTGTATAAAAATGTGTACCAGTATTGACTTAGGGAAACATGTAGCAGTAAAAAAATGAAAAGATTATTATGTTGAACAGAAAATCTTGCTTCTATAAGGACATAATAAACCCAGCGAGTTCTCAATTTTGCCTAATTACTCCAAAATTGGTTATTTAACTGGTAATAATTCAACTAATCTAATTAAGGGAGATTGGTAATTCAACTGGGCAAAATAGTCAATGAAATCTAATTCTTAAACCGATCTCCTAATTACCCCAATCAGACCTGAATCAAATTCTAAAAAAAAATCCTAATTCTTAAACCAATCTCTAAAACAGATTAAAAAAAGGTTGGGGTTAAGATGCACACTCAAATTAGTAAGGAAATCAACTAACCCAAATAATATCGAGGCTGTCGTCCTTGACGGAATCAAGGGGCTGACAGCAGGGGCACTTTCATCAGATCATCGAAGGCCACGGCAGGACACTGGGCTATAATTCGGAGTACACGGTACCGAAGACTCTGATGCGTGGAGTGGACGCGAACATACAGATCTGATAAAATAACATAGTACAATACTGTAAAGATACATTGAGTCTTCACTTCTCTGTTATTAGTCACAATTCAATCAAAATAGTATCTCGAAACTTATAATTGTGTGAAATTGTGTACCAATTTGATGGTTACTGCCTTACTGGTATTTACGGTGTTCTCAAAGAAACTTTATTGAATGTAAATTGCATGTACAACAGTAACTGCATTTTATGTGATGGACTCACTGTTTGTGTACAAAGGTCCTGAGCCTTACAAAGCATATTGTTGGCCAATACTGTTTAAGACAATATGAAACATTTTGAATGGAGAAAATTACAACTTAAAGATATAAAAATGAGCAATCACATAGAACCAAATTTCATTTAATTTCAAAGAAACCTTAAATCAACGAACTAAATCACAATTTGTAGAAATAATCTAAGAACCCAATCACCTCCCTTATTGGTATTAGTGGTTTTAAATATTCGCTTGTTAGCAATTGTTGATTACATGAAATTGAAAATATTATTATACATCTTAATATCCTGAACTTCCTTTTTTTTATCTACGGATCTCCAAAATCCAACTTGATGAGCTTATTATTGGTCAAAAGCATATTTTGGAACTTTAGGAAAATATTACCCAAACACTTATGGTTCCATCAAATTGAATTTACTGTAAAATGACCGTATTAGGTGAAATAAAAAATAAATAAATAAATAAATAGCACTTAAAATGACCTATTTTGAGGTGCGATGGCCAATGTTCTTCTCTGAATCTGAAGATAAACAAAAAAATTAGTATTGGCAAGTTTACATTAATAAACTGAAATACAATTTCTGTTTGAACTCAAAACAAACGATAAAACTGACAATATTAAGTTTATTGGTGGGGTATCTGATCTTTACAAAAGGTTAAAAACTTAAAATAAAGGAAGAAGCAATTAGATGGTACCTATACAAATTTAGGTTGGCTAGGCAAGGCCTGACTCTGGTCTGAGAGATGCGATCTGTAGAGCCGTTATCTCTCCTCTCCAGCACTCTCAAGAGCAGCAAGGTGACAGAGCCGAAGGAAGGAGAGCGGAGAAGAAAAAGAGTGACGATCTTATGATTGGGTCACGGGGAAGAGAGGGAAGAGAAGAGAGTGCGGCAAGCATAAGCGGGGGAGAGCGCTCAGAGCGGCGAGTCTGTCGCCGTCACCGTCGCACGTTCCCTCCCTCAGTCGCCTAGGTTTGTCCGCCTTTATTATTTTTTTCCCGTTTCTGTTCGTTTTGTCGAGGAAAGGACTGAGAAAGGATCCTTAATAGAAGAGGCGATCGAAGCAAAATAATCGATTATCGAATGGATTGGACGGACAGATCGAAGAAATCGCTGAACGGTTTGATTAGAGATGCTATCTGAAATCAACGGCTTGGATAAATCACTGGATAAATGTGAAAGGGTACTGTAGAAAAGACTCCCAGAATTGGAGTATTTTTTGATTGATGTATAGTTAAATGGTATAGGTTGGTAATAAGTTAGGTTGGCTGGGTTTGCATGAGTTTGGATTTGATCTGGCTTGTTCAAAATTTCAGCCCACCTTATTTGGTCCAGGTCTGGCTCATTACACTCAGTCCAAGTTAAGTTTAGAAAAATTTACCGTTTCTATTCTTCTAGAAAGTCAACCAATTTTAAGTTTTTTGGAAAAAAATAGCAACAAAAAAGAATTATTTACCGTCTTATTTTCGTCCAGCGAAAATTGAATCCGCGAAAATTGAATCCGTTACCTGCTAACGACCACATTCAGTTTTATTTGTTAATCCACATCCACCCCTCCTAAAAAAGCCCTCTTTTGGAAGCCAATGGAGGCACGCTAGTTAGTGATAGGCAAATACAAGGACGTGGTGCTTTTTGATTGGCAGATCTTGTACTAAAAAACAAAATAGATCTCGTTTGAGTATTGACCTTAATTAGATTGTTCGAAATTTCTTCTAATCATACCATTCCACGTGCTTTCGAACTTAGCAAGAGAGGTTCTTTATATGTTTGGATCGAATCCAAGGCTTGAAGCTTGTAACTTGTAAGTTCCAACTAATAACTCTCTTGGTTTGAACACATGCACGGATGCACCTACATGTAGCGTGTAACATGCAACTCTCTTTTAGCCGTTTCGTTGTCGTTGCACGTGCTTTTAATTCATGGCACTGGAGGTGCTATTGGGTTGGATTGGATGCAATCCGGATTCGCTGTTGCGGGACACACGGTGTAGCGCACTACGAGCCGTCTGATCTTGATCGGACGGTTCATTTATTACGGGCCTATCAATCTAGGTTACATATACGGAGCTTCCTTGTCCATTGGATCTTGATCAGACGGGCAGCATGCCGCGCTACACCATGTGTCGCGCGGCAGCGGATCTCAATTTGGATTGGATGGGGTACAAAGTGGGTTAGGCTTAATTGCTTCAAAGCCTTCAATTAATGGATCCTCTTATCATGGAAAAGTTTAGTGAATCCTTTTTTACTCTAACCCATCGGTAATGTTAAGGCCAAAGGTTTAAATAGCGGATAGCGGACTCGTAGCGGACATGCTAATATCATAGCGGATAGCGGATAGCGGGTATTTAGCGGGCGCTATCGGACCATAGCGGATTTGCACACACAAGTGCATTTTGAAGGTCTAGTTTAGTCTAAAAAAAAAATTAAAATAATTTCATGCAACTAATTAATGCTAACTAAAATTATATTTATTTTCTATGCAGATTTGAGCATTAAATTTTAAGAATTTGAAAATGTTCAAAACATAAAAATTGTGGCCACTCTTGTAAACTTTTCATAGAATTTTGAATCACGTCAATCGGAGTTCGTATGCGAAAGTTATACCCAAAATACTATTGTTATATCAGCAAATTATAAACTGTACCGCTATTTCCGCTATTATACCGCTATATCACCCGCTATTTCCCGCTATTTCACCGCTATATCCCGCTATAGGTCGCGCTATCGGACGGGCCGCTAAATTTGTAGCGTTGTAGCGGTGTACCAAATAGCACCGCTATAGCGCCGCTATTGCGGCCGCTACGGCCGCTATTTAAACCTTTGGTTAAGGCTGTCAACGACAGAAAAACACGTGATGTCGTTTCGTTTACGAAACGAATAACGGAATCTATTTTTATTTTGTTCCAATAACGAAACGGTAAATGAAACGTGGAATTATGTCCTTTCGAACCGTTAAGTCTCATTTCGAACAGTTTTTAGTGTAATTTGTGAAGTGGCATAGTTAACGGAACGGAATTTTATTTCGTTTTCAAAACGAAACAATTGCAAAATAGTTTTTGGTACCATTTACCTTAATGGAATGGCAAACGAAATAGCTTGTTCCGTGGCTTTTGTCCACATTTGACAGCCCTAAGTAGTGTAAAATTGACGTGAATAGTTCATTAGAATCAATGCTTTGAAAATCGGACAGGCCATCAAACCGGTAAAGCTATCGGATCGATGGTCCAACCTGGACCACTGTTTTAAAAACCAGAGGACATAATTATATACATGATTCATAAGCTAAACACAAAGGATCATATAACTTAGTGGATAGAGAGCATGGTTGTTACCTTGGCGATCCAAGGTTCAATTCTTTGTTTTGTTCTTTTTTTTTATTCAAAATTTCTAGGCAAAAAAAAAGTCGAAAAAAAATAAATCGCGTGGTCCGGTTCACCGGTTCCAAAAAAAAAGCCAAACTGGCTTGGCCGGTTCGTTGTGGTTTGAAAAACAAACTAAAAATTGAGTCAGTTTGGACCGGACTGGGTCAGTTCGTGGTTGAACTGATCGAACCAGCCGGTCCTGTCCAGTTTTCGAACCATTGATTATTTCTAAATTAGAATTTGGATCGCTTGAAAATAAAATTAGAATTTGTAATTCAATATTAACAATATTATTTCTAAATTCTCTAAGAATAAGTCTGTTTGGATCAATAGCACTGCTATTCTAAGAACATCCTAGTTTGTTGGATAATTTTTTTAATTTGAATTTAAATTTTATTCTAAGATATCTTTTTAAATTAGATTTAAAAATAATCCAAATATATTTGGAGTAAAATTTTTTAGGAATAATTAGATTTATGCCACTCTGAAAATTAGCTAATTAGCGATATGCCATTGTTAAATTGCAAATTAGATTTATGCCATCATCAAATTGTTTAAATTAGATATATACCATTATCTCTTTCCAAAACAGATTCAATTCTAAAAATACCATCCTGAATTCTTTTAATATTTCTAAAAATTTCTAAACTATCCTTATTAACAAACCTAAGTAAAAGGCACGGAGGAAGGAGACACGTTGGAACAAAATATTATTTACTAAATTGGCAAAGTGTATTTCTTCATAATTTTCTAAATTAAAAATGACGGTCAAATGCTCCCTTTATAAAATAATAATACACATGAAATGGGAAATATATATATTTGTACGGTTAAATAATGTTTGGTCGATTGGATTGACCTTACAAATTGTTCGATAACAAAACTCATTTTAATTAATTTATAATAACATAAAACTAATTTGTCATTTAGTGATATGGTATTTTTTAAATTCAAATTTTTATAGTGGTATAAAACTAATTTGTAGTTTAATAATAGCATTTTTATAATTTCAAATTTTAATAGTGGCATAAAACTAATTTGTCATTTAGTAGTGGTATTTTTCTAATTTCAAATTTTTGTAGTGACATATTTAAAAGGGTAAAATTGGTAAATCAATTTGTCGATGGCATAAAACTAATTTTTACTATTTTATAATGGCATAAAACTAATTTGTCATTTAGTGATGACATTTTACTAATTTCAAATTTTCACAATGGCATAAATCTAATTAACCCAATTTTTTAAGTCACTTTAAAAATAACTCTTTTGATTCAAATGAACTTATTTACTATTTAGGAACAATCATTTATATTTAATTATAACAACTAATTCTAAATTTATTCTGAAACGATTCAAACGCATCCATATGTTATGTCCCTATAATAATGCATAAGGTCCAAAATGGCACCTTAGATGACGCCTTCAGTATAATTAAAGCTGCCTCAATTTTCTTCCAAGAGATGACGAGAAAGACGGGGATTAGATGCTTTTTTCGGGAAAGAGAGATGGATAATATTGGTCCAAGATCAATTCATCCATTATTTCAACATCGACGTACTATATATAGCAGGAATTATAAGTGCCATCGGCAAATATACCATCCTAGCCATCGCTAAATACAAAGTGAACATATATACAGTAAATAAGGTGAACATATAGACGATCTAAGTGAACACTTACAAACAAATAAGTGTTGTCATCACTTGTTCAGAAGTTTACATGCATATTCAACTTATTTTCATTGAACTTATTTGTTTGTATGTGTTCACTTAGATCGTCTATATGTTCACTTTGTTTGCTGTACATGTTCACTTTATATTTAGCGATGACAGGGATGACAAAACTAGAGATGGCAGTAATCAATTTCGAATTGTAAGTGCCATCGGCAAATATACCATCCCAGCCATTGCTGCTATGTGTTACAAATATTCAGTTTAATAATAAGAAGTGTTCAGTTTAATGCGTCAGAATCGCGCTAGAGTCAGAGTCGCGCGTGGTCAAGAGGTGCGCTGGGAGGCAGGGGTAGAATCGGAAAAAGTTTTATTTGAACCGGATCGGTTCATTTCCAATTCTAATTTTTACATGTATTTTTTGTCCGGTTCGTGACCCCTTCGTTTGGTTTTTTTTCTTATAACAGTTTTATTTCTGTTGCAACTAACTGAATATTCATACTTATTAAACTGAACATTCGTACTTATTAAACTGAACATTCGTACTTACTAAACTAAAAATTTATACTTAATAAAATAAACATGTTTGCTCATAACATTTATATTTTCTGTTGCAACTAACTGAACAGTTCTACTAAATTAACTGAACATTTGTATTGACCAAACTGAACTTTTGGCAAAAAAAAAAAAAAAAAAAAATCAAAATGAACATATTTGGTCTAGCGAACACTTATAAAATAATGAACAATTCTACTACAAAGTGAACATTTGTACATATTAAAGTGAACACTTATAATAACTAACTGAACAAAAAATACGCGCTGGATGAGTAGAGGGATCAGAGCGCTAGTTGAGACCCTGTGCAGCGCGATGGCTCGGATGGCACAAAGTGCGATGGCACTAATAAATTTCCCTATATATAGAGTGTTTGAATCGTTTGATTGATGGATCATAATTAGTCTTTTGGACCCCTCTTCTAGTCCAATTGGTTTAATAAATGAACAACAGTGATAGTCTAAAGAGTTGACATCAGAAATTGACATGTACAGTTTTGTTTATTAATGAAGACAAATATTTTATTACTTGAATTAATGCTAAATAGTTATTGGACCTATCAATTTCATGCTTGGTTAGGGATTCAACCTTATTATCAATGGAAAGACTAATACACAACAGAATCTGAAAAATACAGCAACAAACTCGGTAACAATATACAGCAATCAAATAGAGCATTATAAGATTCTTAATAATGAATTATCACAAAAGTTCATCTACTAAAATTGACCTTGTACCAGACAAGATTGTAGATTTGTAGATACTTCATACTAGAAAGGATATGAAAAAAACAAAATCTCACACCAACATCAAATTAACAGAGGGGAAAGAAACTTATAATAATGATATTAGAAGTACAAGTCTAAAGCAAATGCCTAGAGCTTCCTTGCGCCAAAGCAACACTCCGTCATTCTACCATAGAATCAACCGTCTCTTGTGCTAATGCCTTGGATTTTCTTTCTTTCCTTCGAGCTGAAAAAGAAGCAGACATCTCATATGATCAGTATCAATGATTTATAATCCTAAAAAACATAGAGAACCACATGCATTCCTTCTTGTTTTTGGTACAGTTGGTACAGGATCACAGATATTTTCATATTAGATGCTCCGTTCACCCCAATTCAATCATATAAACCCAACAAACAAAAAACTAGAAAACGAAATTTTCATATAGCATGTGATCTAGTAGCTCAGGTGGTAAGAGCACTTGGCTCTCTTCTAAGAGGTCCAGGGTTCAAGCCCGCATGCTTGCGATAGGCTTCGTGAGCCAGCGTAAAAACTCAGCCATATCTACAAGAAATGATCAGGGTCGGGGTGTCATTTCTAGCCTACCTTTTGGATAAAAGGCTTAGACTTTTTTTTTTTAAATAGAGACAAGCAATAAATAAGCATGCCTTTATCTCTTAAACGTTTGATCTGTAGCTTAGAGCTCTTTTTAATCTGAAGCTTCATTTGCTTCCCACCTTTGGAAGAAGTTCCTACATATGCACGTAAGCAAAAAAGTTATAATCATCTTCAGACAAAAAAAAAAAAGATCACAATTTAAAACTCAAGCTATGAGTATGGAGACCAAACATCTAATACTGAAGCCAGATTACAAATATATAAAGTTACAATCCCACCAATTGTTTGGCTTCTCTCTTTAAGTACTTGACAAAAACAAGTCTAAAATTGATAATGTACAGGGCTTTTAGTTAGTTACTTAGTTTGTCTTCTTCATTTTGACACTAGTTGTGTAATACTCCACCACTTATATTAGCAAAAAGTAGTCAATTTACAAAGTGAACCATATCTGTCAACAAAGCAAAGCGTAAGCAATACACCCCTGAGAACAAACAATACTCAGTTATCGGCACAGGCACAGGAACCATACAGTGCCGGCCATCTCTTTTTCAATTTTCCACAAACTTTCAGTTTGTTACCCAAGCAAAGACAATGCCCTCAATTGAATCAGGACATACCTAGAACCCAACCAGACCTAACCCAACTCGAGACATACCAGAAGCATATGCAATATTTGCTACTCATAGGGAGATTATATTTATATACCACATACTCAAATGCATGAAATTTGTTCAGTTTAATGTAATAGAGTATAAGACACATCATTCATAATAATACTGCTAGATTCTCACACGTTAACAGTAGTCAAGCAATCAAGATAATTTCTCTAAATTCAGGCTGGAAGGTACCTTCAATTTATTAACATGAGAATGGAATAGACCAACTAAACAAAATACCTTCAGCACATGCCATCTCAACATCAGCCATGGTAACCAGACCTTTCTCGACTGCATCCTTCTGTTCCTGAAATGTAATAAATCAAGCAATATGAGAAAGAGGAAAGGAGAAATCCGATTTCAAGAGAGAGAGAGAGAGAGAGAGAGAGAGAGAGAGAGAGAGAGAGAGAGAGAGAGAGAGAAAGAGAGAGCTTACACGGCGCAATTTACGCATGAGCTTTTGCTTGCGTTTGCCAGAGAGAGAGGAGGGATGCTTGCTGAGCTCCTTGAGCTTCTTGGTTGTAGGATCGCCATGGACGGCGCGCTTTCTCTCTTGCGCCTTCTCCCTCTTCCATCTCATAACAACATTGTATTTCGCCATGGCGCCTCACCTCAATTCAGTGAAAGAGAGAGAAGAAAACCCTAATTGAAGGGTTTTGTTTCTTTTCGGGTCGAGGCGAGGCGAGGCGAGAAGGGGTCGTGTATTTGGACCGTCCGATTAGTCTCATGATTTGGGCCGACAAGTTTATAGCCGTCTGATTTACAAAGCTTTGCAATTGAAGCATTCTTTGGTCATGCATGATCTAGACCGTCTGATTTGTTAGCGAATCCTAATATATTTTTTGGTGTTTGTACAATAGAGAGGTGCATACTGCATAACTTCCTACGGATTTAAAGAAACATATATACACGAAAAAATTTTAATCATCAAAATATATATAAACGAAAAATAAATAAAAGGGAACAAGTCAAAAAAAAAAAACAAAGAAAAAAAAAGAGGGGCTGAATCCCAGAGGCAGAAATTTAGATCCGCTGCCGCGCGACACAGCGTGTCGCGCGGTACGCTGGCCGTCTGATTAAGATCCAATGGACAAAAGAGCCCCGTGCATATAACCTAGATTGATAGGCCCGTAAAAAGTGAACCGTCCGATCAAGATCAGACGGCCCGTAGTGCGCTACACGCTGTGTCGCGCAACAGCAGAGTCGGATTGCAGAGGCAGAGCAAAAGATTTTGATAGAAGATCAGAAATTATATCTAAAATCACAGATTTTGTTAGCTAACTTGGGAACATTCAAAAAGTTCTAACACTCGTCATTATGTGGGGCTTGTTTTCCTCAATTTTTACATAATTTTGGCAAGTTTAGATTTGTGGGTAATGAATTTTATAAGTGTGAAATTAGAAAGTAATTTTTAAGAAATCAAAGGTACGGAAAATACTTTGTAATTGCAAGACTGATGCTAACTCATGGATTGCTTATGTTATGTGCAGTCTAGGGATGGCCGTATAAAGTGGTAATTAGTAAAGTCATGTCCATGCCATGTTATAATTGTAATTGTACGACAATAGCAGTCAATTAAGTTTTTTTTTAAATTAAATAACTAGGGAGAGATTTAGAAAAAAAAATGAAATTTCATTTATTTAAATATTACAAATTATTAATTCAATTTTGTATGTACAGCAATCTTTACAGACATTTGAATAATTTATTATTATTTTTTTTAGCTGTTTTATGTGCCTTTGAAATATTCTCCTGGAATCAGTTTTTACAGTTTAATTAAAAAATCCTAATTAACCATTCATAATTTTTAGAAAATAATATGCTTTTCGGCCCATATAATTTGTCAAAATTCGGCTAAGATGACTCTCTCCTTACCATCTCAAATTCTCAACTGCAACGGTCCATTTAGACTTTATAAAATAAAATGTATTAGTAAGTATTTAAGTGATTTTTGGGCCTGCTCCGACACCATAATACCTCCGCTCCTCTTGTCTCTCAATTTTCAATTGTAAGTACAGTTCATGTTTCTCATGAGTCCATTACTTTTGGATTAAATAATTAAATTAGTAGCAAGTAGGTTGAAATTGTCGAGTCATACATACTGTGTTATGATAATTGGTAAGTTCATATTATTGCATTGGGCAAATTAATTGTTAAGCTTATAATTGCACTGAAATTTTTACATTTATAATTTGTTGAGGTTATATTTTACAATTTTTTATATAAATACAGTGGTATAGAGACCAAATCAATGTCTGAATTCGTGGTTTGGAAATTAGAATTTTAATTAAAATATCAACAATAAAAGTTGACATTATTAGACACAAAAAGATTATCTATACACAGATCCCTATGCACTATAAACTTGTCACGTTATATGCGTTGGTGTGGATTTGCACAATAACATTTATATATTAACAATATCTATTCTATACAACCAATGTAAAAAGTAATATTTTGGAAACATAGTTGATGTAAATCAGATTAGGCTCTTTTAACGGTAATTTAAATTGACAATTCTTAAACAGAATTTTAGTTCCGGAAAAAGAAAATCAAATGTTCATATATTATTGAATATGTAATGTAGACTTTTGACCCCCCAAATATAGAGAAAATTTAATATGCACCATAGTGCATAGGGCATTCCGTGCACCACGGATTTTTTCTGGGGTATTTTTGTAAATTGACAAATCTAATTCAACAAATCTAATCTACATATTGAAATCTCATAGAAAACCAAATTTTACAATTTTTGAGATTTTATTTCTATTTTTTTCGAATTTTTTAAAACATGCCATTTGGAAAATTGTAAATAGTACAACATTCCAAAAATGTCATGTTTTAAAAAATTCGAAAAAAATAGTAATAAAATAAAAAAAATTGTAAATTTTGGTTTGGTATCAGATTTTAATATGTAGATTAGATTGGTTAAATTAGATTTGTCAATTTACAAAAATATTTCCGAAAAAGTCCGTGGTGCACGGAATGCCCTATGCACTATGGTGCATATTAAACTTTCTCAAAAAATGCTCCCTCTTTACATATTAGATTAAAATAAATAAATAATAATATTTGAAAAATTAAGCTATCAATATATAAGGATAATTTTGTTATATTTTAATTAATATACGATGTT
Source organism: Rhynchospora pubera (assembly GCA_028095005.1). Classification (NCBI taxonomy): domain Eukaryota; kingdom Viridiplantae; phylum Streptophyta; class Magnoliopsida; order Poales; family Cyperaceae; genus Rhynchospora; species Rhynchospora pubera. The sequence continues at coordinate 185,653,769 of CM051461.1, forward strand.
ATATTTTTTAATATAAATGCAAAAATAAGATAAGATGTTATGTAACTTGTGGTATATAAACCTCTCATCAACCCACAATCATGTATACGAGTGTGTGCGTGTATGAGATACAAAGATGATAAGATTTGATACATATATTCAAGCACATTAAATAAAATAAACTTTCATCATTATGAATTTTAAATCAATGGTGCTTTACCATACGATACTCTAATTGCAGAAAGCCTAATAATTGTGCTATATAAATGTGCAATAGTATTAATAAACTCAATACTTCTCTTTCAAGGTTTTATGAAGATGTAACAAATGCTGAACAATTCAATTATTAATAAGGAACCATCATCAAAAATTACTAATACGATTATATCATTAAAGGACCACATGATACCATTAATGCTGAGAAGATAATCCATGAAAATTCTCATAAATAGATATATGATGGTGTAAATGTTGCGAAGTACTAAATTTTCTTGTTTTTTGATAATCATAAATTGTCAAGGACACCTTCAATAAATTCATACTGTAGTCTAAAATTATTTTTTTAAAGATAAATTGAGGCTCAATTCTCAAATTCTTTTTAAATTAAATTTATATAAAAGATTCTCCCGTCAAATTTCGAACCTATGAACTTTCACGGCTAATCTAAAATTACTTAGTTTTTATAGTTTAAAGTAAATAAAAATACATCGACAAACTAAGTTATGTAAATGTAAATAGTACAAACAAGGTGATGAATCATAAAATAAACAGTTCCGTCTGGAAAAAGTTATTTATTAAATCCGCTCTAAAAATCCGAACCATTACAAAATATCAGAAAATGAAGGCCATGTGACCAGACAGGCAGACACCATCACAGAAAAAGAGGAAAAACCAGGGAGAAAAATAAGGGTGCACATTGGGTACAGAAAGAAAAGCTAATAGAGGGGAGATAAAGCGCCCCGTATCGTGGTTACCTCAACTTGCCGATTTATTTGTTAATTAATATATGAAATCGGACTAACAATCATAACTAATTATTTCATTCCCAATTTCTCTTCCTTTTCTTTTTTTTTTTTCTCTCTGAAATCGAATCCCAATCCAATCCAATCCAATCCAATCCAATCCAAATCAATCTCAATTTCTCTCACGTAGGAAGAAGAAGAGAACCCAATACAAAATAGCTCGCGAGCGCTGAAAGCATCTCTTCATTTCTCAAAATTTCCGATTTGACCCCTCAAATCGATGAATTTGTTCCCTTTTTGAGGAGAAATCGGAAAAATTTTGTGGGTTATTAGATCTGATGGGGGTGGATTACTACAATGTGTTGAAAGTGAATCGAAATGCGACAGAGGAGGATCTGAAAAAGGCTTATAGGCGATTAGCCATGAAATGGCATCCAGACAAGAACCCCAAAGAAGATATTAAAATAGCTGAGGCCAAATTCAAGCGAATTTCAGAGGCTTATGAGGTAAATGAAGTTTTGATTAGTATTACTGTTATAATCATGGCCGAGGTCAAAGGTGGAAGCTTACATGCAAAAGTATCTTAAATTTTCCTTTTGTTTTGTGCAAGTGTGACTTCTCATTGTTATTAAATATTGGGTTGTGCAAAATTGACTATAAAGAAATGCCAAATTTTCTTCTCGATAACTGGATTGTACTCTGATAAAAGCTAAATTTGCAGCATAAACCAAAATATACCAGATTCTTACCCCAATACACTGGTGACATGATATTGTTAATCTATTTCTTGAATAAAAGAAAAAGTTCATCTAAATTCAATACATCTAAGATACTATTTAATAGTTAAACACTATTATTATGTGATAAATTCTTATATCTTATAAGAAATGTCGTTCTATCTTCTGTCATATATATGTACATCAGAAATTAGCATATTCTTAATACAGTTTATAAGGTAGTCTTGATTTAGTCTAGTCAGTTTTTGCTAAATAAATTCTATAGCATCACTGATATAGACTAAACCAATGATGTACTAAATAAGTTAATAATCATAAAGAATTGTTTTCATTTTTAGGTGTTGAGTGATCCCCAAAAGAGGGCCATATACGACCAATATGGTGAAGAGGGGTTAAAAGGAGTGCCCCCACCTGATTCACACTCAGGCCCCTCCAATTCTAGTTCTAGTTCTAATGGGTCAAATTACCGATACAACCCTCGAAATGCTGAGGATGTGTTCACTGAGTTCTTCAATAGCAATAAGCCTTTTGGGTTTGAGTCAATGGGCCGTGCAAAGTCAATGAGGTTCCAAACCGAGGGGGCTGGCACATTCGGTGGGTTTGGGGAGGGAAAATTTAGGCCGTACAGTGAAGGAACTAGTACTGGTGCTGGCGCCACAAGTGGTGGCGGCTCCACTGCACCATTGAAGAAACCACCAGCTGTCGAGACAAAATTGCCATGCAGTCTTGAGGAGTTATATACAGGGTCCCAGAGGAAGATGAAGATCTCTAGGACTGTTGTCAGACCTAACGGGTACACCCCCTTCCCATTCTTCTCTCTCTATAGCTTAATTATATGTCATGCATGCATTTATTTATAATTTGTTTGTTGAATCGTTTATGTTTGCTGCCATTATGCAAAGCCTGCTGTTTATTGTATCTTGGGTGCATGTTTCAAGTTCTTACACTTTCAAGCCAAAATGGCAGAAATATTAAGGGCATCTATGTAATTTACTGATTTATTCTGAACTGAAGGAATAATGATTGTTTTGATATTTTAGGCTCGGAGTTGTTAACATGTAACATAACATCCCAAGAAAGTCAACTTTAATAATTTCATCATTCAATTATTTATGTCATGCTTTTCATGTCTATGTGGATTGATAGTGACAGAGTAGGTTTATGGATAAGGTTTTCCACGGTGCATGAAGAATTTACTTTTTGTAGATTATAGTAATTTTAATTGTTTCTACACTTTTTGGATGCATACCAACCAGGCAACTAGCAACTGAATCAGAGATCCTAACAATAGATGTCAAGCCTGGATGGAAGAAGGGGACAAAGATAACGTTCCCCGACAAGGGCAATGAACAACCTCAACAACTCCCTGCCGACCTTGTTTTTGTAATTGATGAAAAACCCCATGACATATATACCCGTGAGGGCAATGATTTGATAATCCACCAAACAATCCCATTGGTTGATGCACTGACAGGAACCACTGTCAACCTGAAAACATTAGATGGGCGTGATTTGGTGATTAAATTGACGGATGTGGTCTCACCTGGGTATGAATTAGTAGTTGCAAAGGAAGGCATGCCTGTTGTGAAGGAGCATGGGAAGAGAGGTAATTTGAGGATCAAGTTTGATGTGAGCTTTCCGTCTAGGCTAACTTCTGAGCAGAGGGTTAGTATAAGGCGGGTGCTTGGTGGGTCCCATACATGAACAGTAAAACATCGATCTGGGATCTGAGATGAGAGAATGAGAGAGTATTTACACAGCATTCTTGGGTAGTTTCCTACATAAGCTTTCATACTAATTTGAAATGCTTTGTTTCATTAATCCTTGGTTTTCTTGTTAGGTTTTTTTGTTGTTCTTGTAATAATTTTTCTTTATTTTTTTTCTTTTTCTCGGTTGCTGTGTCAAAGTGGATGTTTATTTTAACTGATAACATATTGTGAGTAGCGTAAAAGCAAATGGTCTTGTTAACTCTATTCAAGACTTTGTACATTTCATCTTTTCCATACCTTGTAATTTTGTTGTTTACGGTTTCGTTCCTTGCAAGTTTTCTATTCGCTTTGTGTCGCACTGATTTGTCAATTTTTCGCATTTCAGGTTCATGCAAATACAATTACAATGATTGATAAATTCAATAAGAAAAGTTTTTATTTTGCTGGAGTCATAGGTTGCATGTTGGACATGTTATCGTTGAAAGAGCAGCCTTGTATCTAGACAAACAGAGGCTATATGTATTAAATAAATTATGCTATATAGCATCACTTGAAACTTCAAAAAATAATCAGAATATTACATTTACATGAAAGATGAACTGATTAATTGAAAGGCTTGAGCGAAAAAAAAAAGGCTCGAGCAAAAATGTGCTGAAATACTATAACTAAAATTAAGACCATCAATAACACTGTCGTAACATAAATTATTTGTAGTAAATAGAGCCGTCCTAGTACAGATTTTATGGTATAAATAAGAAGATCAGCAAAAGGAAGAAAAAAAAGAACACATTTTCTGAAGCAAATCAGGAGCTGCCAGCATTGTGTTTAAATAAAATGACAAAACTATTTTCATATTGTTCTTTCCTTTTACAAATTTCCTTCTTTTGTTTTTTCTTTAGGTGCCTTTTACACACAAAACTACATCGAATTACCATTTACTCTTGTCCTCTGAAGTAATTGTAGATTCTCTGAAAAGAAGAGGAAAAGACAAAAACTCAAAACTAAGGCAACATAGGGAATGAAAATAATTAGAGAAAAACGATAACTAGCACATACTTGAAGAACCCAGATGCTTATAAGAGATTCCAGGGAAAATAATGCAAACCCTACTACGTAAAAGATCTACAAAATGGAAAAAAAAAAAATCGTGATTTAACTAGCAAGTTTGAAACATCTAACGTTGAAGGGCTAAAGTTGGAACTAGTAACTTACTCCCACAAGTAGGCTATCAGATAAAGTATCAAGTGCTGCAATTAGTCCCCTGTTTATGTAAAAAAGAAGAAAAAAAATATTTAGAGAGAACTCTTCTCTTGTGCAGGCATGCGCGCTGTATAGAGAGAGAGAGAGAGAGAGAGAGAGAGAGAGAGCTTATTACGTTAGCGATTTCCCTTTGAAGAATATAGGAGGAGCAATTGCCGCGATAACACAAAAACCAATGTGAAACTACATACAGGTTAAAATTAAAAAGAGCAATTAAAATATGATCTATCAGTAAATGAATCGAATTATTTGCCTATCCATTTGCAATCAAGAAAATTACCATGTAGAAAAGGAAAAACCAACCAAACTTGAGTGCACTGTCCGTTCTGTCAAATTAAAAGAAAGAGAAAATAAACAGTGGTAGCTAATATCAGAAAAGAGCAGTTTACTGGATCTTACCATGCAGAATATTAACTGGAGACTTGCCATACCTCATAGCATGGTAGAGGGGCTGGTACCATAGAATGTAAGAAAGGGGACAGCCACTCAATGCATAGATAAGTGCCAAGAGAAAAATTGTTACTCCTGCTTATTAACAAAGATAAGAAACTCTTTATGTGTATACCAGAGACATGATATATTTATAATTTGCCTTTAAAAATTGCAGCTGCAAAATATTAAGCAATACTTGAAAGATATAATCTATTTACACAAATTTACTATTTCATGTTTACCAACCAAAATCAAATTGTGGATTCTCCTCGAAGCCTCAAAAATAAATAAGGAATTAAAAATTCTCAAATATGCACAAAAAAGAGGGGGGAAAAAAAAGTAAAGACTAGAGAGAGAACCAGGAACGAGCACTACCTCCACCTTGAATCCAGCAAACAAGCACAGCTATGATATTGAATCCAAGACATAGTACAAGCCCTAGAAAGTTAAAAGAAATGTTAAAAAATATACTTTTAGTAGCTATCAGCTATATACATGCTAGATATTATTATCTAAAAATGACTGGAATTGAAATACCTAGCCAGCTTGCAAAAGCAAGGTATTGCAGCTTCTGAGCATGAAGCGGTATTTCGTTAGCTATGTCATGATGAATTATCGGAAAAAATGGGGGCCAATTTTTCTCTTCAACCACTATTCCAGCTACACATTTTGCCACAAAACCCTCAAAAAATGATAATGATGGCTCCCGCAAGTATTTCAATTTTGTAAATTATCGAGCCAATACATAATTTGTAATTGATGTTGTTACGAGCTTTGGTTGGGGTACACAAGAAAAGGGACAGAAGGGATAAGAGAGAGATAGAGATAAAGGAAAGACTATTTGTTATTGATTTCTGCTTAATTCTCTAATACAATATTCAGCTCCTTTATATAGAGCTTATTTCAAATATAGCAACATATCAATTGTCTATCTATTAGCCAACTAAGAAATATGGAAAGATACATAATATCAAATAATATCTAATAAATCTGATTTTAATGGAAACTAGAATCTAAATTATATAATCTATTATATTATTTCCTTGGCTGATAACATTTCCCCCCTCCATGAGATTCAGCTTGTCCTCAAGCTGAAAAAAATGCAAATATTATCCAGGCGCTCCATGGATAGTCAACAATGATGAATTCTCATATTCATCATCGTTCATGACTAGTAGAAAGAATAGTAGCTTGCACTTATGGCTCTTTGTGTATTGCTCACACAAGCCCTTCTGTTGTTGTCTCTCAGCCATCTTAGTTGGATTGAGGTGGCATGAAGAACGTTGATTAGGTCCAGATCCTGATAGTGAAAGTATCACAAGCATTTTAGGAGGTTTAGGAAGAACACTAGTGATAGGGGTCGTGTGGGCTAAGCTCATGTCATGTTGCACGCCAAAAGGTTTATGTAACTTGACACCGGTGCGAAGAAAATCGGAGAGACCAGCAGTGAAGACGTGCATCTTTTGAGTTGGAGTAACCAAATCAGCAATGGAAACATCCATCTGTTGAGCTGGAGAAACCAAATCAGCGGTGGAAACGTACATCTGTGTTGAACCAGTGGCACAAGATTGTGGATGATGGTTCTCATCGATTTTAGAATGGTTCTCCAATGCGAGCAAACGACCTTCAACTTTACTAAGGAGACACATGATCTCGTTATGGCCCTGAAGAAGCTGTTGGAAGGCGGCAACGACATCGAAGGGTGGGGTCTTGTCATTGGACATGTTGATTGGTTTGGATCGTTTTGGCTCTGATACCAAATTGTTACGAGCTTTGGTTGGGGTACACAAGAAAAGGGACAGAAGGGATAAGAGAGAGATAGAGATAAAGGAAAGACTATTTGTTATTGATTTCTGCTTAATTCTCTAATACAATATTCAGCTCCTTTATATAGAGCTTATTTCAAATATAGCAACATATCAATTGTCTATCTATTAGCCAACTAAGAAATATGGAAAGATACATAATATCAAATAATATCTAATAAATCTGATTTTAATGGAAACTAGAATCTAAATTATATAATCTATTATATTATTTCCTTGGCTGATAACAGATGTGTAGAAAAGAAGAGGCGATGCAGTACCTCTTGTCACAGCATCTTCCCTTGTCTTTATATCCTGCAAAACAAATGTAGGACCAAAATAAACTTATTAACTTAACACCTAGAGAGAGAGAGAGAGAGAGAGAGAGAGAGAGACCTTTTCCCTTTTCTTTAATTCTTCTTCCCACTTAGCAAGCTCTTCTTCTTTTTTCTTTGAACTCTATAAAACTCAGATCAAGAAAATTGCTAATGAAATTAATTTTATATCCATGAAAGCATGAAAGTATGTTAAAATAAAGAATATCATATATCAATGTCTAATTAGCAGATTCCTGTATAATTTTTCAAAGCAGATGGCAGCCTATATTAGACACATCAGTTTCATATAAGAAGCAACCACTTGAATAATCATTGTTTTATAATTTATAGGCTATAAGGCATTAAAAAAGGATGACAAACACATAAATTACATTATATTATCATGTTTAACAATTACCTTACACCAAACTACAATATATAATGTAAAAAAAGGACATGGATAATGTTTGAGCTTTTCTATGAACTTGTTTGGGATTATATATGATATTATATGCCATTCTAATACCTGCGAACTGACTACCATTGGTTAATATTGTACCCATTAAAAAGCTGCTAGCCTGCTAACTGGGCGATTATTGGGTCAAAACCAAAAATATGCAAAATCCAATACTGTCATAGTATGTTTATCAATTCAACCCACTAAAGCTCTGCTGCAACTTATTATAACTAGTTGAAACCTGTGATCATACAAAACAATGAAATAATGTTACCATGGTTTCTAAAGGTATTGTAGCAGCTGCAGCATTCTTTCCTCCAGCTCCATTAGCAGTTGGGACCTTTGGGTCAGGCTCGCCGCCACCCTGTTACACAAACATAATCCTTTTTTGTTAATTTTGACCCAAAAAAAAATTATTTGATTTGAAAATGGGCACATGCTTGCATTTTCTCAAGTTGTCTTAATATTCCATACCCCTTAGATTGCTTCAGTGCAAATAGCTAAGATAAGACATTAAAATTACACCTAAAATTGCAGAATTGCAAAACATTTGTCGCCTTATATTAAATTAAACGAGTCAAATTTATTACTAAGAAAATGTACATCTACGTACATTGCTTTGCTAGCTCACAGAATTTTGATCAAAATCAACAAAGATGGCACAAAGCTTTCAATTCGAACCTTTCAATGAAACTTCGATTAAAAAATTTGTTGTTGAAATTCCAAACAAAAATATGCAACTATTGGAAAGAATTACATAACAAGATCTAATCACCGTCTTTACGCCACCTTTAAGTTTTAATTACCAACGAGAAACTGCAATTTAATAACGCGAATGAAAATATGAGAGATTACAGCGAAAGGATTGACGCCTTCATCTGCAAATGGATTAGTCTCCATCCAAATTGCAGTATCGTGACTTGTATGGTCTTAGATCTCTCTTCCTCTCTTCCTATTCGAAGCGAAGGAAAAGAGACAGAGACGTCGGAGAAGAGGCAAAAGAGTTGGAACGTCCATGGTTCGGATCTTTGGGATTTTATACGGAAGATGCCAGAAAATTGGATCCGGAACCCAATTAGCCGATATAATTCATCTCGGATTTGGGCTTTGGGTTTTCCGTCTGTGCCTTGTATAATTTTATGAAGGCTTCTTCGCTGTCAGCCCGAACAATCCTGATATGAATCATGTAAAACGATGGCTGTCATCTACAATTTTATCATCATTTATTATTATTTAAAGTGAACAGATAAAATAGACAAGCTGAACGTAAAGATGATCAAATTAAGTGAGCACATAAATACAAATAATTTTTGTCATCTCTTATTTAGTTTTTTACATACATATTCAACTTATTTTTATGAACTTATTTATTTGTATGTGTTCACTTTGATCATTTTTATGTTCATCTTGTCTATTTTATGTTTTTATTTTGTTCAAGTGATGACAAACAATGACAAAACTGTAAAAAACAATAATCAATTTCTCTAAATTATACATGTCTATTTTTTTTTTACATTTTGTTTTCTTGCACATGCATTTTTACAGACTTTCATATTGATTTAGGGATAAAAATAGTATTTGCAAAATTATGTACATCGAACTTGAGAATATCCCAACAGGCACACAGATACAGATTTGAAATTTCCGAAAATATCACTCTGTTAAGTTTGTCAAATTAGTTTACATTGGGTTAGGGTTTAAATTACGTCCGAATAAAGAAAAGTATGTATGTAAGTGCATTAATTACAATAAAAAAAAGGACAGCATCAACTTAAAATATAATTAATGTCGACACTCGACACAAAAACCGATATAAGTTGATAGTATTAATCAACTTAGCTTTCTTTTGATGCAGATATTAATCAACTGTAATCTATAGTATTAATTAAAAGTCATGGGTGTATCCCCTTAATTATCCTCTCTTACGACATGGCATCAGAGCTGTGTAATTTTTTATCGAGCTAAACCACAACAATTATATATATTATTTAGTAGTTATGTACAAATTAATTATTAGTTTTTATTTATAAAGCAATGTTTTATTCATTTTATAATAAAATAAAAAAGGTATGTATATGTAACAAATAAATAAATTATATGACAAATTAGACCATTTATTTAGAGGTCATTTTGTGAAATAGATCAGTTTATTCATGTTCGTGTCTAGTGAGAATTAAACTCGTTATCTCTAAAAAATGGGAATTAAACGTGTTTTTCTCAATATAACTATGTTCAATGTTCAATAAGGTTAGGTTCAGTTTTTGGATAAACAATTAGCTCGAATAAGGTTAATTATTGCAGGAACATCAGCCACCCTTAAGATTTACCAGAGAAGATGACAACAGATAAAAATTGAATTGAAGCAATAAATTAATGTGTGCACCAGTTCTCCCTTTAAGTAGGAAGGGAACCGACCTATGTAATTACATATAAGCCACATATAAATTTAAGCTGCTTTAATTGGTTAAATATAAATAAAATACAGTAATTAGACGATAGATATATGACAGTGTATCTTGGGAAGGATCTATTTACAAAGTATATAGTGTCTTGATATAAATATCCATCATAGCTAGCCCTATTTATTTTCTAAACTTAATCATCCTTATAATGGTTGTGATAAAAAGAGCTAGGAGTGATAATTTGGGTAAAAAGATGTTGCATTTTGTATACAATGAAAACATCTCTGCCATAACGATGTGAAGCCATTTGATTACCCTTTACGAAACATGGTTCTACATGGAAGATATTTCCAGTTCCGTAGGGTTGAATAAATAAAATGGTAATATAAAGAATATATTTTTCTTATAAGTAGATCAGAGCCAACCTAATTACAGAGATGCCAGTTATTATTGATTTAGATGTTTTAATACACTTTATAAGTATAGAAATTAGGACATAGGGATGCTATACACCATACGGCATCTTACATAGTTACAGAATTAGTAAATCCTAAAAACAAGGATTGGTGTCACATGTTTTTGCACTGTCTCATGTTTAGGACATAAAAATAATAATAGTGATGGCAAACAAGTGGTTATACTCATGTTTTTAAAAAAATATGTGATAAACAGCAGAAAGAAATGAATTTTTAAACTTATATTTGCATCTGTCTGCATTCCTTTAATGAAAACAGATTTTCCAAAAATATATACATATATAAAATAGTAAGAAAAAGGGACTGTCCATTATATATATATATATAACAAAAAGGGGGGGAATTTCCTTAAACTTCATCACTTTATTGATAAGTTAAAAGGAAGAAGATAGGCATATATGTTAAAAGGATTTCATGCATAAATTAAATTTCAGCTTTCAGATAATAATAAAAAATCATAATAATAATATATAAAAAAAAATGGTTTGCTTGAGGTGACACATAGATCCCAGGCATTGAAGCCTAGTCGTTTGATTCAGATCTTGAGGTTCCATTGGCAATGGAATAAAGTTCACGAGTTTCAGAATTTTATAAAAATTTTTACACATCAAAATGGAACAGCAAGTGTATTTCTTGAATAAATTGATATTACTTCAAACTTCTGGACCTCCCTGCAAAATACACGTATGAAAAAGTTTGTGAACATATTAAGGAAATTTATACCAGCTATCAGAAGTTTTGAGTAAAAAAATGTGTTTCTTCATTTATTGACAAAAGGGGTAGAAAATCCAATTGACATATGAGTCTGACAAAGTATCAAAAAGGAATTTGGAACTGTTGAAATACACTTCTCATGGTGCATTGTGACCTTTCCAACTCATTTTTCAGCATTTCATGCAACTCAAACAAAAGTTCATCAAAAACAGTAATAAATTTACACAAAAAAATGAAAGTTACAAATTAGAACAAATGCCAAAGACCCGGGTCTCACAATCTATGTTGATTTGAACACATGAAGCAAGTCTAAACAGACCTAAATTGAATGTCAAATCAAACCATTTTGCTGTAAAATGAGTTACAAGTAAATGAAATTGGACAAAAATGGATGCTTAAAATACACCTCCTGCCTCAATGCCTCGCCCATCAAACCATGGTGCCTCAAGTTGAAATAAAGACATGACTAAGGTATATGTGACCTCCTGGATCTATCTCACTCATTTCTGGTACAAGAAGATGGTCGTGCGGGTCCCACCAACTGAGCTCAGTTCTGTCCAACTTGAGGCCGAACCACCTCAGTCGAGATCACCTCTCTCCAAGTATCTCCATGACAAATTGACACTACTTTCATCTTCTACATACATCCACGAGTGCTTGAAACCAACCTACCTCTGGCAGAGAAAAGGAAGAAACAAGCTCCGAACGCCATTAATGGCGGCCCAAGCTTTCTCAAGTTCTACAAGGCAGCACAATCCTCCATGTTCTCCTCAGTCTCAAGATTCCAAAGGGACCAACCTCAACCACAATGGTGGCCGGAGTCGCCGCAATTTGGCCGGAAAACTTTCAGGGACTAAAATGCAAAAATCACCTCTATCGGGTTTGAAAGAGATGAAATCCGCCGCCGCAAATAATCCCCTGTCTCCACATTTCTTGTGGCAGGTCATTTTCCAGTCAGCAACCCGCTACACAGATCAAACAAGAGCTGTCAGCGCCTCTGCCACGTCAACAGGCCATGTCAAGCCCAGTCAGCCACCATCTCAGCCTTCTCTGCTGACGTGCACCAGTCAAAAAATGACAAATAATCAGAAAACTTCTAAAATTCATTAAAAAAGTAGAAAACTCAGAAACTTTCAATAAAATATCAATAAAATTCTAAATTTGTAAACAAACCAAGTTCACTGATATTTTAATATAAAAATGTGTCATTTTAATGATCTTTTCTATTTTTGAAATGTTTCTAAAATTAAATAAATTTCATGAAATTCTAAAATAATGATAGAAAATTCAGAAAAAGTCGAATAAAATATCTATAAATTTATAAAAATCCAAATAAGCTAAAATTATAAAAATTTTGTTATAAAATTTGTCAAATCATTGATCTTTTATATTTTTGAAGAATTTTCAATATTAAACAAATGTCAAAAGAAATGTTAAAATGATATTACATAATTTTATAAAATTCCAAAATGACATATAAGCTCATCAAAACCCTCTTGATAAATTCTCAAAAAATGAAATTGAAGAAATTTTGAAAATAAAAACAATTCAAAAGAAATATGTTAAATATCAAACATTTCTAAAAATAAGCATGATTAAAAATATAAAAAGAAAATTTTAAAGTCTAAATAGAAAAATAAAAAAATAAAATCAACCCATTTTTAAGCTAAAAGTCCAAATAAATAAAATCATCATTAAATATTTAAATGTCCTCAATTGGATCTCGTTAATTAGGTCTGGTACCATCAATAGAGTCCGTTTTAGGTCAAAAGAATGAAACCCCACATAAACACAAAAATCTTAGAAATGATTTCCCTAGCCTTTACATACAATTCTTTAGATCCCTTAATCAAAGGTTCTCGTGGGGGAAAAAAGAACCCACACACAAATAATAAACCCTCGTAAGAATAGGTTCTCGTTCTAGCTCTCTTGCCGCCAAGGGATATTCGGGACATAAATCTAATCTCACGAGGGATGAATCTAAGGCTTATTCTCTTTTCTCGAGGAAACCCGTTCGTTCATCGAGAGAATGTCAGAAAAAGCCGCTACAGTATCGTGTTCCTTAACGAAACGAAAAACGGACAACCTATTCCGTGCATTTCGGCCACATTTGACAGCCCTATTTGAGCTATTAGGCCACATGCAAACACACACAATAAAGTGATACCAAAAAATACAAATAGCACGAGGGCTTAGAAGATGGTAAGGACAACCGACCTCCTTCACAAGCAACAATGCGGTTGTCAACTTTGATAGGTGGAACTTCATTTATCAATTCCATTGGTGATTTCTTGCTTGTATCCTACATGTGAGACACAAATTTATGAACAATAAAACATGTTAAGTCCGCTGTCCAATCCTTGTTATGCTATGCAAGAATACTGAACAAAACCAGATGTTTAACATCATGAGAAAGTTTAATATGCACTATAGTGCATAGGGCACTCCGTGCACCGCGGACTTTTTCGGGGGTATTTTTGTAAATTGACGAATCTAATTAAACCAATCTAATCTACATATTGAAATCTCATAGAAAATCAAAATTTACAATTTTTGAGATTTTATTACTATTTTTTTCGAATTTTTTAAAACATGCCATTTTTGGAAAATTGTAAATAGTACAACATTCCAAAAATGGCATGTTTTAAAAAATTCGAAAAAAAATAGTAATAAAATCTCAAAAATTGTAAATTTTGGTTTGGTATGAGATTTCAATATATAGATTAGATTGGTTAAATTAGATTTGTCAATTTACAAATATATTTCCGAAAAAATCCGTGGTGCGCGGAATGCCCTATGCACTATGGTGCATATTAAACTTTCTCTTAACGAGAAAGTTTAATATGCACTATAGTGCATAGGGCACTCCGTGCACCGCGGACTTTTTCGGGGGTATTTTTGTAAATTGACGAATCTAATTAAACCAATCTAATCTACATATTGAAATCTCATAGAAAATCAAAATTTACAATTTTTGAGATTTTATTACTATTTTTTTCGAATTTTTTAAAACATGCCATTTTTGGAAAATTGTAAATAGTACAACATTCCAAAAATGGCATGTTTTAAAAAATTCGAAAAAAAATAGTAATAAAATCTCAAAAATTGTAAATTTTGGTTTGGTATGAGATTTCAATATATAGATTAGATTGGTTAAATTAGATTTGTCAATTTACAAATATATTTCCGAAAAAATCCGTGGTGCGCGGAATGCCCTATGCACTATGGTGCATATTAAACTTTCTCTTAACGAGAAAGTTTAATATGCACTATAGTGCATAGGGCACTCCGTGCACCGCGGACTTTTTCGGGGGTATTTTTGTAAATTGACGAATCTAATTAAACCAATCTAATATACATATTGAAATCTCATAGAAAATCAAAATTTACAATTTTTGAGATTTTATTACTATTTTTTTCGAATTTTTTAAAACATGCCATTTTTGGAAAATTGTAAATAGTACAACATTCCAAAAATGGCATGTTTTAAAAAATTCGAAAAAAAATAGTAATAAAATCTCAAAAATTGTAAATTTTGGTTTGGTATGAGATTTCAATATATAGATTAGATTGGTTAAATTAGATTTGTCAATTTACAAATATATGTAGGTAGCAATTTTTGAGCTTATATGTCATTTTGGAATTTTATAAAATTATGTAATATCATTTTAACATTTCTTTTGACATTTGTTTAATATTGAAAATTTAAAAATATGTAGGTAGCAATTTAAAAATATGTAGGTAGCAATTTAAAAATATGTGATAAACAGCAGAAAGAAATGAATTTTTAAACTTATATTTGCATCTGTCTGCATTCCTTTAATGAAAACAGATTTTCCAAAAATATATACATATATAAAATAGTAAGAAAAAGGGACTGTCCATTATATATATATAAAAAAGGGGGGAATTTCCTTAAACTTCATCACTTTATTGATAAGTTAAAAGGAAGAAGATAGGCATATATGTTAAAAGGATTTCATGCATAAATTAAATTTCAGCTTTCAGATAATAATAAAAAATCATAATAATAATATATAAAAAAATAGTTTGCTTGAGGTGACACATAGATCCCAGGCATTGAAGCCTAGTCGTTTGATTCACATGTTGAGGTTCCATTGGCAATGGAATAAAGTTCATGAGTTTCAGAATTTTTTAAAAATTTTTACACATCAAAATGGAACAGCAAGCGTATTTCTTGAAATAAATTGATATTACTTCAAACTTCTGGACCTTCCTGCAAAATACACGTATGAAAAAGTTTGTAAACATATTGTAAACTTAAAGATCAACACAGAGAGACACAATATTTAACGTGATTCAGTACAATGTGTACCTACGTCCACAATCCACACACACCACTCTTTTTATTTCTTTTCAATAATTCTGAGATATGTTACAATGCAAGGAGAGAAGCCTATATATAGAACATATTTCTTTTACAACAAGTTAAATGTTTCTTGCACACCAAGTCAGTCATGACTTGCATGTCAAGTCAAACGTTCCTTGTGCTCCAAGTCTGACGTTTCTTCCTTGCCAAGTCAGATGTCACATTAGATCTAAGTCAAGGTCTTCTGTGATATCATATTCTAACACTCCCCCTCAAGTTGACATGTAAATATCTTGCATGCCCAACTTGCAAACCACTTCCTGAAAAATGGTACATGATACCCCTTTGGTTAGTATATCTGCCAATTGTTCATCAGTTCTCACGTGAGGAATGCTAATGACTTTATCTTCTAAATTTTGTCGAATAAAGTGTCTGTCCACTTCAATATGCTTGGTCCTATCATGTTGCACCGGATTGTGAGATATTGCAATAGCTGCCTTGTTGTCACAGAACAGCTTCATCTCCCTATTATCATAGAGACCAAGATCCTTGAGTACTCTCTTTATCCACAGTAATTCTTGTAAACCTTTAGCAATTCCTCTGAACTCTGCTTCTGCACTTGACAAAGCTACGACCTTTTATTTTTTGCTCCTCCAAGTAACCAAGTTACCTCCAACAAATGTGAAGTATCCAGACGTGGATTTCCTATCAGTCATATCTCCAGCCCAGTCAGAATCTGTATATCCCTCAACCTGAAGATGACCATTCCTCTTGAAGAAGATACCTCGTCCTGGGGATCCCTTGAGATACCTTAAAATCCACATTACAGCTTCCATATGTTGTTCACTGGGAGCATGCATAAATTGACTCACTACAGACACAGCATAAGCGATATCAGGCCTAGTATGTGACAAGTAAATGAGTCTCCCTACCAATCTCTGGTACTGATCCTTATTTGCAGGTGCCTGATCAGAAAATACACCCAACTTGGTATTCTGTTTGGTTGGTGTGTCAACAGGTTTGCAGTCCAACATACATGTTTCAGCAAGCAAGTCAAGCACATACTTCCTTTGAGACAAAGAAATACCTTCCTTATTGCGTGCAACTTCGATTCCAAGGAAATATTTCAATCTTCCTAGATTTTTCATTTCAAACTCTTTGGATAATTTTTCTTCCAAATCTCGGATTCCTTCAGAGTCATCACCTGTGATTATCATATCATCAACATAGATTATCAAGATAACAATTTTACCTTTATTCTTGAGGAAAAATAAAGTGTGGTCAGTATCACTCTGAGTGTATCCATATCCTCTCATAGCACGACAAAATCTTCCAAACCAAGCTCTAGGGGATTGTTTCAGACCATACAATGCTTTCTTCAATCTGCACACAAGAAGTTGTTTGCTTGAGTGACTGTATCCTGGTGGGATATCCATGTAGATCTCTTCATCAATGTCACCATGTAAAAAAACATTCTTCACATCAAATTGATGTAGAGGCCAGTCTCTATTTGCAGCAATGGACAATAAAATCCTCACAGTGTTCAGTTTTGCTACAGGAGAGAAAGTCTCCTGGTAGTCTACTCCATATGTTTGAGAATAGCCCTTTGCTACCAGTCTTGCCTTGTACCTGTCAATTTCTCCAGTGGGCCCATATTTGATTGTAAACACCCATTTGCAGCCTACTGCCTTTCTGTCTTTTGGCCTTGTCACTAATTCCCAAGTGTCATTTTTTTCCAGTGCATCCATCTCTGACTTCATTGCATCTACCCATTTCGGATCACTAAGAGGTTCATTTAGGCTGCAAGGGATATGAATTGATGCAAGAGTCCTGTCAAACTCTTTCACAGGTTCTGACATATGAGACATATTCATGAAGTTTGTCATCGCATATCTGCCCCCACCATCCTCATCTGGTCGGTATCTCTTAGGTGGTCTGTCTCTGTTGGCCCTGAAAGGTAACTGATAACCAGGGTTAGTAGTAACAGGTTCAGAAATATTTACCTCTGACTCAGGAAATTGATCATGTGGTGAAGTAGGAGACTATATCATTTCTTCATCTTCGCTTTCCAAATTCTCTTCTGATGGACCAGAATTTGTTAGTGGGTCCATTTCTGGGTTCAAAGTCTCCTCTACATCCTCATCCAGACCAAAATGTAGGTGATTCTCTGGACAGAGAGCAGAATTTGGTTCGAAATTTTCCGGTTCAGGTGCCAAATTTCCTAGTTTAGGTCCAAGATCTTCATTCCTTCCTGTATCGAACCAGGACTCATTATCTATCACACTCTCCCCCTGAGAATGGGTCTGGTTCGGGCAAAAATATCCTTCATTTTCAACAACGTCACATCCATGGTAGTATAGATCTTTTTTGAGGTTGGATTCAAACACCTATAGCCCTTTTGATGTTGACCATAACCGATGAACACACATTTTTCAGCACAAGGGTCAAGTTTAGAACGTTGATGTTTATGTATGTGAACATAGGCTATACAACCAAACACTTTAGGTGGGATATTGAGAACAGAAGGGATCACAGTATAGGTTGAGAGTTTCTGTAAAGGTGTTTGAAATTTCAGGGTTGCAGAAGGTAATCTATTCATCAAGTACACTGCTGAGGTGACTGCATGATCCCAATAAGAATTAGGAACATTATTTTCTATCATCATTGCCCTGGTCATTTCTAGAATTTGTCTATTCTTACGTTCTGCCCTACCATTTTGTTGAGGAGTTCCAACACAACTAGTTTCATGGATAATCCCATTGTCGTTAAAAAACTCTCGTAGTGTTTTGTTGACAAATTCCCTACCATTATCACTCCTGAAAACCTTGACATTTTTATCAAATTGAGTTTTAACCATTGTTATAAAGGATCTAATGGCAAGTGGTACATCAGTTTTTTGTTTCACCACATTAACCCAAGTCATTCTGGTACAGTCATCAACAAATAAGACAAACCATCTATTTCCCACTAGAGAGTCAACCGGGGAGGGTCCCCAAACATCAGAGTGAATCAAATCAAAGGGAGCTTTATTATTATCATTATCCAAAATTTTAGCAAAATTAGTTCGATGGCTCTTAGACTTAATGCATACATCACAATCAAACTTCTCATTCTCAAAACCAGAAAACAAACTAGGATAAAGTTTTCTTAGGTACCCAAATGATGGATGACCTAATCGTCTGTGCCATATCCAAATAGAAGACTTCCTACTCAAGTTCAATCCAGCAGATAGATGTGCTTGTCCAGCAGCCAAGTCTTCTAAATGATACAGTCCTCCTCTTCTAGTACCACGACCAAGAATTTCCTTCGTCAAGAGGTCCTGAAAAAGACAAAATCGAGGATACATGAGTACCGCACAATTAAGTTCTTCACATAATTGTCCTACAGACAAAAGCTTGGATGAAAGAGAGGGAACCAAGAGTGTATTTGAAAGAGTTAAGGAAGATGAAAATTGGACTTCTCCAGCCCCTGTGACTGGATAGACCTCTCCATTTGCATTAACAATCTTGTTTCTTCTTGGAACAGATTCTCTTACCAAGTCTTCTCTACTGTATGTCATGTGATCAGTCGCCCCTGAATCAATAATCCAAGAGCAGTCAGTACCAGGTGTATTTAAAGCAAAAATTTTACCTTCATTTGTCTCGACAGAAGGCAAAACAGAGAGGTTTCCCTCAGATTTTGAACCAAAATTTTCAAAGTTCGGACCGAAATTCTCACGGCCAGGGCTTATGTTAGAGTTATGTCCTAGAAGTCAATAATTTAATGACTTAATTATTGGTTTATGTCTTGGATGATATTTTATCATTTGTTCCTAGGTTTATTATTGACAGATCATTCAGGTTGAGGATCTGAATTGTGGATCTCTGTGGATCATTCTTTAGAATGACAATAATAAATCTAAATGGTCCATAATCTTGATAATTAACAAGGAATATTAATTATCATATAAGATTAGTATGCAAATTAAGTGATGATTAAGTTCTACAAATCATAGGTAAAGAGTTACCAACTTAATTGCATATGTATATGTTATGGAACATAGTACACGACTTGACCCAACGAAATAAACATATGGATTGTGTTATGTGTTATTGTTTATTTCGTTGTGATTTTGGTTCTAAGTTTGAGATGTTTATCTTTTCCACATGAGGATAGGTTCAATAAATATTGTCTACCGCTGATTCCCGATAAGGGCTGCTATACGGACTTTATTTATGCTCTCTTGAATTGTGCGGGAAAAAAGCTAATCATCAAGAAAACCGTATGTCCCTCATTAATTCACTTAGTGAGTGACGATATCTGTTTGGGCCCCTTGATGGAGTTGGATCGTATGCGCGCAACTAAACGATCAACTCTAGATCAAGAAACGTATAATCTGCAAGAATGACACATTCCTATCTTGGATTATACGATGATATCGTGAGACATAAGAATCAAAATAGAGAAACATATTTAGTCTCTTATGCAGGATTGAAATATTGTAGCAGTACACTATTTATGCTAATTGGGAATCATAACGTGTTGCTAGATATCGCTTATGATTATTGGAATTAAATAACGATTTAATTCCATGTCCAACGTAGCATAAATCCTCAAAGGGTCACACATAATAAGGTGTTTAACCATACGTGCATTATTTATTTATTTGCAACAGTGAGTATTGCAAAATATGATAAGTTGATTAATTAATTAAATAACGTTATGGACCGTTATAATTAATTAAATCAAATGGATCATATAGAAATAAATTAATGCATTGTCTAATCTCTAAATAATTATTATTAAGTTAATAATTATTTATAAACAACACACTTAATTTAATTAAGTTAATTGGGGCTTTAATTTATTGGTAAATTAAATGTTCAATTTAAATAGCAATTGAATGGACCTTTAATTAATTGAATTGAGGTACTAAAGACATAGTCAATCAGATTAGAAGTGAAATTATCCTCTAGCTTCATTATCCTCTCTTACCACATGGCATCGGAGCCGTCTAATTTTTTATCAAGCCAAACCACAACAATTTTTATATTTATTTTGAGTAGTTATGTACAAACTAATTATTAGTTTTTATATTATTTCTATTTATAAAATTATGTTTTATTTATTTTATAATATTTTCAAAATGGTATTTATATGTAACAAATAAAAATATTATAAGACAAATTAGGCCTTTTATTTCGAGATCATTTTGTGAAATAAAGTTTATTCCTCTTTCGCATCTAGTAGGAATTAAACTCGTTGCCTCTAGTTAAAGACGAAATCAGTGACCATTTGTGTTGAACTCCCCCTATTCTTTTCATATTATAACTATGTTTAGTAAGGTTAGGTTCAGTTTTTGGATAAACAATTATCTCGAATAAGGTAATTGCAGGAATATCAGCCACCCTTAAGATTTTTTTTTTTAAAATGCCAAGATAGTTTAGTGTTGCATTACAAGCAAGGTCTGTCTCTATTTGGAAAAACAAAAACAAAAAATGCTATTTGGGCAGTTTATAATGAAATGCGAGCACTCTTCCGAGGAAACAATTTCTTCGATAATAAACAATTGGAATATTTTTATTCTAATTTTATTACTTTCAGGACTATGACAAAATAGTTTTGATTGTTCCAAGTTCACAAAAAACTTGTCCAAAATCAGACCCTGACAATAGGCTTCAGACACATTTCTGGAGGGATTCTTTAACAACGGTAACAGTAATTTTTAGGACAAGACAATCATCCTTACTAACACCAGACTCAAGGATCCACTTGTCTACGTAGTCATGATAACCCCAACTGTTGCTATTGAATGTGAAGATACTGCTTTCGCGCTTCCATAGTTCTTTTCCCTTTTTATTGAGAACAGTACAAGTCCAATAAGCTGCAACATTGTTTGTTTTATAACCAGCAAGGTACAAAGATGCATAGCCTTTTTTCGCTTGGTTGTGCCCGTTGGGGTAGTACATGAGATTCCAATCGTGCCCTCCAACACTGAAAATAGCTGATTGGATGCAACGTCCTTTGGTGTTCAGCTTCTGAACTGAGAATTTCTCAATCTTGAACACATGTGTTCCCGTCACTTCCTCCACAATCGCTGTGGATGATGTTACGTTTTCAACTGCTGAAGTTTTTGCCGGACGGCGAAATCGTTCGAAGAAGGATACTAACACATTGTTTCTCTTCTTGCTCTTCATGTTGAAATTTGCTCCCATTACTGACTGCAAAAAAAAAAAAAGAGAAAATTCAGTTTTCTGGAACCAATTAATGTATGTTTATAATTAAAAAGTGATACAAACATTTCAAAGAAAGAAAAAAAACATAGCATTTCCTATCGAAATGCTACTTGGAAACAAGATATAATCATAATTATAAATTAACACAACAATTCAATTGACAAACAAACTTAATTTTGAGAAGCCCTTTTACCTCCTCAAAGGCTCAAAGGAGATTTACCAGAGAAGATGACAACAGATAAAAATTGAATTGAAGCAATAAATTAATGTGTGCACCAGTTCTCCCTTTAAGTAGGAAGGGAACCGACCTATGTAATTACATATAAGCCACATATAAATTTAAGCTGCTTTAATTGGTTAAATATAAATAAAATACAGTAATTAGACGATAGATATATGACAGTGTATCTTGGGAAGGATCTATTTACAAAGTATATAGTGTCTTGATATAAATATCCATCACAGCTAGCCCTATTTATTCTCTAAACTTAATCATCCTTATGTTGGTCGTGATAAATAGATCGAGGAGTGATAATTTGGGTAAAAAGATGTTGCATTTTGTATACAATGAAAACATCTCAGGCATAACAACGTGAAGCCATTTGATTACCCTTTACGAAACATGGTTCTACATGAAGATATTTCCAGTTTCATAGGGTTGAATAAATAAAATGGTAATATATAGGATATATTTTTCTTATAGTAGATGAGCAACCAACCTAATTACAGAGATGTCAGTTATTATTGATTTAGATGTTTTAATAAACTTCATAAGTATAGAAATTATAAAATAGGGATGCTATATTCTGATCGATCTATTTACAGTTTACACACATCTCACAAGTCTACTTCTAAATAAAGAGAGTATCAATAAATACATGCGAACGTTTTGTGCAATACTAACACATATGTCTGGTAGAAAATTATGCCAATGCATCTCAACTCCTGTTTATATTTCTTTTATATTTTTTATTTTCGGAAATAAAACATACCGAGCATAACAATTTAATGAAACAGGGTTTCAGCACTGTTGATATTCTGGTAGTTCCAGCCCATGACTTGATGAGGCCATGGATGAATTTGCTTTTATGTATTCATGAATTGTTTTATAAAAACAAAAGGAAACCTAGAAATTTTGCATCAGGCGATACATGAACACCCAGCAGTAAAATAAATTCCAGATTTATAAAAATTATTAGCCACCAACTACAAAAGTTTGGTACAACTGATTACAGAGGAAAACAGACAACACAGGATTAGAAGATAGGACAAGGGCATTGCATGAGATGTTCATGTCTGCAATTTTATGAAAACATTTCTCATGATTTGTTTCTCAGTGATGGTGATCTTGAAAGTAACGAAGGCCGCAGTATTTGCACACAGCCGGCTCATCTTTATCAAGGCATATGAACTCAATTGGATGACCAAGGGCTCCGTTGCTATCTGCAAAATCAACATAAACTAAATTTTCAGATGCACAACTATCAGTAAGTACCCACTGAATGCTGCAGGTGGGCTGGTACTGTACCAATCAATGGTTACTGAAATGACGAACACGCACTAGGGGGGAAAAAAAATTCAAGCCTTTGTCCCAAACAAGTTGAGGTAGGTTAGAAATGACACATCAACTCTGGTCATTTCTTTTGTATATGGCTAGGTTTTTTAAGTTAGTTTCCCAAGCTTATCGCAAGCATGCGGGGCTTGAGGTCTTGACTTCTTAGAAGTCAGCCCAATGCTCTCACCACTTGAGCTATTAGGCCACATGCAAACACACACAATAAAGTGATACCAAAAAATTCAAATATTACAAGGGCTTAGAAGATGGTAAGGACAACCGACCTCCTTCACAAGCAACGATGCGGTTGTCAACTTTGATAGGTGGAACTTCATTTATCAATTCCATTGGTGATTTCTTGCTTGTATCCTACATGTAAGACACAAATTTATGAACAATAAAACATGTTAAGTTTGCTGTCCAATCCTTGTTATGCTATACAAGAATACTGAACAAAACCAGATGTTTAACATCATCATTAGTAAATACTACCTACATATATTTCTCATATTCATCAGTAGAACTCAATCATTAGCTGTGTACTATGGTATAGGAATAATATGCTAAAAATTATTCAATAATATGTTAATATGTTAAATGTATTATTCATATTTTCCACTGAATTTTAGCTAGCAATTTTTACTCAAAAAGTAATTTAACCAGAAAAATTAAGCAAACCGGAGTAAATTTATTTGATTCCAACTTCCAAGTTTCTACAAACTAGTTTGGTCAAGCTAAGAGTCATTTAGAGTTCGTTTTTCTTTCTTTTTCGGTATCCTTATTTGACTTTCATTTTGGCAATTGATGCCATTTGTAAATAATCTTACGATGGTGGACATTAATTGCAAAAGGAAGATCAGCTAGGCTTTTTAATGTGTGCATTGATGCAACAATACTAACAGGAAACAAGATACTCTTTCCTTTTACTGAAAAGATAAGAATCCAAGAGTGTAATTGATATTTTGATCTCCAAAATCAAGGACATGATTATGATCTCTCTTTAGTACAGTCACAGAACCTCAACCCTGACACAGGTATAGTATCCTTTATTTTATTTTTTTCTAGACATCAATTTGTGCTGACTGAGTTTTTATGCTTGGAGCACCACTTATAAAACCTAATACAAATTGTCAAAATAATAATAATAATAATAATTTAATAATAGCAGAACCGGGAAAACCAAAAGCGCTAGTAGGTAAAGGAGCTGGAATGAACCATCAGAAACGAGCACACCCTTTCCAAAATAACTAAACTTCCAAGCAATTACAAGGACAAAAATCTAATCACAATAATTGCCTCACTTATCTGCTTCGGTTTTATTTCATTTTCAAAATGAAACTGGGTGGCGCTCCCACATTTTTTTCGAAAAATGAATTGCCTCAATTATACTTTCCTTCTATCTACACATAAAAGGGAACAACATAGCTATACTAACAATACACTTCAACAACGACTAAAATCAAAGACATTTTGATGCAGTTGACCCCCAAATCAAGCACAGTCAATTACCCTCTAGCTTAATCGTCCACGGGTGAACAAAATCAGACAACACAAACCCAAGATAAACAATTTAAAAAGGGAATCAAATCGAGAAAAGGAGAGATCTAAGAGAGTGACAAAGAGAGAATTGGTTAGCGACCTGCATCCATTTGGCGGTATGGTCGCTGATGACGGAGCCGATGGCCTTCTCCGTGGAGAGAGAGCGCGCTGGTGCGCCTATGGTTAGGGTTTTGAACAGTTGAGGAATCTTTCTCGTCGCCATGGCTAGGAGCTCAGAGTGGATGCCGAAAGCCGAAAGAGGAAGTCGAGAAAATCAGACACAAGTCGAACAAGAGAAGAGAGGAATGGAGAACAGAGATTGAAAATTGAGAAATGTTGGGCCTAAAATTAGAGCCCAGTATAACTCAGCTTATATATTGGGCTTTATTTTCTAATCTTCTTCAAACATATTTCGGAGTTCGGACTTCGGTTGTAAACTTGTAATCTCAGGCCGGACCATTTTCCTCTGTAGCAATTATAGTGTAGCAGACCGATTTTCATCCGTCCGATATAATTTCCACGGGCAGATTTTTACCGCACAAATCTCGATAGACCTGATGTTTATCATGGAACACCCACTATCGATCGGACGGTGATTTTGCTTCTCAGGCGCCACCCCCCCCCCCCGCCCCCCCCCCTCATCCATAGGTTTAACCAACTAAAACATTACCTCAAAAAAAAAAAAACAACAACTAAAACAAACTTTGCTCTTCAATATTGTGAGTTATGACGGTCATAAGGAAGATTGCAGCTCTGACGTCTCAAAATCATTATATTTTAATTATGAGTTCTAAAACGTTTTTTTTTTCTCTCCAGCAAGAGTCCAACATATTTTAATTATTTGTATATAGCATTACTTAGACCTAGACCTATTGTGCTTTATCAATTACCATATATGTTGCCATTTTTTTCAAAAACAAGCACGCAGACCAAATAATTCATGCGGGGTTCAGCAAAACAAGAAAAGAATATCAAAGAAAATAGAAAAGAGGAATCTGCAAAAGATAAACTGACAGGCGATATATACAGGTGAAAAATATGAATATTCCTATACGCACAAGTTACATGTATTAAATGGAAAAATAAAGACAAAATTAGTAAACCATAAGGCCATAATAGGATCAGGAGGGAGTACTAAGAACATTATCACTTCTTTTTCTTATATGAAGCATTCCCCATTTTAGCATTCTGCTCCCTTTCCTGTTGCTTCAATGCATTTTTAACAAAGTGATAAAGCCTCCACTGACCATCCTCACTCTGCACAAACAATAGCAATGTTTCATCATTAGGCTGCAATTAAATTTATTAAACATTACAATAACAGCTAGCAAATGAACTGGTTGGTCAGTCTAATATAGTTTTGTTCATGTGCTGTCTGTCTCAGATCATCATTGGGTTAATGCTGGTCATTTAACTATGGCCATATCCCATGTTATTACCTAACAAATCTATTTGGAATAGTTATTCAGTTTCGGATGGTACTATGAACTGATTAGAGAGAGAGAGAGAGAGAGAGAGAGAGAGAGAGAGAGAGAACCAGGGAATTCAAATCAAGATCAACATCCCCAGTTGATGCATCCAAGTCAGGATAATATTTTGCAATAATCTCCGCTGCTTTGTTCACATTTTCTACTGACAGTCTGCCCATATTTTCCACTAGCATATACTTCTCCTCATAGCTCATTTTTCTGTTTTAGACAAATTAGCTTACAAAACAAATATTTACTCTTATTCTAATCAAATATTCTATCATCATCAAATATTCTACCTGCATCTTTGCTTGACATGTCGCTTAAGCTCCTCGAGTTGCCTACTCAACTCCATAAGCTTAAACAATTAATGAAACAAAAAAGAATGAAATTATGACATTATTGCTTACTGTTAGATGGTTTTGGCAACAAAAGACAATATGAAAGTTTACTATAAAACATCTGACATTTTTTCTTTCTTTGATTTAGTAGTCAATATTCCTCCTATTTGTAGTCAATATTCATTCAAGCTACTATGAACTGTACCCACCAATTAGATGATATGATAGCTGCATTCTATTAGATTTATGGTTGAAGACAACAAAACAAAGAACTTTAGACAATCCTGAAAACTGAGTTTGCCTGATAATTTGGAGATATTTGCTTCATTTCATGAGATAGAGTTGTGTAATTTAGTCACCAGACTGAATGGTTCTGTATTGTTTGCAGAACGCCCAACAAAGGCAGTGGAATACATAATATATACCGACCGTATTTAAAAATTACATAGGATGTAAATTGGGAAAAGAACAACAAATTAAATGGAGCAGCATGGATACCTCCTTATCAGTATCTTGGGCAAGTTTCTCAATTCTTGCTTCCTGAATTTCAACCTCTTCTTGTCTTCCTTCCTATTAACACGACTCATCTTTCAAAGTCAAATAAGATACTTGATTTAGCAATGAATTTGAATTATAATAATTTATCTAGATACCTCTTCGACAACTTTAAGGCTGAGCGGGTACCACAATTTCTCAAACTGAGAGCTCAATTCCTGGGCCATCATATACGCATGAGAGGTGGGCTCATTATATAGCATGGCATTGCTGAAAACCAATCTTACATCAGCACATATATCAGTCACGTTCTTGTATCTTCTACTCTCTTCCTTAGCCTCCATGCGGTTCACTATTGTGCCCAAGTCCATTGGTTTCTTTATGATCTAGAGAGAGAGAGAGAGAGAGAGAGAGAGAGAGAGAGAGTTTATATGAAAATCATAGAGAGAGAGGAGAGAGATTATGAGACTAAGGAATAACCTCATAATAATCATGTAGATGTAAGGCTTCAGGATTAACAGGTTTGAGAAATGGAAAAGCCCATTTGCGCTTCATAATCTGCACAGTAAGAGTATCAAGATTTTTGATATGTTAAGAAGCACAGAGCATTTGTTGCTCAATTTGAAATCTCATTTTTTTTATCTGAAAAGACTGATCCAAGCCATTTGATACAGACCAAACATTAAATGTGTTCAGAAACTATTGCCTGCATTAGACAGTTACATTGAACAGTGCAGAAGGAACCTTTTGTAGATAGTCAGGCGAAATTACATTCAAATTATTTAACATTCACTTTGTATGTAATCTACAATATAATAATCTTCAGTACTTTGACAAATTACACCTCAAATGACATAGACAGTACATTGCCAATACCTAACCACAACTATGCTGTAAAGAAAAGATGATCAGAGAAGAGGAACACCCTATTACCTGGCGAAGAATTTCACGAAACTGCTGCATAAACTCTTGCATCTTATTGGACCGGGCTGACTCGTTGTGGGCCCCATCTGTCGGTCCCTCATTATTCTCATAATACTGCACTACTGTCTTCACCCTTTTCTCCAGCTACAATGCAATGTATAAAGAAATATGAATACAAATATACAATTAGCTCAAGTATAATTTCTATGACAAAACACCCTTAATTTTTCTATAATTGTAAATTATTATATTTCCAGTAGTGCAAAACCCTCAAGAAAATCATATATGGAAACAAAATAATTGACTGGCACTTTTCTAGGGTTTAAGCATACTATCCTCAAAGACACTAATTGAAGGAGAAATCGTCTATAAATGATCCAACCATTGTATATCCTTGACATCGCATGAGATATTTCGAAAATGGTTGAGTTAATTTTTACAAGAAGATCGCTAATTTTGATTCTACAAGAGCAAAAAAGAAATCCCAAAATCAGCACAGAAGAAGAAGAAGAAGAAGGAGAAGAGCATGAAACGGGCAATGAAACTTGAGAGGCAGGTTATCCAGGGCTGATGTTTAAAACAAACAATTTCTAGGGTTATATATGCAAAACTGAAAGAATACAAGAAAAAGAGGAGAAAGAAACCTCATTCGTGTGGGATTGGAGTTCATCGACGCGGCGATCCAAAACCGTGGTCTCGAGATTCGGTTTAAATTTTTTGTTTGATGGTCCTGCTGCCATAGCGACCTTTTTCGATTTCCCCCTTAAACTTTCTTGATTCCCAAAGAAGTATGACACAGATGAAAGAAGGAAAAATGGCAAAGAGCCGAGAAAAGAGAGATAATGATCGATTAAATACTCTATCTTAAATCTTTTATAATTTGGTAAGCCGTGACAGTAATTCTTGATTTCCTCTTTAATTATGTATATATATCTGTGTTCACTTTTTTCTTAAAAGATAATTTTGGTAAAAAAAATATTACTATAATACTCCCGAGATATTTAGAACGTGTCCATTTTTAGAAACAATATTATGACTAAATAAAAACCGTCTCAGCCAAGTGTTACGGAACTTATCCTATCAAATTACTTGTATGTTAACAATTTATTTTCTATCAAATTACGTGTATGTTAACAATTTATTTTCTTGACTATATTAATATATGAGAAAACCTATGGTGCATACTAATGTACGGAAGCTTCGGTACATACTGATCCGAACTCTTGGATCTGCTTCAAAATGACCGATCCAACCCGTCCAATATGATCTTCCTATTATAATCTCCTTATCGACCAAATTTTACATTTTTTCGAAATTTTTAAGTATTTTTTTCAAATTTTAAAAAATCGTTAATCTAATTTTTTCTGAACCGTTCAAAATAGTAGTTTTTAAAAATTCGAAAAAAATATTTTAAAATATCGAAAAAATGTAAAATTTGGTCGGCAAGGAGATTTCAATAGAGAGATCATATTAGACGGTTTGGATCGATCATTTTGAAACAGATCCAAGAATTCGGATCAGTATGCACCGAAGCTTCCGTACAATAGTATGTACCATAGGTTTTCTCTTAATATATATACATGCGTATGTGAAGGTATAGAACACGAATACAAGATTTAATGTCTTTCATTCTTTTTTATGCAATATATTATATGTGATATTTTTTGTTGATATGTAGATAATATTCTAAGAAAGTTCATCCCTACTCTTCATGAAAAGATCATAATCATTTTATTATAAATATTTAAATTTAATCTTTTTAATGTGTTAATAATATTATTATATGATAAAAATCGATTACATATCTCTCCAATCTTATCAATAAGGAAATTTACCCCTTTGTAGCTCCCCTTTAAATTCCATATTTACCATTACATTCTATTAGTTAAGTATTTGTAAGGTTTATACTTATTATATCTCCATATCAGAGTAATCTATAGTATTAATAAAGATGTGTGGCCACATTGCATTGACCGCATGTCTAATCTATAGAAAAAATTCCTCTCCTATGACATGTGATTTGAGCCCTCTAATTTTTGCTGATCGATAGATTTGAATTTATGCAAAAAATTAATTTTTGTAAGTTTTTTTTGGCAAAAAATTTATGCCAAATTTATATGATAATTACTAATTTTGAACTTACAAAGTTTTTCCTAAAAATTTTGGTAACTTTTTTAGGAGATATTTTTTATATTTTAAATCAGGAATTTTGACAAATTTCACAAAATAGATTGGATTATTCTTCTATCTAAAAAAACATAGCTCAGTAAAGCTGTAACTGTCATATCTAGTTATAATTCGTCAGTATATTATGTATTAAGGTACCTCGGAATTTTTTTACGTTTATTTTTTTTATCAAAGAAAACAATTTATATGAGACATCTAAAATGAATTTTATGTCATCATGGAATTCTATGGAATTCACCGAAAAAATTCATGAGATTCATAATTTATGAAATACCAATAATAAAATCTCATAAAAATTCAAAAATCAACTTGGCTTTGATACCAGTTATTTTTTTTAAGATAAATTGGGGTCAAGCCTCCTAACTTTTTTCTAAATTAAATGTCTATAAAAGACCCTCCAGTCGAGTTTTGAACCTGCGACCTCTCACTTGAGATGCATTGCTCTTTGCCACTAGACTAAAAGTTGGTTCTCAGCTCTGATACCAGTTGTTAGGATCGACCCTATGTAGTTAATCACTCTTCAGATTCCTCAAAATTAGGACTTAAGAGTTTTACATAAGACATGCAACACACGAATGTATCATGTGCAATAACAAAAAGAGAGTTTAGTTTTGAGGATACTTGTTTAGAAGAAAAGTGCAATCTCATATGCCAAAACTAAAATTATTTTATTATCAAAAGAGAATAACCGAGTACAAGATACAATAAGTTTCACTAACCTAACTTGACTAACTAAAACTTACACATGCACTATCTTGCACTATCTTAAAGATTACATAAGAGTGAACATAAATAGACAAAAAAAATAAGAGACTTATTCATTCTCATTTAAGAGTGACCATCGCACCTTAGCTATCACTGAATATGTAACAGGTGTCTCAATGAACACCATGCTCGTTTCTTCACGAGAAAAGTCTTTTCATCCTTAACCAAACATGTGTCAGTATTGGTCTCCACACTCCTAACAAAATTTTATACTTAAAACATATCGCCTTTCTAATTTTCCTAAAAGTAAAAAAATTCACATAGGGTGTGTTTGGATAGGTGTGGGAAGAAGGGAAGAAGGGAAGAAGGGAAGTGGAAAGAAGTATTGGGAAGTGTGTAACTTTGTGAAGAGTTTGGATTGTTTATAATTTTTTTTAGGCCTTCTTCCTTCTTCCTTCTTCCTTCTTCCTTCTTCCAACCCCATCCAAACAAAGGCATAGTGATGAAATTGAGCAGATTGAATAATGATTGAATGAGAAGGAGATCAATTGCGTTACATAGTAAAATTGATGTTGAAATGAAACTAGCTCCCAGATGTGTCGGCTCGGAGCAAGGATAGTCGGATGATGCAAACCACCAAAAAGCGGACTGCCCTAGCCGCGAAGTGAGAGTTGGAGTTCACAAAAGAATAAGGCTCTGTTTGGATAGTATGAGATTAAGGGTAGGATTAGCTATTCAAGATTAAGATTCTTAATTCTAAATTCTTAAGAATAATCTTAATCTCAGATTAAGACTTTTTGTTTGGATGAGAAAAGAATAAATAATGAGCTTTTTTTTCTAATTTCAACTCTTATTCTAACAAAATGTCGGATTAACTAATCTTAGTCTGATTAAGAATAAGCTCTTAATCCTGGACTGTTTGGATGGTTTCTTAGTCCCGAATAGCTATTTAGTCTAGAATAGCCCTTATTCCTAACTATCCAAACAGAGCATAAGTGAATTATATTGAATAGCAAATTATTGTATCTGTAATTTTCATTTGTTATCTACTACCAAGAATTAAAAAATAAATAAATTGCAAATGAAAAATGAAACGAAGCCGCAACAAATGTAAAGCCTAAGATGTGTCGAATAAGGATAAAATGCATGAAATTGCCAGAATTAACGGAAGAGAAGTCGGTTACTGATGACACGAAATTACAAATGTAAATTGAAAGTTGCCAAAAGGGAAAAAAGTTTTTGGGAGAAAACAAAAAAGAAGGTTGCTGAAATAGGGGCCCACGCAACCAGGCTGCTGAAATAGAATGAAAGTAACGGCCAAGTGCCAATAGGCCATGTAACGACGCGTACTCTTTGAAAAATTATTGTAATTAACCAATTAGAAAATGTGTGTACAATTTGCCAAAACTTTTTAGAAAGTTAATTGAAACAGAGTAACATTTTACGTAACATTTACATAAACTAGTAAAAAGTCGTAATCTTAAATGCATCATTTTACATAATAAAAGAGAGGAACAAAGAGGCAATTTGCATGACCATTTGATCTAACACCGTTGTGGACAATTTGTTCTATGACTGTTAACGTAGCACGGTTCAAAACTTACTCAGATCGAGAAGTATAACACATAGTTTTCAGTTTAAAGAGCGAACATAATTTGAGGCATCTTTAACCATAGCTTTCCAAGATCCAACAATATTTTGAAAGGAGTTTACTATAGACAAATTTGAGCAATATTCTAAACATAAAACTACAATTCATTTTCTTATATTAAAATACCATTTCTCCCGTCACGCACCAACATTAGTTACTCCACGATAATTAACAGACTGATCATCTAAAAGGCACACGCCTGCTTTATACAAGTATGGGGAAGGAAAAGGAATGAGATGAGAGAGATTAGTTCTTGAGGAGATGAGATTAGATCAGGGGGATTGCTTCTTGCCTCTTTTTTTAGCAGACTTCGCAAGAGCATCACAAATCTCTCTCTTTCTCTTAGAAGCATCATCTCCTTTGGTGGCACTATTGTTATTGTTGTTATTGTTGTTATTGTTTCTAGTCTGCCGTTCATGTGCTTCTCTCACAAAGGATTTTAGCCTCCATAAAGTTAACTCACTCTGCAAAAACCATGAAAAAAAACAAAAGTTAAAATCTGTGAAAAGTAAAACATCAATTCTGACTAAATCTGTCAAACTCAAATAACGTATGTTACCCGGGTACTCCATAATAGATGAAGTACTGGTACCAGGTACGAACTGGGTATGGGTACGCCTCCGGTACAGCACCGGTTCGTATCGGGTACGCCATGTGCCGTACCGGAATAATTTTATATATCTGACTGACCGGTACGGTCAACGGTATGACCCAGTACGCGTACCAGCCACCCACGTAGTCATCGCGCGCACATGATGCGCACAACTCAGCGCAACCTTTTGTGAGTCATTCATTATATATACTGTCCATCCAGAAGTTAAATACCTCATGTGGGACTAAAGCTCTTTATCTCTCAAAACCGGATTTTTGCGACCAAAGAAAAATGCTTGTAAAATCCAGGAATCGAACCCAAGGTGATTAGCATGCAACCCAGCGCAACAAACCACTACGCCAATTGCGTTCTTTTGATATAAATGTTACATATATTTATTTATTCGACCTAAGGTTTAGCTAAACATTTTTTTCAAAATATTATATATATATATATATATATATATATATAAAGGATTGCTAAAATACTATGCATAGTACGGATGCACTTCGTGCTACGGATTCGTTATTGCATTTCATGTTTCAAACAACCGATCCAAACCGTTCATTATCTTCTACATATTGAAATCTCATTAGAAATCAAATTTTACATTTTTTAAAAATTTTTTACTATTTTTCTCAGATTTTTGAAAATCACTGTTTTTGAAGGGTCCAGAATTTATTAGATTAAGTATTTTCAAAAATATGAGAAAAATAGTAAAAAAATTTAAAAAAATGTAAAATTTGGTTTCTAATGAGATTTCAATATGAAGAAGATAATGAACGGTTTGGATCGGTTGTTTGAAGCATGAAATGCAAGAACGAATCCGTAGCACGAAGGGCATCCGTGCTATGCATAGCATTTTAGCAATCCTCTATATATATATATATATATATATATATATATAGAGAATGGATATAGTACACTAATGTGCATATGGGTTTTATGCACAGCATTTTCTTACCATAGGATTAGCTTTAAATTTCGTGCAGATATTTAGATGGAGGGCTTAGATTTAGGCGCTGGTGCTGTCTGATCTCTCCGTTATTTTAATTTTTTCCGTTGCTTCTCCGTCTCCTTAATATCTATATTCCGACAGCACCTCAGACCTTCTCCATGGCGAAAAAACAAATCCTAACTTTACGATCTCTGCCTCCTCTCCAGAGCTCCTCCTACGCCTCCTCTCGAAGCACTCGATCTGCTTCTCCGCGCACTCTGGAGGAATCCCGTTCAGCACCTCCTTCCTCCTTCCTCTCCATTGAAGCACGAAACCATTTATGCTCGGACATCTCTTTCAAAATTCAAAAATCACAAAAAAGCTGAAGCACATGCATCATTTCTACTTTTTTTCTAATTAACCTGTACACACCACGTACACATTCTCTCTCCTCTATTTGCTCGCATCTGTTGATGTCTGTTGATGCCATCCCCGTGAAAACTAAGAATCACTAAATCCTCATAAAGGTACTTTTCCTATTTGATGCCATTTGTGCTCGCAAAACCATTATAAGATTATGAAATGTGTAATTGAATTCCAGAGTCTACCAAATACACCCAACCGTACTATCTCTGAATAACTTAATACCCAAAATAAATTAGCTTCAAGTAACTCTTTCACTCAAAGGAAGAGGGAGATCAGCCAATATAGGGTTTCTACTCCAAGAAAGGTGTTGATCGAGGTGCTTAGAGACGGGGCGGCAGCAGAGGTGTTGATTAAGGCGGAGGTATAGGTGCTTCGAGAAGAGGCGAAGGCAGAGGTGCTTCAAGAGGAGGCAAAAGCAGAGGTGCTTCGAGAGGAGGCGGAGGTGCTTCGAGAAGAGGCGAAGGCGGAGGTTTTGTATGAGGTGCTCCAAGAGGAGACGGGGAGAGCAAAACTAGAAGCCTAGAGGTTGAGTTTTGTTTCTGTTTTTTTTTTATATTCAGAGTTTTGTTTCTGTTACTAGAGAAAGAAGCAGAAGTTGGGAGGTAAAAGGGAACATAGTTGAAGGGATACGAAGAGATTTGACAGAGATAACGGAAATTTTTAAACAAACGAGGAACCTCAGCGCCTCTATCTTAACCGATCATCCAAATCTCAACACGATTTTTAAAACCGATCTGACAGCACAGAAATGCTGTGCATAAAATCCATATGCACATTAGTGTACTATATCCATTCTCTCTCTCTCTCTCTCTCTATATATATATATATATATGTATATATATATATATATATATATCGCCGTACCCGTACCGGAGATTTTTTAAAATTTCGTACTGCCGTACCCGAATCGAACCGGGTACAGTACTAGTACCCGTACCCATGCAACATAGCAAATAACTGATGGTCAGGCGAAGTCACAACTGATGTATGTGGCAACCATGACAGCTAGAGTCCCTAAAATACAGGAAAAGGTATTTTCATAGACCAATTTAATTCCCCCAAACCTTGTGTTGATGTCCCTGTACCAAACTTTGCCATTTTACAACTGAAACATTGGACCAATACAGAATCAAGTTCTGGTACTTCAACATTCAGATGCCAGAACTAATTCTTAAAGCAATAAAGAAACTGTGAATTAAATTACATAATTGAATCCGAAATCGCAGTCTATTTTGGCTCAAATTTTAGCCAGGGAATTAAAGTGGCTAGTTTTACTTATAAATTTGTAAAATAAATCAATCAGGGACTGGGGGGGAGAGAGAGAGAGAGAGAGAGAACCTGAGCATCCATATCAAGATCAACCTCCTCAGCAGTGTACTGAAAATTAGGGTTATCTTGAGCAATTATCTCCAGTGCCTTGTTTAAATCCTCAGGAGATAAATTGCTTAGCCCTGTGCCAAGTTTTCTTTTCTCCTCTGAGGTCATTTTCCTGTATTTTTATTTTTAAAGTTACTTTCTTGCTACTTGTGCCAATAAAATAGTTAGCTCTGATATTAAAGCTCTAATCAGTTACAAAATGCCAATAGACCAACACAACAAATAACATAAGCATGATTAATAGATAATATAGAAAATTTGGGCCTGGATCATAGCATTAACCATCAGTGCAGTAGCCAGTATGGATGATAAATCAGTACATACACAAAGAATAGATAATATAAGGTAACTGTATAAATACAGGAGGACCATATATTGGTGGTTAAGCACAGTTCTAATTCTAGTTAGCACAACCAAAGTCCAAGAATTCAGAAAGGACAAAAAAATAATATCAAAACGAAACAAATGTAGCACCTGCAACTTTCGATCGCCATTTGGCGAAGCTCTTTCAATCGCAGACTCAACTCACAAAGCTGGAAATCAGAAAAAAAAAATCTATAGAATAAATGGGACTACATGTTTAAATAGTAATTTGTGTTGCATTAAAGAAAAGCACAACTTCATTTGGAATCTGCGTTCTGCAGTATGGTAAAACGTCATGGATACTAAAAAAAGACATGAACTGCGAATCAGTCACCATGGAAAGGGGCATAGGGTTCAGGGTGTATGTTTAGGTAAACACAAGGCCCGGAGGAATCATCCCAAAACATCCTTTTTAACTTTCTTCCTCTTTTGCTTCAGAAATTAGCCAATTATCCTCCACAGCAGGACTAAAAAATCTGTACATGAACAGAATACGAAGGAGGGAATGGCAGATAATTTTGAAGAAGCAAATGATATTCACCTGGCTTAAAAGAGGCATATGACCTGTTTATTTTTTTTTATTTTTCCAGGCTTATATACATGACATACCTAGAATTGTACCTTTTTAAAAGAAAAACGACTTAACACAAAACACAAATCAATACCTCATTATCAGTTTCTCTTGCCAGTCTAGAAATAGAAGCCTCTTGAGCTATCATGATGTTCGCTGACACCTGAGCTTCCTCCTCTTTTTGCCTTGTTTCCTGTTCCAAATATTAACCCAATCTATTCATCATGCACGTAAACTGCTTGTTTTTTTAAACTCATTTTTATTTATCTATGTATATATTGATACCTCCTCAATAACTTTTGGAAGCAATTGGAGCCATTTCTCCTCAAATTTTTCAAGCAATGTTTTTGCCATTACATGCACATCATTGTTTTCATCATTGTACCTCATTGCGTTTTTAAACACCAATCTCACATCTGCATATATCTCCCTCACATTCTTGTACCTGTTCACTTCATCTTTTCCTTCCATCCTATTCTGAATCGTGCCTATGTCCATTGGCTTCTTTATTATCTGATAATGAAACATAGAGGAAGTAAGATCTAGTATTAAAATCCTTGGTTACGAACAAATTTTGCAAAAATGGTATGGTCAATTTACTTCATAATAGTCATGAAGACCAAGTCCTTCAACATCCACTGGTTGCATAAATGGCCAAGCCCACTTATGAGTAGTTATCTGTAGCCAAAATAAAATGAATTAAGCTATCTTGCCAACAAGTGTACAAGTTACAACATAAACCTTCTTTAGATGTAAATGGCATGGATGTGACAGTGAAGCTTCTGTCTTTATTTTTGGTCCTTAATTTTAATAGAACATCCATTTTACAGTTCTTAAAAAAAAATCCAGAGAATTAGCATAGCACATAATATAAATATCTCATACATTATTTAGATATATGCACTTGTTCTGTCTGGTGTATATATGCGGGGTAAAATGAACAAAGAATTCTTCCAAGTACATTAATGAGGATCTCTATTTCTCTTTATATGTGCCGTTTCCACTAGTCAAAAACAAAGATTTTTTTCAATTTAAGAGAACAATATTACGTCTCTCGCAGCTTAAGGTTAGATATGGAAAATTAAGCACTGACGTTTCGATTTCATTTACCAGCAATTGCTGCTCTCCAATAATTGGTTAGCAAAGTCACTGGGCAGGTTTGTGCACCTTTTTATGGCAATAGAATAGACCTTTTAATATATTAACTATTAACTTGTTTTAGGCAAGTTACTCCGACAAAATAGCGAGGAATTCTTGAGTACCAGAGGACATATTTGAAATGTGAGTCCTCAGTTCAAACTGTAACGGCCAAATAACATACTAAGTATTAATATGGGCACAAACATGATAAAAGAAAAGCTTTAAATGTAATAATAGAAAAAGACCTGGCGAAGCATAGTGCCAAATTGGCGCATTAAGTCTTGCATCCTTTTAGAGCATGCAGCATCCTTGTGAGCCCCTTCAGCTGGCTGCTTGTTATTGCTAGTGCTTGCACCGTTATTCACGGCGTTAGTACTGTGGCTTGCGGCGCTTGCCTTATCCTTGATTGGTAGCGATGTTCCCTTTGCATTAACCCCGCCTTGTTTCTTCTCATAGAAATTAACCACCTCAATCACCTTCTTCTCCAACTTCACATACAATCACAAAACAATGCTTGCTTCAGTACAAAAATAATAATAGATGGAAGGAACTAACTCGAATCAATGCCGAATATGTTACTGCATGCATGCATGCACAAAATAAGAGCTAAAACACTCTGAATCTGTGACAAGTGACAATTCTCTCCCCAGCTGATGAAATGAAATCCAAAGCTTCTATTACCTAATTTATACTGGTAGGTAATGATCTGGCAGTGGTTTTCTAATTTCTCATAAAGGAGAGAAAAAACTAAATAAATAATAGAAATTAAGCTCTAATCCGGACTCAATAAACGGTAGAAATGAGACCTAACGGGTCTTTGTGTTCCTCAAATTTTCTTCTAAATTAAAGAAAAAAAAAAGGAAGGTTTGGGGATTACTTCGTCGGCTTTAAGGATGAGGTCGTCGACCTGAGCATTGATGAGCTCCGCCTCAGTCTCTTCCACTTCAGGGAGATGTTGCGTGGCCTCTGGCGCGGCTGTCGACGATCCCGCCATGGATAAACCCCTAGCACAGGTCTGGTTGCGAGATTCGAACTGGTTTGGTTCGCACGAGACGCGACTTGGAGACGGAGAGAAAAGGCTCTACTAGTACTAGTGTCGGATGAGAAGAAGAGTCCGGAGAGTAGCCAATGCTTCTTGCTGACTGCTGGCGCCGATAAAGGAAGGGTTTTGAGTGTCGGATTATATGTTACGCTATACCGTGTGTGATCTCCGTGTTTCAGCCCCACGCTGCATTTTTCAACGAAAAAATACTTAAATTTTAAATTTAATGGGACGGATGAGATTAAGTGCATCGAATACTTTCAGCATTTTAATTTTATATTTTGATCCTATTTAATTATAATTTTTTGTAAATTTTTCTGTCAAAAAAAAATAAAAAATACTTATATAGATATGTTGGATGTGTCAAGAACAAATGTGCACTATTAGTTCATGAACAAGAATTAAGAATTTGATAGTTCCTGAATAGAAAATTCATGAAACAGTCAAATTTGTTTCGAAGCTAATTTAAAAACGAGAATTAGGAACAAGTGTAATTTATTATTTTTTATCGATTAGAACAATTTCACTTTTTGGTGCCAATTTCTGTCCCATTTTTGCGACTCTGGTTGGTAAGAATTTAAGTTTCTCTCGTCTTTTTCTTCACGTGGGAATAGTTGCGAAAGGAATATTTTAATCATTTCGCTTAATTCGTGAAGCTTATTCCACCAAAAAATCAAAATTGGAAATGAGATCGCGAACAGCTTGTTCGCCCGGTTCGATTAATGTTTGATGCGGACGAACAAGTCAAGTTCGAGAACAACTTATTCAGATACGCTACCAAACATACCCATACTTCAAAAAAAAATTGAGTAATATTTTGACTTTATTTTAACTCAATTTTCTAAGTATACTTTTTTAATAAAAGCTTGCTTAGGTTACCTCGATACTTGTATCCTAATCCGTATTCGATACAGATTCGCATGCAAATACACACCTGATATTCCACGCGACATATCTCTATTATTTTAATATGTTTGACTTACAAATTCGGTCAAGATCCTCGTTCGATATCTCATAGATACGGATGAATATATTAATGTGCATCTCACGACTTATCAATATAATATTTTAATAATAATGCACTAGGAGCCTTGGGCTTGAATACATTACGTTTCATGAGAGGAGAGACGACGAGACAAAAACCCTTTAAACCAGTGTGTTTTTTGTTCTCACGTGCGTGGGCCCACATACTTCTATGTGATGCAGAAAAAATTATTAATTAAACAAATTTTGATATTTACACGTGTTTGCATCCAACTAAGTCTATGTTTGGTTTTGCACTTTTGCTACTTGCTAGCTTAGCACGAATCAACCATGTGTACTAGTACGCTATGCGCCTTGTCCAATTTAGAGATGATTCAATGTCATCGATAAGTTTTTTATATTATTATTAATAATTTACAATATTATTTGTAACGTTTTAGTATACGTGCATAAAAATATTATTTGAAGTATTGTTTCAAATTTTGTAGCAGTTTCTATATATTTTATGTTTTTTGAAATTGGGTAGATAAATGTATGTAGTTTTTCTTTAATACTTTTTTTCCTTAAAAAAATGGTTAATTTTTAGTTTTTTTTTTGGCAATTTTGTTTATAGAAAAATTAAAATTTATAATATGCAATCACTGATTATTTATCTCTATCGTACAATATTTTTTCATTGAGTTATTAACATTATTATCCATTTTCTACCGTTACCCTACCCCTACCGTTAATTCTTAACGGGTAAGGGTAGGGTTCGGATAACGTCAA
This sequence comes from Rhynchospora pubera, assembly GCA_028095005.1. Lineage (NCBI taxonomy): Eukaryota > Viridiplantae > Streptophyta > Magnoliopsida > Poales > Cyperaceae > Rhynchospora > Rhynchospora pubera. The sequence continues at coordinate 185,694,630 of CM051461.1, forward strand.
ATTTTTACGGGTAAGGGTACGGTATGGGTAAAGAAAATTTTAATGGGTATAGGTATGAAAAATGTCTCTACCGTATCATACCCTACCCATTGACAGCCCTACATGCCATAACAAATGAAATAATCGATTTTAATATATAATGTAATTTTTTTATTAAATTTAAAAAATATTGGATATCATAGCAAATGTACTATAGTGGTAGTTGAATGTAAAACGAAGTCATTATATAAAGTGTTTTTTTATTATTTTATATATACTTTCATATTCTAATTTTTTTAAAATGGTATATTCTTATATCCGCTCCATATCAGATACGATACCTGCATCCGCACTCGTACATGTTAGAGTTATGTCCTAGAAGCCAATCTTATTTAGGCTACTTCTATAGTTTATGTTATTGGTGATTTCAGATCATTTGTTCTTTGATTTAATTGTTGACAGTTCATTCAGGTTGAGGATCTGAATTATAGATCACTGTTATTCATTTAGTAGTAAATGACTACGATAAATCTAAAAGTCCATAATCTTGATAATTAACAAAGAACATTAATTATCAATAAGATTAGTATGCAAATTAAGTGATGATTAAGTTCTATAAATCATAGGTTAAGAGTAACCAACTTAATTGCATATGTATATGTTATAGAACATAGTACAGGACTGGACCCCACGAAATAAATATATGGATTGTGTTACGTGTCATTATTTATTTCGTTATGATTTTGGTTCTAAGTTTGAGATGATTATCTTTTCCACATGAGGATAGATGCTATAAATCATGTCTACCGCTGATTTCTGATAAAGGCTGCTATACGGACTCGATTTAAGTATTCTTGAATTGTGCGGGGAAAAGCTAATTATCAAGAAAACCATATGTCCCTCATTAATTCACTTAGTGAGTGACGATATCTGTTTGGGCCCCTTGATGGAGATAGATTGTTTGCTAGCAACTGATACAATTATCTCTAGATCAAGAAACGTATAATCTGCAAGAATGACACGTTCCTATCTTGGATTATACGATGATATCGTGTGACATAAGAATCAAAATAGAGAAACATAATTGTTCTCTTATGCAGGATTGAAATTTTGTAGCTGTACACTATTTATGCGAATTGGGAATCATAACGTGTTGCTAGATACCACTTATGATTATTGGAATTAAATAGCGATTTAACTCCATGTCCAACATAGCATAAATCCTCAAAGGTTCACACAAAATTGGTATTTAATCATACGTGCATTATTTATTTATTTGCAATAATGAGTATTGCAAAATATGATAGATTGATTAATTAATTAAATAACGTTATGGGCCGTTATAGTTAATTAAGTCAAATGGATCATATAGAAATAAATTAATGCATTTTCTAATCTTTAAATAATTATTATTAAGTTAATAATTATTTATAAACAACACACTTAATTTAATTAAGTTATTTGGGCTTTAATTTATTGGTAAATTAAATGTCCAAATTAAATAGCTTTGAGTGGGCCTTTAATTAATAGAATTAAAGGGACCAAATGGAGATGGCCTAGTGGGCCAAAGGAGCCCACTAGGAGGCCGGCCACAAGGAGGTAGGTGGGAGTGGCACACTTATAATTTGTGTGAACTCCTATCTAGGGTTAAGAGGCTATATAAGGCACCATATGGTGGCTCCTTGAGCTCTCTTCTCTCTCCCTCTCTCTAGCCGCCACCTTGGCCCCCCCCTTTTGAGGTGCGCCGCCCCCCCATCTCCTCTCCCCTCAAGCTCATGTGTTGAGCACCCCTTTCTCCCACAAATCGATTTGGTTCTTTGGTTGAAGAAAGGGAACGCTTGGGATTAGACTCGTTCTTCTCTTCGCTAGCACGAATTGAGAAGAACTTGGTTAATACCATAGTGGACTCGAGGCGCCGCGAATAGGAGGTGTTTGGAGAGCACGCCACCGACACCAAACCCAAGGATTCGAGCCTCTTGGTTGCTATACCAAGAGAGGTACAAATCCTTCCTTTCTCTTGTGTCAAATCGGCTTTTGTACTAGATCCGTTTTGTGCTTTGTTTTCTTGGCTTAATTAGTTGGTAATTAGCATAAAAATGAAAATTAGCACACTTTCTCTCAGTGGTATCAGAGATTTAGTCGTACTTAAGCTATTTTGACACTTAATTAAGAGAAATTGGCTAATTAACGGATTAGTAGAGATGATGCGTTTGTTTGCTGTCTGGAAATGGTATTTTCTGTGTTGTTTCGCGTTTTTCGATGTGATATGTTCTCTGTAAGATCTTTACATATACATGAAAGTTGTAGATATTTGGATTGTGATTCTTTTGGCGTTGGATTCACATTTTTCTGAATTAGGATAGATTTATTGTGAATAAAATGGCGACAGTGCGCAGAACCAGTTTCTGCTCGTACTGTCCTGTTTGAATGGCTTGAAAGATTTATATTTTGAATATAAGTACCAGTGTTCTATGGCTAGAAATAAAGAGGACTTGAAGCTCTTTCTGAGCATGTATAAATTGTTGCATGACTCGGATTAATTTGTGGGTTTTCAAGTATGAAAAGGAAGATCTTGTCAGATCCAGTTTGTTGAGCAAATCGATTGTTCTAATAAACTGTACCAACTGAAAACTCCTTTAAAAATTTTGTTTAAATGGAGTTGTTCTATTTTGAGTTAGAATTCCAAGATAATTAATTTCATAATTTGTCATGGAAGTTTGAACCTTCAACTAGGTTAAAACATTTCGATCGACAGTCTGTTCCAGTACAGAATTTGTTGATTGTTTAGCATGTAACTTAATATTATTGAACCGAACTTGGTTGTTTACTTTTCATGAATGGATAGCCTGTAGTCTAAACAAGTTTTTCTATGTATATTGTATATATAAAAACTGGATAGAAGGTGGTCTAACAGACCAAATGGTTGAGAGGATAAGCTGAAAATCTCATAACGGTGTTTCGTGCACTTGTAAGAGATTTGTCTTTTTTTATTCTCCCAGATGGTTTAAGATCTTTTCTTGAAATTTTTACTGGTAATCGAAACTATGATAAGGAGCTTAAGTAATTTATTTGAGAATTTTTGGAGACCCAAAACTGTTGTTTTTGTTGGATTCCATTAGTTACGTTTTTTTGTTAAATTACTGTTTTTATAAGTATTCAAACTAGTTGAAATTAATTAGAAAACTCCTTGTTTGATCTCCTTTCAGTTGTGGGATGTTGAAAGAACTTTCTAAATGAATTTAAACAAGTTTTGTTGTTTAAAATTGAGAATTTGTACACGGAATTTACTTATAGCAAACGATACGCAAAGATGCTTGAAAATCGTTAATTAGAAACAAAGTGCTTGTATGTGCTAACTTTGTTTTGTAGGTGGATAGTGGGTTTAGTATGGCTTAAGACTCAATGTCTTGTGGTTGTAAATTGAATGCATGTGTGAATGTTTGTAATGCGGCCTTTGGTGCCATTAATTAATTAATTTGTTGATTAATTTTTTATGTAACTTGTGAGGCTTGCATGCCCCTAAGGATAAGATGGGAATATGATATTTTCACATGTATTTTTGTTCCTTTATTTTATAGGATTTAGATCCTTATAGAATTTAGTGGGAGTGACAAGGATTAGATTAGTTTTGCTTCATGGAGGATGTGGCGAAACTAATGCAAGCGGGAGCCATACAAACCCACAATAATGAGATGCTTGTATGATTGCTTGTGATAGGTTAGGTATGGGTGTATGTTTACACGACCACCAAACAAGCGTCATGATTGTTAATTGTCCCAAATTAAAAAAAAGGATTAAGTCAAACCAAAATTCACTCTCCTTCTTTCTATCCCCTTCTTACGTAGTATGATCGTTCATTGATGTATTCTCGCCGACGCGGGACATCGTGATCCATCATCCGTGTCGGGGTGTAAATCGGATTTACTAGAAGCAAATAGAAAGAAGTAGACTTAACAATGAATCAAATCGGATTGTTCATTGGAGTGAAGTTCGTTAATCGAACCAAGAATCATAGGAACGTATGATTGGTTGGAGAACCTATTTCACATTTGTTGGTGCAATGTTCTGCCGACGCCGTCATTGCATTAACAAATAGTGGGAGTCTTGGAAATTCACTACATTTAGGGACATGATTTAATGTAGTGGAAGTTTTATTTAGTTAAAACAAATATTAAAGCATAAACTAATTGACCTTAAAACTTATGTATTGTTGTAGATGTCTTCCTCGTCTTTTACGCTACGTTCTCTTTTTGAGAGAGAGAAACTCGCTTTTAACGGTGCCAATTTCTTGGTTTGGCATCGCAACCTAAGGCTTGCCTTTAGGTATGAGAAAAGAGAGTATCTCCTTACCACTCCCATACCATCGGCTCCAAAGGCAACCGCTACCCAAGAGGAAAAGGATGCCTTTGCGAAGCATGAAAACGAGGACATGAAGATGTCCGTCGTGATGGTGGCAATCATGGAATCCGAACTCCAAAAGGAGTTCATGGATAGTGGCTATGGAGTGTTCGCTATGATCACTCGCCTATCCAACATGTTCCAAACTAAGGCTCGCACCGAAAGGGCCCGTCTCATCAAGGCCGTCGCCGACACTCGTTTGGCCGAAAGTCATGAAGTCGGGCCACACGTCATGAAGATGGCGGGATTGTTTCGGCAGCTCGAGAAGCTTGATACGCCCTTCCCCTCGGGGGCGATTCAAGACTTCATTCTCAATTCTCTCCCTCCAAGCTTCACCGGTTTCGTTGTGAACTACCGGATCAACGGCATGGACAAGAACATGGATGACATCCAAAACATGCTCATTGAGACGGAGGAGAGTCTTAAGAAAGAGAAGGGCCCAAAGGATGTTCTTGCGGTGAGTGGAAAGAGCAAGAAGATAAGAAAGCGTGGCCGCAAAGAAAAAGGCAAAGGCCCGGTGTGACCGCAAAGGAAAAGGCAAATGCTCATTGTAGAATGTAGATGGATAGCTTATCTTTACTATCCACCGAGACATTTACGTTGTCCTCTAAGATTAGCTATTAAGATACAAAGAGCATCTTTCGAATAGGATTATGCATGATTTGTGTGCGTAAGTTGAAAACTCTTGTGTTTAATTTTAAAATGAAACAAACTATTTGGCCTTTTGTCAAAAAAAGGAAAAAAGAAAAGAAAAGAGAACTTATGGTATACTAATTCTGAATTGGACATTGATCACAAGTTCACAACCATCCATAATTTATAATGAAACTAATTTATTTTAAAAATTGAACGATTGAGATCAAAATCCAGCTAAAAAATTTACATCCATAAAAACTTCCCTAAATTAAAATACGGAATTGTTTAAGACCATTTCCAATATTCTATCATCTCCATCATCCGATTTTTATTAATGAGGAAGCTGGTTAATTAATGAGAGATTCCAGGAAATGATGGGGATGATAATGCGTTTTCTATTTTTGGCAAGGATAATCCACGCGTATACGCGCGCCTTCTGCTGCACTCCCGTTCCCCACCCTTGTGCTTCGCTCCTAACTTCAACAATTACATATCAAACCGTTACATATTAAGTATCATTAATTATCCAGTTCCTTTGTTAAAGTTAATATACATAAATATTGAAGTTGATATATATAACTATTGAAGTTAATATATATAATTGTTCTATTTATATATATTAAATGTTAAATCCTAACTGTTGAAGTTAATATTTATAACTGTTGAAGTAAATATGATAAGTGTTGAAATTAATATATATAACTATTCTAGTTATATATATTAACTGTTGAAGTTAATAACGTAATTGTTGAAGTTAATATTGTAACTATTCTAGTTATGTATATTAACTATTGAAGTTAATATGTAAGTGTTGAAGTTAATATGTAATTGTTGAAGTTAAGTGGCTCTGTGTCGCTCGCCTCCGCTCTCTCCGTCCCCTCATCCCCTCATCCAAATAAGGAAAAACGCGTTAATCATCCCTTCATCCTCATTCCTCTCCTTTTTTTTGGCATACAATTAATGTAACTGTTGGGATGATGTGAATGATGAATATTAGAAATAATCCTTATCAGCCCGATTAAAATATACATTTAAATCATTTCCTTCTAATATTATTTTTACTTAAACGCACTTTCACTTTGAATCCGAGTAAGTAGCCCTAATTCCCTCCGGAGACCATCTCCCTCCAAATTGGCGCGCCACTGTGCAATTTCACAACCCTACAATTCTCAAATTGCAGAGGCTAAAAAAGCACTAGTAAAACCGGACAGTGTTAAAGAGCCCCAAACAGCAAACCCCATTGGAGGTAACAGGTACACCGTACACCTTCTCTCTCTCTCTTTTTTGTATTTTTCCTTTCCCATACGGCCATACCGATCAGAACAAAATCCAAAATCCGAAGCGACTCCCATACTCTTCTACTCTCTCCAGACCTCCTCTCTTTCTCTCTTCTCTCTCGATCAAAAAACAACAAGGAGAAATCGAAAAGCACGAGCGTCGACTGAATCGTTTGTTCCACTGTAGCGGGTCTACAGTGACCCGCGATTGGGCGAGTCGCATCCCTCTGCGCATGATTAGAGGTAACACTGCTTCGATTTTTTTATTTTTTATTTTTCATGAATTTTAGGAAGATTGGGAACGATTAAAGTGCATGTAGCTGCTATAATTTTTCATCGTCTTAGGTTACTTCTGAGTTTATTTAGTTCAAGCAAATATAAAAAAAGTAAAAAACAAATGGACAGCTAGAGTATTTTAGATAAGTGTTAAGGAAGAAAGAGAGAAATGGAGTGATTTTAGATAGTGGGGAAGTAGTAGTTGAATGGAATTGTGAATATATTTTTGTTATAATGGCAGAAGAAAAATATTGAATGGTGAAAAGTTGAAAAGCAGGAAGAAAAATGAGCCGGCCGAACACACGCAACAAGAACAAGAGGCATCAGCGTGCGGATGACTCTGAGAATTCTTTATCTGAAATTCTAAGGTTTGATATTTTTCAAAATTTTCCATTTTTTATCTTTTTGCGGCAACTGAAGCGTCAGAATGTGTCCATTAGCAGAAATAAGTTGTAACCACATGAATTCCAATAGCAGAAGGAAAGGCAACACGAAAGAAAACCTTACAATTTCAGCAAGAATTTAAAGCATTAAACAATAATCATTTAGAAGCCATTTGCAAACTAACAACATTTGTGCCCTCATTGAGTAAACTTTGCAGTAAAAATTGTCAGAAATAGTGAGTAACAGAGTTTTTCATTTAATTTTTTTTTTAAATAAATGGAGATAAACTCCACAACTTTTCATTATAATGAGAAGCAAACAAGCAGCATCCACATTGATTTAAAATGCCCCCTCAAAAGTTAAAAACATTGAGAACTAAATAAACACCAATATTGAAGCATTGGAGGGGTATAAACCTTCAGATTGTGCAATTTTGCACGTACGCAAGAGATGCTTATGGGTGTTTGAATGTGGATGAAAGGCGGGTCAGGCAGGAGGAAGGGGGAACTGGTATTGGACAGAGGAGGCAGGAATCGATTCACAGGAAGGAGATGGATAATAAAAAGAAAAACAAGTGCAAGCAGGGAAGAAGAGTGAAGGAGCCACGAAGGGTGCTTGTCTGGATTACTATGGAACAAGCACTCAACAAAATATATTTTTCTTTTGATACCTAGGCAACCAAACCAGGGGCGGAGCCAGGATTTTAAAACAAGGGGGGCAAAGAGTAGTCATGTTGAAATTTTAAAATTTTTAGGGGGTGCAAATTCAATAACTCTAACTCAATAACATGTAATTTTTATACTTTTAGGGGTCTATTTTGAAAATACAGGGGGGACAATTGCCCACGTTTGGGCACACTTAAATCTGCCCCTGAACCAAACTATAGGGGACTAGCTGTTTACTAGAAATTGGTTGTCTTACTTCAGTTCCTAGCAAATCAAGCAAGCCCAAAAGTCAGAAAATGAATTTCTTAAAATTTACAAGGTTATATTCCAATTGGTCATTTCTCAGCAAACGAGGAAGACAAAAGGTACTTAGGTGCTTCATAGAAATTAGGAGAGGAGTTGCATATGCTTTTACTGTTTTCCAGTGGTATAAAAGATATTTCGCATTTTGCAATAGCATGTTTTTTGTAAGTATCTTCAGGAGATTGATGAACCTTATTCCATTTACTAAAATCTATAATGAACTTCCTTGATTCTCTTCTTAACAGGAGAATCCATTCGACAGGTGAGATCAGGAAACCTGACATCAACCAGCTGTACTTAGTCTGGAAGCCGGTGTGTCAGGGTTGCCGTGTGAACTCAAAAGACAACCCTAATTGCTTTTGTGGTCTAATCCCCCCATCCAATGGCCACAGAAAATCAGGCCTGTGGCAAAAGAATCAAGACCTTATTCTCTCTCTCGGTCCAGACCCACGCAATGACCTCAGATCTTCAGCAGACACCCCGGCTGGTTTGACAAACCTTGGTGCCACCTGTTATGCTAATAGCATACTGCAGTGCCTCTACATGAACACGTCTTTCCGAGCAGGTATTTTCTCACTTGAACCAGAAACACTCAATCAGGATCCAGTATTGGGGCAGCTAGCAAAGCTGTTTGCCCAATTGCATTCAAGCAAGAAAGGATATATTGACTCAGAGCCTTTTATTAAGACCTTGGAGCTGGATAATGGGGTGCAGCAGGATGGTCATGAATTTCTGACTCTGTTCCTTTCTCTACTGGAGAGATCACTTGGCCACTCTAAGGTTTCTTCAGCCCAGACTATGGTTCAGGATTTGTTTCGGGGCAGCGTCTCACATGTAACAAGGTACTACTATTAATGATGCTCTGATTCTTAGTTACTTGAACAAATGCTGCTTATTTTAAGTTAAAAGTATCTGTAGTTTTGTTGAGATGAATGATAATTGGTGCAATAGTTTTGACTTCAAGCAAGTTACTTTTGGCTCATGTATGGCAGCATGTGCTAAACTTTGTACAACTACAAGAACTACAACTACTAAGCCTTTTGTCCCAAACATGTGCTAAACTTTCAATATTCATTTTTCATCATGAAGCAGAATAGGCACCAACAAAGTTTGACATCTGTTGTTTAATTTATGTAAACGGTGTATTACTTGATGAAACAGTGCATATTTAAAAGAGCATAACATATGTATATTGGTAGAGTAATATATATTTAGGATAACTTTTTTGTATATATTTAAAATGGCATTTGAAAAGAAGTGCATTTTCAGGTATCTTAGTGATTGATCAATTTCAATTTCTTCAGCTTCATATCAATGGTTTCTTATATAGGCGTTGTTTACAGATGTTCGAAGTGTGGAAAGGACTCAGAGGCATCATCTAAAATGGAAGATTTCTATGAGCTTGAGCTGAATATAAAGGACTTGAAAACCCTAGATGAGAGCTTAGACCAATATTTAAGCATAGAAGAACTGCAAGGGGAGAACCAGTATTATTGCGAGTCCTGCCATGCCAGGGTTGATGCAACTCGTTGCATCAAACTTCGTTCTCTCCCAACTGTGCTGAATCTCCAATTGAAGCGATATGTGTTCCTTCCAAAGGTTATTCCTTTGCAAATTATATGTACTGTTTTCTATCCCTGCTGTGGAAAGCAACTTGTACTAAAATATTTTTGTCGCATCACCAGATGCTTCTTTAGAGGAAGGCAAAATTCATTTTCCAATTGTACCTCAAACAGCTGCTAAAATCAACTTTAATGTCATTCCATTTTTCTGAATTTCCTTTATTTTCTTGCAGACTACGACCAAGAAAAAGATAACATCATCATTTGGCTTCCCAAAGAGACTTGACATGACCAAGCATCTAACTGTAGCCGAATCTCCTCCTCCTTGCTCAACATCCTCTTTGACATATGAGTTGTCTGCAATACTCATTCATAAAGGCTCGACAGTGAATTCTGGTCATTATGTGGCCCATATAAAGGATGAGTTGACTGGCCAATGGTGGGAATTTGACGACGAGCATGTCTCCGAACTTGGATCTCACCCATTTGGAGAAAAAGAAAATAACAGTAATGATAAAAATAAGAACAACACTAAATCAGATGTTAACTCTCCTTCCAGTAATGGAAAGAGCCATGCTGAAGAAAATGGTACAAAAGAAGAGATGTTTTCTTCTACTGACGCATACATGTTCATGTATAAACTTAGTGAAAGTGGTATTGGTGCCAGTGCTTGTACCAATGGGAAAATGAGTTCTTCTCTTCCGAGTCATTTCTTTGAGGAGATAGAGGAGATGAATGAGGTGTATCAGAAGAGGTGCGAAGAGTACCAGAGAACAAAGGATGAGAAGCTAGCATATGTGACCGAGAGGCGTGAAGAGATCAAGTCGGTATTGTCAGAGGCCCCGGTTGTAGCTGGTGATGATATGTACTTTTGGATTTCTGCTGAGTGGCTGCGTCAATGGGCTGATACTGTCAATCCTCCGTGAGTTTTCCTCCCTCCCTCAATTCTTTTTTTTTTTTTTGAGAAATTGGCAGCAGCTGCCAATTGGTCTCTGTGTGTGTGTGTGTGTGTCATGTGCAGCTGCTATCGGATTTGCTGGTGGAATGTCCCCTTATAGATTCGGGCTTAAAAGTTACCTTTTGGTTTGGACCAGGTTTAGCTGAGTGTTCGATATTGCCAAGTTATCAGAGTCGGTTGGTTTTTGATACCATTTAGCTTTTGTTTGTTCTTGACTTGTATAGATATTCTTCTTGATGAAATGTAGACCGTTGAAATCTAGCCTTTTGTTTTTATATGTCATTGAAGTCTAGCATTTCTTTTGATCTTTTTGACCACAAAGAAAGAAAATTGTAATGTAAAATTAAATGATCAGATTGAACACAACTTGGGAAGCCAGAGGGAAAGACCTTGATCCGATTCATCTCAATGGCTCGCATTGATTGACTATGGTCAAAGAGTCAGAAGACCCAAACAAGTTTTGTAACTGATCATGTATTAAAGTTGGTGATACTTTGCTGTTTTTTTTTTTGGTTTGTGTAGAGACCTAGACAATTGCTCGATACAATGTGTGCACGAGAAGATACCAGTCTCAAGAGTTAACTCTGCCAAGCGCATATCTGCTATGGCATGGCAGTTATTGCAATCTAAAGTATGTATTTTGCATTCTTTTTTTTGAACAGTACTACTATTTTGGATTAATTTCATTAGTTTGCCTATAAAAAGTCTATGATCATGTATACCTTGTGATACCAGAATACTTGTGTATCCGTTTTAGGAATATCACTTGTCGCCCTTCTTTCACAATTAAAGATTTCCCCAATTTTGCTGCTTTCCTCTTCCATTTAGATGGATATAGATGATGAGGATGAGGAAATAATTTGTGGTTTTGTGCAATTGTTTAAAGTAAATGCGGGAAGGGAGTTGTGCATATGAGCCCAGTAGTTTTCATTTTTTGCAGGTATCTGTGAAATTGCACCTACTGTTTATACAACATGTTAAATAAAATATTCTCTTTCATATTTAATGTTTACTAGTATGTTTGATTTTTGATATAGTATGGAGGGGGGCCTGCATTAAGTAATGAAGATTACTGTGTGGAGTGCCTGAAGGAGGGGGCCCATAGTGCAGTGTCAGCAGATGTGTATCGAGACAAGAAGGCTTCTTTAAAGCAGCTGGCAGAGGATGCCCTAGCAGGCAAATGCCCTGATTCCCCTTCTTACTTTGTTTCCAGGACTTGGTTAGTCTCTATCTCTCTCTCTTTCTCTCTCTCTCTCTCTCTCACTCTAGGCCCCTATTTTTTGCTCCCCATCCTCAGTGACATGTATATTTTAAAGGAACTGCTTTTGAGACTAATTCTTCATGCATAACCTATTTGTAGGCTGACGCACTGGTTGAGGAGAAAAAACACTGAGAAGCCATCTGAAAATGAACTTGGCCCCACATCATCCCTTAGATGCCCCCATGGCACGCTCCTACCTGAGGTGGCTTCCGGTGCAAAACGGGTTTCAGTACCTGAAGATTTATGGCTGTTTCTGTATGAGACTCATTGTAACAGCAAAGCCGACATGGATGACATACTGACCTTTCCGACTGATTCGCAGCCATGTGAAATATGTTCTCGAGAGTTGTCTGAGGTTGCATGTGTGGAAGGCAACCTTCGGTAAAACTTTTCTTTTACTGTATCTTATGATTGGCAATGCCATAATTTGTCTTCTAAGTAATATGCCTTTATGGTATGGTTTATTTTTTGTGTTGTTTTGGTGTTTTATTCTTTATTGGTCTGGTTACTACTGCAGTATATTCTGCCTTGTACTGAGTGGAAATGGCTAATTTGGTGCTTAGAGCTCATATTGCCTTATTATTTGCAGGGCAACCAAGCTGAAGCTCAAGCAAAATCATGAGAAATTGATTTCAGGGAAAAGCTTGGTGCTTAACCCTGAGCAGAATTACAACCTGGTCCCTGCTTCATGGCTTGCTAAGTGGAGGGCTTTTGTCAGTGCCACTGGGAAGAATATCTCTTCTTTGCCAGAACCTGATAGTCTTGAGGTTACCATCAATTCACTTATGTGTGAGAAGGTAAACCTCCCTTCATTATTTATTTATTTTCCCCCCTCTTTTTCTTTCTTTCTTTCTCTTAGGGCCTGTCAGGAGGTAACAGAGTAGATGCAAATTAGAGGGATATTTGAATCCACGGGTAACTTCTCAAAATGTTGGGATGGTTTTTTTTTTTTTTTTTTTAATCAAGCATAGCATGGGCTCAATATCCCATGCAAACCCAAAAAATGATGATAATAAAAATAGAGTAAAACCAAGTTATATTTTTTCCTAGGAACCCTCAACCTCTTTGTTTTCTTCTGCTTCCCCTACAATCTGAATGTTATCAATCAGAGATCGAATCTTTTGGTGCAAAATCACTATCCAACAAAAATCATGTTGCTACATTTTAATCTTTATGAATGTGGTCCTAAATGAATTCGAGTTTTTGAGCATGGACGTGTATGTATTTGATAAAAAGTTCATGTGCATAATAATTGGATTAAAGAAAATAAAACATTTAAAACACTGATTTGAGCTTCTCTTCATGGCCCGTTCTTAAAGAAAGACAGAAAACGAAGGCAAATCCTTCTTATGGACTTCAATGAATGATCTAACTAATACCTTATTCTTTCAGCACTACTTTTAAAAAGATAAAATAAATGGAAACACGTGATATAAAAAGTTCCTACATGAAATCCTATGGTGCCTTCCAATTGCCTCTTTTTAATTTATTTACATAGTTTAATTTACCATGTGTTTTCAACTTTTCATTATTTTATCTTGGCAAACCCAGAATATGGGAATCAATCCCATAATATGGTCAACTGGTAGGTACCCTACTTGATCTTCTTTCTCAAATTAGTTTATATTTAAGCTTTTAAAAATTGCAAAACTAAACAAAAAATTAATTGTTGCCTCAATAAGCTCTATTTGCTTGAGATCTGCAATTATTCCTCAATCAGGACTCAAAATTGACTTACTTTTAACCAATTCCTTTCAAATTGTCATGCTTCCTATGATAAATAAATTAATATTTGGTTTGGATTGCAGCATTCAAAATTGATGGATAGGCCTCTAGAACTGGTTTGCAAGCGTGGTATTATTACTCAGAAAAACTCCTCAGTAAGTTTAGTTTGTTATGTAGCCATGACTTCTTTACCATCATTTACTTATTGACAAATTTTTTTTTTTCATAACTCTAATATTACAGACTGAAGGATTGACAATAATACCGGAGGCAGATTGGCTTCTATTTTGTGAAGAATGGAGTGTACCAGAGTCGAAGGGAATATCATGCCAGATAGCTCTTACTAGCACTTCTCAAGAAAATAATAATAATAGTAGTAGTAGTAATAATAATAATGATGATGATGATTATAACAATATCGACAATAAGAAAACTGTGGTGGGGTCTTGCAAGGATGAACCTATATCTGTTGAAGATATGGATACTGCTGATGAACCCAACAATAATTTAGAGGTTCCCAGACCTTACATTAAGACTCAACCTGAGGTATACTTTCTTTTGCCTCCACTTGTGTATCTGACTTTCTTTCTTGATCAATTTTTGAAGTGGGTACTTCTTGATTACATAAGAAGATCCTACTGGCAGGATCAGTCCCATTCAATTTACAACAACAACAACAAGTAAGCCTTTTGCCCCATTCAATTTGAAATGCCAATTTAATGTTGGGTTGAGTGTCAAGACTCAAGAGGCATCATAATGATGCCTTTTGTCTCATTCTGACCAGGGTAATTTTTTTACTATACATTAATCAGACATTCATTATCTGCTGTGCTGGTACCTGAACTGTATGTTTTTAGATGTTCAGAACGACAATATTTTCTCAATTAAATTTTTTGGGTAGGTCTGCGAGGTTTGTATCGGCGAAAGGGAGACTTGTGCATTGATGGAAAAGCTAAATTATACTGGTGAGAACATCACAGTTGCTTTGGTGCGTGGGAAAGAGGTGCCAAAATCAATTCGAGATGGTTCAGCTTCGTTTGATCCTGAGCGGCGCACCTCCAAGCGCGCCCGCAAGGGCAGTCATGGCAACAATATTAGCCTCACTGTGTCTGGTACCACCTCTGTCTACCAGCTGAAGATGATGATCTGGGAAGCTTTTGGGGTATGTCTTCCATTTTTAATAGGAATGGCAGTACTTGTTTGTCTGTATTCCCAAAAATCACCCATGGTTAGTATTTGAAGAACCCATTTAAAATGGAGAAAGGAGTAACTCTAGTTGTGTCCTCTTTGTTCAAGTATAATTGATTGGTTCAATTGTTTTGGTTAAAGGAAGAAGAATAAAAGGAAAGAATCAAGATTTGCTTTCAACTTTGACAGGATGAATATATAAGGTCTAAATGGCTTTAAGATATAGTCCAAACTTCAGCAAAAGTCATCTTTCTTTTTTTCCCCCCTTTTGCTAACACCTTGTCTTTGCTCTTCTTAGTTAAGAGTTGTTTCCTTTTGGAAGGTACCTAAATAATAAGTGTGCTTTCATAAAACTTGCTTGATGTTTTTGCAGAAGAATGTTTCAGTACTGCTGCTGAAGTCCTCTTTGTAATAAAATATATAAACAGGATTGACAATTTTGTAGGTTGTGAAGGAGAACCAGAAGTTGCACAAGGGGGAGGTGGAGATAGAAGGGGACATGGCTACCCTAGCTGACAAAAATATATTTCCTGGAGATGTGCTTTGGGTCAAGGATTCTGAGATTCATGAGAACCGTGATATTGCAGGTGAATTGGCCATACTTCTTTGTTGACCACTTTTGCTGACTTGTGCAATTGCACTCTCTTTTGCGAAAGACCTATTTTATTTTTTTAATTATCACCCAAGTTATCCTGTTGGGTTTCTTTCTAGCCTACCCCAACTTGCTTGGGACAAAAGGCTTAGTTGTTGTTGTATCACCTAAGTTATATTTTTATTTATACCTGGGTGATGGTACATTTTGAGATATAAATTCTACTAGAAACCATGTTCAGAGCAATTTTTTAGAAAACATGATTAAATAGAGTTCTTGAGATATATTCCCCCAAGATATCATCAAAATGGTAATTAAATCAATTAAACCTTTTAATGAGACCCAACTGTATATACTGCTGAAAGTTTATTTTTGAGCTCCACCCCACCCCACCACAAACACGCGTGCACACGCAACAGACACCCAGACCCCCCGACCCCCAACACTGTCCTCTTTTGTTCCCTAACAACAAATTGAACTTACTACTGGAAAAATCTGGTTACTTTCAAATGGAAAAGGTAATTCATGTCTTGTATTTTTCAACCTTTGTTTGAATGTTCTGGTGTTGTTAAAGATGCCTAAAGATTTTACTATTTGGTGGTAGAGTGTGGGTGTACCATTTATAGAGTTCTTTTCTTTTACTGACAATTTTATTTCATTTTATTTTTTTTGGAGCAGATGAACTTGCTGATGGGAAATCAGCACACCAGGAAGAGGAAGGGTTTCGTGGGACTTTGCTGACCTCATGTAATGTCACTGTGACAAATGGGGATACATCTCTGTTTTGAAATGACACTAATGCATTTTTGTATTTCCACAGACACTACGGCGGAAGTTTATCATGAGGTATGGTGCCGTTTTCTTGTCTGCCTTTCTTTACAATATTTCCACCGCACTGACCAAGATGGGCTATGCATTGTTTGGAGGCTTTGTGTGCTCTTATGCTAGTCTGAAAAGCTATTAGATGATATTTAGTTTGTCATGAATAAAGCTTCAAATAGTTATCTTCTGGGGTGTGTTGGAAATAACAATTCTTTGTCAAATTAGTAACCAACCTGAGCTTGATTCTATATTGTAATAGTTCTCTTTGTTAATAATAAACATCAGGTTTTGTTACTTGTGTTGCAGCACTATCCTAAAGAATTAAACTATATGACGGCTTTGCATTTGCAGTGTCTTCTGCTCTCAGCATGAAAAGTTTGACACTCCATTTGGCTGTGGCTGGTTGTAAATTAGTGGACTATGAAAGATGTATATCAATTATTGGTTCTACATGGGGGGAGAAAAGGATTATAGAGATCAGGTTTTCCTTTTTGCTGCAACTAAGAAAGATAGTAGTATATTCTTCCCCATTTTGTAGCTATGTATAATGCTATTGATACTCTTTGATGGGTGTATATCTTTTGTGTGGCCAATGGTAGCGATTGTCCTGCAGTTTGTTAGTACTTACAGTTTTCATCTCTTTCAATGTTGTCAAAAAAGCTAAGACCAAGCCCAAAATTTGATGTTTCATCCTAAACTGCAGTTGAATGTGTAAAGATGCTATAGCAGCCCTTTTGTGATAGATTGGAAAAGACGTCAAAGCTACATGCATTTTCCTCAATTTCTGATATCATATGGATATAAAGGTTTCAGACATAAAATCCCGATACAGAACTCGACAGCCAATTGTTTATAGTATTCAAATAGGCTCCGATCAGAATCCATTTTTTTTTTTTAACATGGAATTTCATTTCATTTCATTTAGTTGGAAAATTTTTTATCAAAATGTACAGATTTGGTGTCATTTGAGAAATTAATTCAAATAAAATGAAATAAAATCCAGAATAAAGAACTTTTTGATCAGGGCTATATAGCGCTATTTATTATTTCTTCGCGAATCTTGTAATTGTTAAAGCATAAATGACAGCACTACAAAAGGAGCTGTTCTAGTGGAAAACGGAAAAAAACAATAGCTACATGCACTAAAAAGCCATCACTTAAAGAATTCTCATAAGCTGGTCGATCTCAATCCCCCAAATAAAAGAAAGCTACAAGCACGAGACCCTACAAACTGCAATACATAAAGCAGCCCACTAGCTAAGTTACCTATGGACAATTTAATACATTAAAAATTATAAATAACAAGTAACTTATGTACTGCATGTTATTCATATGCTCACACTAGTCTACAAGTAGAATGAATACAAATGATATTAGAAGTCGTGTCATCTAATGTATTAGATTGCAAGATGGGTTTCTGTTATGAGTTGGTTCTATCTTGTTATGCCTCATTCTCATTCTGCATCTGACCCAATTTTTCCTGCAATGTCCAAAACAAAATAACTAATGATCATATCATATGTGATGATAAGATGAAATAAGGTATTTCATATCCTTAATGATCACACATGATCTTCTAAGCAGTTGGTAGTGCCTATACCCTATTAAGATTTCTTTGAATAGTATTCACATCACCTCCTTTCTTTCTCATATGAGAATGGAAAACCAGAATGGTAATTGAGGATATCTTTCCAAGTACATGGCCTAAGATTTTCACGTCTTCCATAAGCATGGTGTTTCCTATGTTATGTACAGTTTGTGTGATACTTTGCAAGACAAACTTTAATGGAAGACAAATTAAAACTAAGTCCCCAGTTACATCAGTTACCTTCTGTTACAAAGTCCCATATTAAGGGTGAAGGGGCAAATTATAGGAAATTATGCCACACACTCTTAAAAGGGTATGTTTGGATGGATTAGTAACAATTGTTAATCCAGATTAGCAACTATTTCGAAGCTTGGATACGTTTTACCAAACGGAATAGCATTAGCGTCGTTTCTGCTATTCTATCCAAAAGTCAGAGTAACACTGTTCAAGGTTCGGTAATATACCCAAACCAAGTTGATGTTCAGCAAGTATAACACTACTTCTCACAAAGGACTCTTTAATTGAAGAGTGACAAAAAGAAATACGACTTTGATTGGTTCATTAACTTGTGTAGATTGTTTAAATGACCAATTAGAAAGCACAAAGAATAGAAAATGTCTATTTTTCAGCACAAAGAATAGAAAATGCTTTGGGCGTTTCTTTGGCTGGGATGGTGGTGTTTTGCCTTTCATCAACAAGAAATCTTCTCAGGTTAGATGAAAAAGAAACCAAAATTTACTCTTCCTCTTCTCCTTCGTCACAACCACTAGAGAGGCAAATTCAGCAAGCTACCATTACCAACTAGATAAAGTACAAGTGCTCTTTATCAAGTTTCAAGGAATCTCTGTAACCGGTGAATCCAGCTCTTTTCCAGGAGCTGGATTGGGAGGAGATATTGTGGCCAGGGTCCCTAAGAGGAAATGGAGGCATCCTTTGGGACAACTCGCTGCATGCCTCAACTGAAAGCTGGTAAGTTTATTGTGGTCGTGCAGTCCCTGCCTCATCTCTTTTTTTGTTCTCTTGAGAAGGATTTGCCAAGGAGGGGCTGAAATGCCTCCTGAGGAGGGCAATATCAAGCAAAGAAGGGAGCGAGTATCTGGTCGTTTAGTTTAGAATGTTGATATTTGTGAAAATTTTAGGAGAGGAGAGGGGAGAGAGGAAAAGGAAAATCAAATCTACCTTGAACAATTTGTTTCTTCAATGGAGGCTGAGGAGAGCAGGATTGAAGGAGAGTGGAAAGAAGAAGATAACAATAATCGTTTTTAATTTGAAAATTTGGGTGAATTGGTAAGTTTTATCCTGGTCATGCTGATTGAAGGCCACAGCACCACAATTTAACTACAAAGGGGTCCATTCGAATGAAATACCATAGTAGTTCAGGGACTTAAATTGAACCACAAAATATAAGAAAGAAAAAAAATAAGCGACTCAATAGAACCAAAGACAATAGTTCAGGGGCCAAAAAAAAAAAAAAAACTCTTATCTACAACCATTACATACCTTGAGGGCCTTGTTTTGTGCGAGTAATTCCTCTTGTTTCTTCCTGACCTTCTCAACCTCCTCTCTTAAAGTTGCATTCTCCTCTCTTAAAGCCTCTGCTCTTTGTGCAAGCTCCTCACACTCAGCCTGGTATATAAATTAAACCATCGTCAATTTTAAATACCAACCGCTTTTGTCAAGCAAGGTTAAAATAAAATGCTTCTATTCATTTCACTCTTTTCCAATGGCAGCTCTCCTTAAAAGAAACTTACCTGTTTGCGCAACCTGGATCTACGTGCAGACTCTCTGTTTGACTGCTTTCTTCTTTGTCTTTTTAGCTCTCTCTCATCCTAAAAATCATTTGAATTAGCAATCAATCTAAGCATATATGAATGTTCCACCTCTCCTTTATCCTCAAAATATAATAGAACTGTTCCCAGACCTGGATTGGAACGACAGTTGCTGATGTTGCAGTTGTTGGCAATTTGGCTTGCACAGAAGTGGGAAAGGAACCTGCTGCATGGGTTCCAGACCAATAGTCCAGACCAATGTTCAAATTTGTTGGAGGTATTGGCACAACTGCCCCTGCCATCTGATTTGCACCATTCTGAGCTGCAAGAGGTAGACTTCTACTCTTAGATGTTTCTGTGTTACAATTTCAATGCAGTTCAAGAGGTAGGCTATGTTTTTGGCAACTTACTCATGAACAAGGAACTGGGATTAATTCCCAGTTCTTGTTCCTTGTTCTTAGTTCCCCAATTTTGGAGAACTGGGAATTAGCCTAGTTCCTTGTTCGTCACCATGCTTGGGAAATGCGGAACTAGCCTAGTTAGCGTCCCTCCTAAACATAGCCATAGTCTCACAAACCTTTCCAGTATAGAATATAAAAAAATATACAGCCTACCTTCATTTGATTCTCGTCTTGCATTTCCTTGTGAATCCTGGTAAATGCTTAAATTTGTTATTTCTACAAGCATGCTAACAAATATTTCTGGTAAGGATTTGTAAAATAAAAGAGAACGAAAAGCAAACTATCACAAAACAAAAGTAGACAAAAAAGAAAAGATGAGATAAATTTGATGCTGACATTGTCAGAATTAACATCACTTCCTTCGCTTGAGCTCTCACTTCCACTTTCGCCGCTGCAGTAAAAGCCAAAAAGATGAGAAATTTTTTTTTTAAAAAAGAAAATGCTAGTTTTCTGAAACTGATAGCAAAAATAGGATATCATATTATATTAAAAAGGAACTTGCTAGACGGTCCTTATGATTCCAGAAAGAAACACAAACAATTTGAAAGAAGCATAACCTTTCCCCTTTACCAGGCTAGACCAGACCACCCATTAAGCATAGAATTCAAATGTTCGGCATTAAATGACCAGAAGAATACTATAGTTTCTTCTACTATTTTTTTCTTTTGTTGATTTCTTCCCCTTATCCTAAAGTGTTAAGAATTTGAGATATCAAAGATGCATTTTAGCAAATGATAAACATTGCAAACAATAAAATTTGTGATAATCTTATAAAAAAGATAGCTACCTGTGGTCCACGACACCATTGCCAGAAGCTCCTGATGCCTTACCTGGTTCATTACTGTTCTTACCTATTATTTAAATAAAAAAATCACCACACAAAATAATGTTAGAGCCTAATAGTGATAGTAAACTAGCAGTAAAATTAACAGCAACAAATAAAATAATCTAAATAGTCTCCGAGTTCAGAAACTTTAATCTACACAACTTACCATCAGCATCAGAACTACCAGGTGCAGCTGCAGCTCCCTAAACAATTTGGAATGAAAAGATTAATTTACTTTTCAAAAAAAAGGCCTGCTTATTATCCTATTTCAAATGCTAAGTTTCTGTTCTGAGCTTTATCCAAGAATCTATGAAAATAAGCCAATGTTCTTTCATCCCAATTTGTAAATCCCAGAAGTGCTGTTTGTGACTTACATTACCATTGGTGTTTCCATTGGAAGGAGGCACAAAGGGGCTATAAGGACTTGTTCCCTGTACAAAAAAAGTCCTTTTAACATGGGTTGATGCAGAACTAGGCATGTTATCTGTATGGAATAGGGAGTTCTTTGTTTATCTGTTTGTGTGTGCATTTCCATACCGGTGGCATGGATGGATGGGGGTACATCATTCCTGGTGGGTACATCATATATGGCGGTGGAGTCCCATATGGTGGCATCGTAGGCTGCTAAAAAAAATTAACAAATTATGCTAGAAAACACATAGAAAAGGCCTGGAATACTCTAATTATAGTACTTTTTAAACATATCATAATATATAAAAAAATTTGAAAAAATATAAAATTTGGTCTCCAAGGAGATTTCCATACGGAAAACAACTTGAACAGTCCGGATTGACTGCTTATTTTAAATTTCGAATACAACTCCGGCATACGTATGCTGGAGTGTACTTAAGCTAATCTCTGAATAGATGTATATATGGCACTACAAAAACATTAATTGCAATTTTATCAACCTCGCAATGAAACCTCAAGAGCTTTAGAAATTTCTTTTTTACATGCATCTTACAATATATAATTAAAAATTGAATATTAGGGTAGAAAATAGAGATAAGTAAATTTTCAATATCAAGCCCTAAGACTTACGGTATCCTTTTTACTATAACGTGTATAAAAATGTAAAAGAATAAAAAGTAGGTTAAAATAGATTGAAAAAAGTATTGTACAATAAAATAACAAGAGTTGGAGCAGTAGATACCTGAGCACCCCACATGTAAGGCACTGGGGAATAGGCCTAACAAATTAAGAATAATATCAAAGTTAATGTCCAAATCATATATATATAGAGATTGGCTAAAGTATACTACAGCATACGGGTTTCAAACCCGTATGCTAGAGTCATTTCTGAAAATCTAAAATTCAAACAGTCGATCCAAACTGTTCAAGTTGTTCTCCATGTAAAAATATCCTTCAAGACCAAATTTTACATTTTTTCGAATTTTTTTGCTATATATTATGCTATTTTCAAATTGAAGGGCTAGAAATACTCCTTTACAACTCCTTTACAATGTTTTTTTAAAATAGCATAATATATAGTAAAAAAATTCGAAAAAATATAAATTTTAGTTTCCTAGGAGATTTCAATATGGAGAACAATTTGAAAGTTTCGGATCGACTGTATGCATTTTAGATTGTGAGAAACGACTCCAGCATACGGGCTATCTATATGCTGGAGTATACTTTAGCCAATCTCTCTCTATATATATATGAAAAAAATACATTGGCTACTGATAGAAAAATGTTAATATTTGAGAAACCTGGAAGCTCGACCAATCAGGATAGACTGGTGTTGCAGGGGTAGATGCACTGGTCGCCTAGATAGGGAAAAAGATTCCAACAAATTGTTGTCTTAGTTTTCACATTTAATTATGAACATTATAAAATAACACAAACTTTTCCTTTACTCAAGGTAAACAGACATTCCTAGAAACCTTATAATTCTGTTGTAAAATCACAGTGGTTATTGTTCAGTTACTACCCAAGGATAGTTAAGTTTAAGTACTCAATTTACCTTAAATAATACTTCTGTAAAGGTCCAAAGGGTCCTCGTAACATTACCCTTTCAAACTTTAAACCATCAGTACTTAGTATGTTCAGAAATTGAACCAATTTCGAGGGTATAAATGCAATAGTCCAAATAGATCAGAAAAACAAAGCAATTAAAAGCTACTAAACCTGAGAATGCGACGCCTTAGGGGTCTTGGATTGATTTCCAGCGTCGCTACTTCCCATAGAAAGAACCCGATCGGAATTCGAACAAACCCAAAAACCCAATTTCGAGAAAATCGATGGCGATGGTGAAATTTTCGGAGGATTTAGTGATGCGAGAGGAGGGATTTTTGAGTTTCTAGTGTCCGAAGAAACAACAGGCTGTAATGGAATGTAATAGATCGAACCAGTGAGTGAGAAATGAGAGAGGAAGTCGACAAAAGGTTTCTAAAGGGAAAAGGTGTGGGGCCGTGTTGGCAGAGACTTTATGTTGGTAGACCTAGTTTATGGAAGTATTTCTTTCATTCTTTTTGAAAGTATTTAAGTTATTTAATTTTTTCACGGAATTTGCCCACGTAGCGTAGGCGAAAAAAGTCTAATGGGACTGAGTGTGCAGTATAATATGTTCGGGGCGCTTTTTTTCTAAAATAAAAATAAATAAATAAATAAATATTGTTCTGTGCAAGGGGCTCGAAATGCCTCTCTATATTCAAACTTTCAATTAAAATTTCAAAATTTAAATACTAAATTAGATCCATACGACGGATGTTTATATCGTTTTGTGTACACAGATAAAAACTTTAAATATGTGGATAGTTTTTGAATGTTAATTCTTTAAGATTTTTTTATTTATTTTCATCAATACGGACTACGGAGCTATTTTTTTTTACAATTTTTGCAAGCATCAATGTTAAATTTATAAATGTAGAACTCTAAATTTTAGACAGTATAGTTCATACTTATGATATCATATCAAAATGAACACGAGAATTATATTTGTATGAGATTGAGAGTAACTCTTTATCTTTGATACAATGAAATACAATATATACATATCTTGCTAACGTTTTAGTGTGGATATTTTTATACATTATTCACACAAAATTATAGTATTTATAAGCGATGAGGCGTCCGTTAGTTGACAAATCAAGTGGCAAAATTTTAATCCGGTCGTATTTCAGAAAATTTTGGAAACTTGTTGTCTGAGAAAAATACAAAATTAGGGAAAAATTGTGGTCTGAAACTTATTGCGCCCACAGGTACCTATTTTATTTTGGACCAGTGGATCAAAAAGCGGGGAGCGGATCCTAAGAATTGACGTGTCCATTAGCTGGATTATTAGATCCGCATGGCCCATGAAATGAACGTGAATAACCTAGCAAATTTTTACGGAATTGAGGAATGATAACTGCAGTTTTGTGCTGGCTTAAACAAAACAAAAACATACGATTAATAAAATGAACACATAGATGAACATAGTGAACGCATACAAACAAATAAGTATAATAAAAATAAGTTGAATATGTATATAAAAATCTAAACAATATATATTTGTATGTGTTCACTTTGATCATCTATATGTGTAGCTTATCTATCTTATGTGATCACTTTGTTCAAGCGATGACAAAACTACAAGTGACAATCTTCCATCTCGTGCTATCACGTTTGTATTTATTCACTTTGTTTTTTATATGTCAAGTATGTTTATGTATGTGTTCATTTTTTTCAACTTATTTTGATGAATTTATTTATTTGTATATATTCATTTTGATTATTTAAATATTTATTTTGCCTATTTTATATATTCATTTTATTCAAGCGATCACAAAGTTGAAGATTGTAGTTATCATTTCTGAATGTTTACTCGTTGGTCTTACCGAATGAATAATAATTGCGTTGTAAAGAATTCATGGTACAAAAGTACATTTAATTTAAAAAGTAGAGATCAGTACTCTAGTTGCTCACAAGTAGATATATACATTTCTCAACAAAATCTAAATTCTAAGATTGAATTGAATGAATCAACAAGAAAGAAATATAGAAAATGTCTCTAAATTTTATTTTCCTTTCCATGAACCGAGATGCCTGCAGGCTCATGGAAAGCTGAAGGAACCGCCGATTTGCCACTTCGCCCCTGCCGGTGGGTTGATGGCCACAACTAGCAATGCAAGTGTGATTGACAAAAGGCCTGCCCATATAAAAACGATGGCCGGAGTTTTCCCTCGCTTCCCCAAAAGTCCTTTCATGAAAGGGTAGAAATGAACTAGCACCCAGCAACTGAGTGCTACTCCGCCGAGTATCTTTCCCCAACTCGGGTGCTCATCATAGATACCATGGCTGATGCCGACAGCTATTGCAGATGCATTCACAACTATGATGGTGATCGGTATGATCATTAGGGGAGTCCACTTTATGATGTAAAACTCGTAAAACTCGTCACCCTCGTCGTCATTTGGGTTTTGTTTGTGGGTCAATTTGTTGCGAATTTCTATACCGAAGAATACTCTTAGTAATCCTTGAAACACGGCGGCGAAATGAGAGCTGGTGCCCGTGGTCATCCATAGTTGCTCATTTCGCCACCATTCGTCTGTGCCGATTCCTGACCATTTGATCTCTAGTGCCCCAACTGCTGATAGAGTGAGTCCGAGGACTAGGAAGTACACTACGAATGTGAGGTTTATGCTCTTAATTATGAATTGGTTTGTAAAAAGTGAAAGAGCAGGGACAAAGCAATATAACACAAGGAATATGGAGGTGAAAGGATAGATGCTGGCATGTATATATGCAATGCGTTGGAGAAAGCTTAGCCGAGGTCCGGAAAAAAGCGCATTATTTCTTGAGAAGAATATCTCGACCGATCCAATTGCCCATTGGAGAAGCTGCATATGTAAAGAATTTGTGTTTACTGTAGTTCTATAAATTAATGTGGGAGATTTAGAATAATCAATTAGAAAGTTTAATTACCTGATGCAACTTATCAGTGAGGTTTAAAGGACCAGTTCCCTGGAAGGCATTTGGTCGGGTCATATGGTATACTGAACGCCAACCGCGTTTATGCATCTTGTACCCTGTAATATGGTCATGTGCAATTTTGTCGTACACCCAACCGACACCTCGACCCCAGTCTGTGTTTTCTTCATACAAGCATGAAATTACATCCATTGCTTCGGCAACTTTGACTGTGGTTAGTGGCTCATAAGGAATGGTTATCAGGCTTGATTCGCCCCTATTATTGCTTGATTGTTCATCACTGAGAGATTTACAATTTAGCTCTGTTTTTCTGACTGAATCGCAGAAGCTAAATGAAGTTCCAAACATCCTTCGCCATGCTGCACTGTTTGGAAATTCACCAGAATGCCCAAGAAGATGTTGGCTTTCAGTCACTTGATTTTGAACAATGCTTCTTCTGGGTAAGCAAAAGTTGCAACAAAAGCGGTTCTTTTTATATCGAGGAGGGTCAAAACCATACAAAGCAATTCGACGAAATATGCAACCAGAGCCAACGCACAGTGGCCCTTGAATCCCATCTAGGCCACGCATGTTGACGTCAAAAAAAACCTTGTTATGGTTGTTGTAGCGGTCAGAAGGGTCAACCCCCTCGAGCCGATGTGGAAACTGCACGAAAGCAACGCGATCACCTCGGCGATCCAACATGAAACACACAGCCTCACGCAAGGCCTTGGAGTTGTAGACATAATGAACACAATCTAAATCTAAAACAAAAGTGCCATTGGACATGATGGCTGAGGAACGGAGGAGGGCATTCATGGCGCCAGCTTTCTTGTTGTGGTCAATAACTGGTCGCATCTCTCGGGATAAGTAAACCAGCATTGGCAACCGCACATCCACTTCACTAAAATTGATTTGAACTCCATAGTAAATACCATCTCTAGTTCCCTTTTGTGTATTATTGCTTGGAGGCCTAATCATCACCTATGTTCCCAATTCATGAAGATGGTTAGCTAATTGACTCCAGAAGCATGAATAAGTTATAAGGGAAAAAAAGGACCAGACTAGAGATTTTGTGCAGGGTCATGTACTCTGTTTCGTCTGTAACACAAGCATACTTAGAATATCTATATTTTTGTACTTCAAAAAAATAATATTTTTTACTTAAAAATTGGCATCAAGTCATTTAATCCATTGATGGTACCATAGAATGTAACAAGAGCAATTACCTGTATGATGCTGGCATGGTCGTTTCTGGCATGCTCCTTCATAGGCTTAATCCATGTCCCAGCCCATTGTGTATCATCAGCCATCCAGGTTGCTTTTGACTTCTTAATTTGGATTTCCACCTCATTTTCACCTAAATTCAACCTTCGTTCGATATTTATTTGATCCTTAAGAGCATTCAATCTCTTTGACCGTTTCTTGATTCCAGTTGATAGCCCATTTACCCGAACTTTGAACTCGTCGTACTCTCTTTTCACTCGCCTTCTATCTACCACGAAGTCTCTGCGCAGCTGAAAACATGTGCATATTTGAGACATTAGATTATAGAAGCACCTTATTATAAGTGATGCATAAAATAGCGTCCTTATTCAGATAAATTACCTTATCTTTGAATGGGTCTCTCTTTAAATTGAAGTAGCTCTCAGGGTTTCTTGGCTCAATGTTGTGCTTTCTACAAAATGGCACCCATAGTGTTGCAAAGTTTGCTGTCTCTGCCATTGCTTCATAGGTCAAAAGTGACCCGGCATCATCAGAGAGATAACATGTGAGTTTCTCAGAAGGGTAGTCAGCAGCTAGTACTGATAGGATACTGTTTGCAACTATAAGTGGTGGTTCTTTCTTTGGGTCGGCTGTGGAGACGAACACATCAATACCAGGAAGTTTCGACCGCCCTGTAGGATTTCTCTGAGATTTTGTTTCATATTTTTCCTTTAGCACAGAAAGATCAGCTGTTCGATTTATCGGTGATAATTTTGGTAACTGGTCAAGCAACCATGTGATTGAGAACCAAATCTCGCAGACAACAGAAATACCCCACAACCAGACAGCTTCCGTATTCACATGCACAACTCGCCACATAAGAAATAGAACAACCACCGCAATCCGGAGAAGCACGATCAACCTAGTAAATACAACGGAATTATTATCATGAATGAAATTGTTTGCCATCTGTAGAATTTCGACATGAATCTGGCTCTTTCTTTTGTATATTTTAAAAAAAAAATTTAGTGAAAACATTGAAATCGTGATATGAATGCTACTGCATCGTTTTAAGTTCTTAATAAAAGGATTTGCCCCAATTTTACCATTACTACAGGAAATTACTCAAGGTAAATATGGTAAACTGTTGGGAGACGTTAACTTACTCTTTCAATTCCTTTCTGGATTCAAAGAAAGTGTATATGATAAAGAGGCGTGTAATGTTCTTCTAAATATATAAAACTAGTATCTTTATTCTTATTCATATATAATGTACTTTGAAACTTTATTAGTTGTTAAAGTTAAATGGAAAAAAGTAATTTAAATTATTCTGTGACGATAACATATATACATTAACTTAACTTTGACAAGTTCAATCATTAAATTAAAAAATATAGCAGATATATATATGGTATTTAAAATAAATACATCGGCGTCATGCTTTAGGAAAAATCCAAAGTTTCTGAATGTTTCAAAGTATACCGAGGAATGCTTATGTTTGATTTGCTGCTGATCTTCTCTAACTAGGAATATTTCTAATCGATTACATTTTTAAAATTTTTGGTTGTGTCACTCACTATTTTAATTTAGACCTCCTCTATTTTATTCCTTTGCGGTTTCTTATTTCGCTTCCTTCTAAAAACCTTATTTTCTTTTCCTAATACCCATCGCGGACTAAAAAATATATATATAAAACTAACTTTAATTTTGCTTTGGAGTGTGCTTGACATTGCAAGAAACTTTTGTTGAGTATTGATACGTACAATAGTTCTCTATTTCCTAAGTCCTAACTCAGCCCTCGCGTAATTATAGCATGATATTACGTAATTACATGTCACATTCTATATTATAGGCTATATGAAAGATTTTATGCTAAGAGTGAAAGTGTGAAACCAATGGTTTGTTAACATTACCTGTATGCACTTAAAACAGTCGCATCAACTCGTAACTTGCGAGTTAGTGGCCTATTGGATTTGACACTGATCCGCACTTCTCCAGTCTCGCTAGTCCCATCAGTGTCAGTTGGAGATGCGCCACTCCCTCTTGGCCTTTCCCTGACACTGATCCTCTCAGACCAGACACTTGCATTTCCTATCCCATAATTCCTTGTAGAACCCCCACGCGAATACAAAGATTCTGAGTCGATCTCTGTGCCCACCTCAAATGCATGTATTGTCGTGGGTCTTCTGATCGACTCATTCAGTGGCACCTCGCGCCGAGCAGACCATGTACTCATCTGCTCAAGCACGTCATCAGCACTGTTGAGTTCGTACTGCGTGCTGCAGCCTGGGCAAGCACCACCTCCTGTAGGCCCATTTGCTTCCTTAAAGCATGAATTACAAATCTTGAACCCGCACTCACAGGGTTCCAGTGGCAAGGTTTTATTACAACCGGGCACATAGCACAGATCCACGGTCATCTTTGGTCTCTCTTCCACCTTGCGAGGCAAGCCATGTGCAACTGTGGCCTTTCCAAAGCCACCAGTGATCATGGTGTTAGCAAGGAGCTCCCCATTGAGTCTTTGTTGATCATCGAAAGAGACGGGCTCATTTAAGGTTATGCTCATGTAGTGGGCATCAGGGGTTGGGGCTGGAGAGAAGTCTTCAACTTGTATGAACCGCTTGCTAGTCAAATCCAATCGGGCGACATAGCCTGTCTGATTGCTGCGCATGCTTCTGCCATCTATTGGTGATTCCATGAGTTGAATTAAACTATCATGTACTGCAGTGCTCTGCAAGCATTAGATTGAATCATGTTATCTGACTTGTTTACTTAAAAAAGATATTTTGTTTTGGAACACTTTGATTGCTTTGAGGTAGCTACCAGTATCTAGTGGATACTATGCCAATGATCCGACATGGATAAGAAAAATTTTAGAATGAAATCAGTCTTGGTAATTTGAAAATTTTAATTTTTTTTTTCCAATGAAACAGGGAATTCTGAATTTCCCTGGGTTTGAATTAAGAAACAAAAGAAAGATTCCTAGGCTTCAGCCTCTTTTCCAAATCATGGAAAAAAATACAAAAATTAAAAGAATAAAATAAAGGGAAAGTGCAAGTGTGAATGAGCATAGAAGCTGGGATATGGAATGTTATCAATTTTAACCCAAATACTGACAATCAAAGATGAATGTTCAATTTGAAAAGAAGATTTGAATCTACTTACATTGAAAGGAAGGAGAAATACCTGAGGCGGAAACCTTGTTGCAAGGGAAGCAAAGTTATATAGTGCTTTAGTGCATTAATCTTAAGTGCATTGTATTAGAAAAGGTCGTAGCCTAGAGGAAAGGGCCTTGAAATTAAATTAATAAAGGAAGCAATATTTAATAAACTGTACGATGTTTGGTCAATTGAGTAAGAAATGGAATAACACGGCAAAGAAAAAAAAAATTCATGATAGTTAGTTTTAACAAAATTTTGGAAGGTCAGTTTTAACTAAATGTCAATTTGTATATTATTCCTTCCATTTTATAAGATGAGACAATAAGCAGAAGTTCAAAACAGCTTCATAGGTACTGAGTCAAAAAGATTAAACTAAATAAGTTAATCGGGAAGTAAAAATTGTTTGTCAAAGTGCAAAGGTAATTTTTAACTATTATTTTGTGCCTCACCATGCTGAAATTATATAGTTCAGTGTATTAAATAAACAATATATTCCAAACGAGACACATTTGAGCCATTAGTTTAATTGTATACCGTAAGAAAAAAAATTCATATAGAAATATGTAAAATTTAGGAGCACCTTTCTCCACAAAAATTTATTGAGTGCGTAGATTTATAGAACTTAAAAATACAGTACGAGGATCGGGTTGCAAATGTGAGAAATGTTGGATTTATTCTGCAAAAGTGCTGAAACATGGGTTATAAACTGTCAATGTCCAATAGGAATTGACAAATTCAATAGAAAAATTGTCAAATGCTGGAAAACACAGATATACTTCAGGTAAAGCGTGTGGATCAGGAGCTATGTCAATTTAACTAATCATAATAAGAACAGGAAAGGTCGTTCAAAATGTTTACAAAGAAATCTAAGAACAAAAGATAAAACCATAGCTATTTATATAATGAAAGACAGCTTACGTAATAGTTTCTCGGAAGAAATATAAAATAATTCGTTCATATAAAAATAAGAAAGGGCTTGGCCCTTATTTTTATTAAAAAAAGAAAATAAAATACTTTGATTGTTGTGCTTTGCTCCATGGAAATAGAATACGAGCAAAATAACAAAGTTAATTAGATCAGGAAAAAAGTTGAGTACTTGATGCTTTTTTTCCAAAATTTCAAATTTAAAATGAAGTAAATATGTAAAATTAAAACGAAAAAAAATGCTAAATAGTTTTAAAATATTAGTTTTTTTCATAATAGTAAACAATAAAAAAGCTATAATATTTGTCAAGGACCAATTAATTGAAAATCACAGTTTACTAAACTTTTTAGGAAACTAAGTTTACTATTTTATCAGTTTAAAGAAAAACATGACGATATTAACAAATCATTAATATTTTTCATATATAGTTCACATCGAGTGGTTTAAACCGGTTAATTGAATTCTCTTGTGACCCGCTGATATTAAACTTTTGAGTTATGGTTCTATCCAACCTGGGCATTATTATTATTATTATTATTATTATTATTATTATTATTATTATTATTATTTTTTATTTTTTTTTTTTTGTAATTTTCATTCGCAGCTAAAAGCGTTTAGAATGGGATTGGAATTTCGAGAAATCTAAATCCCAAAATTTATTTGCATGTTTGTTCTCTGGATTTAATTTGATAATTGATATTAATGATTTATCAAGGCTGATAAGGAACATCTCCAGATTTCATCATCCTCTATCATCCTTGAAAACTCGTTTTCATTTTTGAAAATTTATCATAACTGTCATTTTTGTTTTTGGAACCAAACGCTCATCCCCCCCTATCTGTTTCACTCCCTCTCCATCCCTTCACTCATCCCTCTCTCCCATCTGTTTCACTCCCTCTCCATCCCTTCGCTCATCCCTCTATTCCTTTTTGTTTCACTCCCTCTCCCCCTCATCCTCATCTGATTTGCTCTCTCTCTAATTATAACAATCCTTAATTGTTCTACTTATAACAATCCTCACAGAGGGGAGGGAGGCAGCGACATAGAAGGGAGGGAGCGAACACAGAGAAAAGGAATATATAATTGTAACTGTTTCTACTTAATAATATATATAGTTTTAATAATATATATAAATATTCTACTTAATACATAACAATTCTACTTAATATATATAAAGGTTCTACTTATATATATATATATATATATATATATATATATATATATATATATAAACGTTCTACTTATATACATAACAGTTCATACTTAATATATATAAAGGTTCTACTTATATACATAAAGTATCTACTTAATATATATAAAAGTTCTACTTATATGCATAACAGTTCTACTTAATATATAAAAAAGTTCCACTTATATACATAACAGTTCTACTTAATATATATAAAAGTTCTACTTATATACATAACAGTTCTATTTAATATATATAAAGGTTCTACTTATATATATAAATGTTATGGAAAATTTTTTCATAAAAAAAAATTTACGTGACGGAAGAAAATATCAGAACGAAGGATGAAGGAGGAAGGAGGAAGGAGGAAGGAGACCAGAGATAAGGAATAGAAGAGGTGATGAGATTGGGTGAGAAGATGATGCGATGGGATGAGAATGACATTCAGTTATTAACGCGTTCAGTTATTAACGCATTTAGATGGGAATGACGGAGAATGATAAAAGAGGAAGATGACGGAAAGCAATTTCGACGATTTATTATATAAAAAATTTCGGCTCTTTCCCCAAATATATTTTCTTTCTTTTTTTTGTTTTTCCTGAATGCGTAGACTCTGTCTCCGCTCTACAGGCTAAGTGCAATTGTTAGATTTA
This sequence comes from Rhynchospora pubera, assembly GCA_028095005.1. Classification (NCBI taxonomy): domain Eukaryota; kingdom Viridiplantae; phylum Streptophyta; class Magnoliopsida; order Poales; family Cyperaceae; genus Rhynchospora; species Rhynchospora pubera. The sequence continues at coordinate 185,727,327 of CM051461.1, forward strand.
TTATAACTACGTCAATGAACTTCTATTTTAGTTAAACCTGGATCCCCCTTATTGGGGTTCTTTGTTTAAATATAAGAAAAAAACTACGTCAAGGAATTTAATAATTTAAAATATATAGGATATATAAAATAAAAGCTTCCTCTAACGTTTCTGATATCTCATATTTATATGTGCTTTTTGACCGGACTTTACACTTAAATGGTAACTCAAACCCCTATATTCATTGTGCTTCGTGCTATATTTGTCTAGAATTGGGTACTGTTGTGGTTTTTGTATTGAATTGCAGGAACTCGGTGGATCAAACTCAATTAATGTATAAAATGGTGGATTTAAGAGAAACAATTGGTCAAATGGAATCAATAGCATTGAAGGGCTCATCCTAAGCTTTCCAACGCCTATTGAATCGCCTCAATCGGAGTTCAGGTGAAGGAATTATGGCCGAAATACTACCTCTCCTCGGTCTGGAGTCAACTCGGTCCGAGTTGAAAGTAGAAAACTGCTAAATTGCCATCTCGGTCCGAGTTGGAGCCAACTCGGTCCGAGTTGAGAGCCGACATAGTGCATTTGGCAAGTTTTCAAGCATGGAAACTCAATATTTTGGTATGAATTCTTGCCATGACGCCCTAGCCTCCTTTCCAAGTCCAGAATATCACTATTTATGCTCCCCTAGGCCAGAAGAAAAAGGAGGAAGCCACCATACACGAAATTCCACCTCCCACCACGTTTTGGCACCTTTCCACCACCGTTCTCACGCCGAAAGGCGTGGGATTCCACCTCCCGCATCATAGCACGACCATGGCATCATCTTTGGAGCAATTCTAGGCGCGACGGCGACAGAATCAACCCAACCACGGCTCTGGACGTTCGGTATCTTGAGTTAGAAGCGATATTTGGTTTATTTCTTCCATTCTCTTGATATTTTGATTTGATGGAGTTTGTATCTTATTTTGCTTTCATGTTAGGCTAGATTTGTGTTGTCTTAGGAGTAGGGAAGTAATTTAGGTTTCGATGTGTTGTGATTTGACTTGATATGATATGATATGTTTTGTTGATTTGTTTTGTCGAGAATTATGTTAATTGCCTGTTTGAATTGCTTGGTTAAGTCTAATTAACTTCTAGATGTACGGCTGCATTTAGTTAAGTTCTAAAGTTAGGATCATCAAGATAATTTAGATAAGTATTTGGGATAAATCGTAGATCCGAAAGGAGAGATTAGTTGACACCAAAGTTAGATTTGTTTGTTCAATCCTGTAAACAAAATTGGATGTTAATCACGAATCTAACTACGACGCCAATTTGATGAAGGAATTAAATCCTAGTACCAAATAAAATTTGTATACCTAGAGGTGTCGATTTGTTTAAGATTAACATCCAAAGTTAACATCCAAAGATAACAAAATTAGATTAGTTAAGCCTAATTTAGTTTTGCTTCCACCATTTCGATTAACACCAAAGGATATCTACAGGTGTCGATTTGTTTAAGATTAATTAACACCAAAGTGTTTTGTTGAGAATTATGTTAATTGCTTGTTTTAATTACTTGGTTAAAGTCTGATTAACTTCTAGATGTACGGCCGCATTTAGTTAAGTTCTAAAGTTAGGTTAATCAAGATAATTTAGATAAGTATTTGGGATAAATCGTAGATCCGAAAGGGGAGATTAGTTGACACCAAAAGTGTAACTTTTAGACAAGTCCAAAAGACCTCTAGATATCCTTATGAACTCCAACAAACAAGTTTAAGTTGATTGAATTCTATACCAAAAGTTGTGAACCAATCGAGTTAATTAGGTTAGGTTGTGATTGAACCAGTGTCTAGTCCAACAAGCGAAAGCTGAGATTTAGAGTATCTAGGTTTGACCAACAAACCCTAGCACAAAGCATAAAATTTCATAAAGAGTCAAAACCACACACTTATACCATCTATTCGGATCGAACAGAGCGGTATATGCTTGAAAAACACCGTTTGATGCACGAAAGTGATAAGTTCTGTGTTCTAGAGTCCAAACCGATGTGAAACCTAAACCTAAGACGACTTTTATATTGTTAAAACACCAAAAACATCTCTTTAAGCATTTAGATTTTTTTAGATAATTAAAATATTCAAAAAATATTTATTTACTTGCACCTTTAGATTTAATCAACCAAAAACTCCATAAAAATGTAATTGTCTAGCTTTCGTGAGGAAGTAAAGTCCGGTACTCATTAATCCGTCCCTTGGGTTCGACCCTAAAGCTTAACTAAAACGACTAGTGAGGTTAGCTCTAGGTTTATAAATTTATTTGATTCCTAGATTCTAAGCCTTCATCAGTTTCCACAAAGAAAGGAAACAGGCGAACATCACTTCTTTCATAATAAATAACAGATGATATAATATATTTATAAAAAAAATGACAAGTCCATTTTCTTCAAGGAAAAGATAAAAGTACTATTATAAAGCAAGCTTCAATGCCATTGGATTCATAAAAACAAAATAAATTGCAATAAACGTGACCTGCTAATGCATGCTTTTAAAACTTCCTAACCAAACGCTTTCTAAATTACTTAAAATCTTTTATTACTCTATTTTTTTTTAAATTACGGAATGGCATTCATAAGCGATGCCACAGATGGAATTACTACAACCTCGGTATTATAATTAGTCACATATTGCTCGAATTTGTTAACTTACGTTGGTGAAATTATTATCGGAGTCGTTATGCATATATACAAATATGCAGATATATGACACGCTTTGTAATGGATTGTTTCAGTGAATGAAATAAAAGGTACTTGTCACCTCCCCCCCCAAAAAAAAACTTTGAATCACTATCAAGTGACAAAATACGAATCCATTAAATAAGTAAAATTCATAATATAACTGAACATGACAATTTCCTTGAATAATGCGTACACTTTTGGACAAAATAAGTATTCAAAGAAACCAATAATAATTCAATTAAAAAATTGGTGAAATAATTTAACGTCAAAAATAAGGGAAAAGTTAATAATAAGTACAATAAATTCTTAACCTTCTCCACAATTTAAAATAGGTATTCTGGAGACCAGCAACATTATATCCTACTGAGGATTACCATCTCAACCAAGAACCAAATTTAGGGTGTTGCTGACCATTCATTCTATACATACTAAAACAAAAAGGAAGTACAGAAAATTTTTTGAGAAAAAGGAAACAAAAAAAAAAAAATGTATATATCAAGGATTGTAAGCTCATGGGAAGCTGAAGGGACCACCGATTTGTGATTTGAAATTTGGTGGGGGATCAATGGCTATAATAAGAAGTGCAACTGTGATTGATATAAGTCCTGCCCAGATGAAAACAAGCGCTGGAGTTCGGCCTCTTCTCCCCATGAGACCTTTTACGAAAGGAAGATAATGTGACAACACCCATAAGCTGAGTAAAACACCGCCAAGTACTTTTCCCCAATTTGTATGGGTCCCGTAAATTGCACGGCTAACACCAACAGCTATTGCAATCACATTTACCATCATGATGATGATTGGAGGAATCATGAGAGGAGTTAGTTTCACGATGTAGAGATCGGCAAACTCCTCCTCATCGTCATCAGCTGGCAATTCTTGCTTGACTGGTAATTTTACCTCTATACCAAGAATGACCTTGAGCATCCCTTGAAAGACCGCGAATAAATGAGCACTGGTGCCACCAATCATCCACATTTGCTCAGCTTGCCACCATTCCTTGAGGGTGATGCCTGACCACTTGATCTCTAGCCCGGCGACTGTGCAAAGAGTCAGTGAGAGGGCGAGGAGGTAGACAAGGAATGGCAGGCTAAGCTTTTGAACTATGAATTGGCTTGTAAAAAGTGAAAGTGCAGGGACCAAACAATATAAGAAAAGAAATATGGAGGTAAAAGGATAGATGGCCACATTGAAGTATGCAATGCGTTGGAGAAACTTCATCCTCGGGCCAGAGAAAAGCGCATTGTTACCTGAAAAGAATATCTCGATGGATCCAACAGCCCATTGGCGAAGCTGTGTCAAAAATGAGGGAAAAAAAATATGTCAAAACTTAGCACAGAATAACAGAGTAATTTCTGAGGAAACTTATTGACCAATTCATTAACCTGATGTAGCCGATCAGTGAGGTTAATTGGCGTAGTGCCACGGAAGCCATCTGGTTTGGCGCTACAATAGACCGAGCACCATCCTTTGTCATGCATGTTGTATCCAGTAATAACAGTATCACAAATTGAGCCATAAATCCATCCAACTTTGTGACCCCAACCTGTCCTGTTCTCATACCAACATGACAAAACCCCAATGGCCTCAGTAAGCCTGTTTGCTGTAAGTGGTTCATAAGGAACATCTAGAAGATCCGCACCGCGACCACTCATCATAGGTGCATAGTCAGAAAGCGGCCTCCCATTCAGTTCGGCTTCCCGGATGGAATTAATGAAAATATTTGAGTTTCCAAACTTCCTTCGCCATGCTGGATCATCTAGAACCTCCTCAGAAGGCTGAAGAGGTTGCTCGGCTTCACCAACCTCATTTATAATTACACGTCTTTTAGGGAAGCAACAATCAAAACAGCTTGCCTTCTTTTTATGCCGAGGAGGGTCAAAGCCATACAAGGAAATGCGACGAAACATGCAGCAGGTACCAAGGTACTCGGGTCCTTGAATGCCATCTAAGGCATGCATGTTGATGTCAAAGAAAACCCTGTTGTGGTTGGCATAACGATCAGAAGGATCGATACCCTCAAATCGGTGCGGGAACTGGACAAACGCCACATTTTCGGCACCACGATCCATCATGAAGCACATTGCCTCACGAAAGGCTTGAGAGTTGTACATATAGTGATCACATTCCAAATCTACAACAAAAGGGCCATTAGATATGACAGCTGAACAACGAAGTAGTGCATTCATGGCACCCGCCTTTTTGTTGTGGTCAAAACCTGGGCGCATCTCCCGAGACAAATAAATTAGCATGGGTAGTCGCACATCAACGTCAGTGAAGTTGAGTTGAACCCCGCAGCCACCATCTGTGTTTCCATGTTGTGGTTCATTGCTTGGGGGCCTGATCATCACCTATAGTGTTATTTTAGGAAGTTTTTGTTAGTTTGGCATGGATTGCATCCTATCTATCATTTAATTGGAAAATAACTTTTTGTACTTCGTACGAAGAAACAACAAAGACAATTCATGTTGCAGATCCAGTACAACCACAAAAGTTTTGTTCAGATTCAGATTTCACCATAATTTTGAAAAACAAACCGGTTACAGACAGACCTGTATGATGCCAGGGTGGTCGCTCCTTGCATGTTCTTTTGTGGGTTTAATCCAAGTTCCTGACCAAGGAGTCTCATCTGCCATCCAAGTTGCCTTCAGTTTCTTTACCATTTTTCCCACCTCAGTGTCTTCACCTGGCTGTATCTGTTGTTGCATGATTGTTTGCTTAAGAGAGTTCAATTTGTTCGATCTTTTCCTTATCACTTCGGGAAGTCCGTTGATCCGCACTTTGAACTCATCATACTCTCTTTTGACCAATCTACGGTCTCCAACAAAATCAGGTCGCATCTGCACATCACAAAATGTTACTCTTTCACATTTACAAAGTAGGTACAATATAGGGAAAAAAAAATCATGAAGTAAATGTTCTTTTATGACATAAAAATTACCTTGTCTTTGTAGGGATCTCTTTTCAAGTTAAAATAACTCTCTGGATTCCTTGGCTCAATACCATGCTTTCGGCAGAATGGAACCCACAATGTCGCAAAATTCGCTGTCTCTGCCATCGTCTCATAAGTTAAAAGTGAACCAGCATCGTCAGAAAGGTAGCACGTAAGCTTATCAGCAGGGTAGTCAGCAGCAAGTACAGAAAGCATTGTATTTGCAGTTACAAGTGGCGGTTCCTTTGATGGGTCAGCAGAATTCACAAACACATCAATGCCAGGAAGCTTACAACCAGTTGGATTGATATCACTCTTTGATTCAAATTTCTCCTTGAGGACATAGGTGTTAGCTACTCGATTAATTGGCGACAGTTTTGTAATCTGATCAAGCAACCAAACAACGGAAAACCAAATCTCACATATGACAGACATAGCCCACAACCAGACAGCATCGTTGTTGACGTTAACAACTCGCCACATGATGAAGAAGGCAACTGCAGCTACGCGGACAAGCACGAGCAACCTGAAAAATAGGAACATGAGGTAAGATTATTATAACATAAAACAGACATATTACATGCCACTGAATCTTTTTATGTACATTCACAATATTTTAGCTAAATGAGTGCTTGGAATAAACAATTCATGACAAATTTGTCAGAAATCCAAAAAGATGATGAAATGAGTAAGTCAGACATTTCATCGAACAGTATGTCTGCATTGCGGAAGACCCATAATTACCTAAAAACAGATATAACCCACCAGTTGTTGTTGTTGTTTTTTTCTTTTTTTTTTAATGGGAAGAATGGATCTAAAATAAAAACCACTAACTGTAACCAATTTACCCATAACTGATAATTAAGAAATTTCACCAGATGGTTGTATTGTATCACACTTCATTTTTTCACAATTGCGAATGATCATTAAGCTCGCCGTATCTCCACCTGTACATCCCCAGCCATCACCGTACCGGTCGATTACCAGAGATTAATAAGAGGAAGGATGGGTTTTCATGACCAGTATCGGCCGGTACACAGTATCCAAACATCAGGGTTAACATTCTTATGTGTTCCATTCTTCTCTCTTTTCAAACTTTTTGTTTCCCCCTTTCATCTCTGCCACTTTCCCTAGTCTAAATCTCAAACCATACCAGGCGCTCAAATGTGTTAATTGTCCATCAGATGATGCTTTTCTCGCACAAATTACTAACAAACTAATCATCTGGGCAAGAAGTTTTGTGGGCCGTTGAGGTTCGTACAAAAAAACCAAATATAATTTTCACGGGAAATTGGATACAAGAGAAAAATATTTATTATTATTATTATTACTCCTTTAACCCAAGTAATCGGTTAAAAGAACAGCAATCACAGAATCGGTGTTTCATTTCCAAATGCCATTGCTGCAGAATAGGCACATAGAATAATTCTTGGAACTAAACTAATCATTTTTTACCATATTTGCAAATATGGCACAATGTTTCTATATCCCGATCAAAGACTCATATCTCTATCCTACTGCTAATAAAACATCATGAAAAGAATCATAAACAATTGCACCTAAAAAGATGCAAGCAATTTTTAGATCAATTTTTTTTAAGATAAATTGGGATCAAATCTCTCAAGGATTTTTGAACCTGCAACCCTTTACTTAAAGATGCATTGTTTTTTGCCACTGAATCAAGAATTGGTTTTCAATTTTTAGTTCAATTAAGAACCATTGATTTGTATAGATATATTTGGTTCTCTTTTAGGAACAAAAACTAGGACATGAACAACCAGTTCACGCCTAGTTCGTGAGCTTGTTTTGTGTTTGGTTGCGCTTGTTCCTGTCTTGTTGAACTAGTAGTTAACCTTTGTTTCAAACACACTTTAAAATTTGATCTGATCTGTGGTATAAATTTTAATTTCACACGAAAAATCAGATTTTTGCTGAAATGAAAAAGAATCAAGTCGCTACTAAATTGATTGTCTATTCATTGCTATATTTTTATTGTCTAACATATAAAATTTTATATAAAAAAATGATATCAATTATTTTGGTTTTTTTTTTTTTTTGGCCACCTACTGTGGGAGGTCTTCCGCTAGTTTTTACATATGAGTTAGAATGGTTGATTACCAGACGGAAGACAAAGCCATAGATTTTTATGGCTTTTTCCAAAACCCCAAAAATAGTATGCAAATGTATAGCCCTTAGTTACCTGTATGCACTCAGTGTCGTCGAAGCTACTTTGGTCTTGCGAGCAAGAGGTCTCCATCTCTTGCCCCCGAGCCGTCCTTCGGGACTGCCATAACTAACACTGTCGTCATTGCTATCAACAGAAGCAGCGCGTACATGATTCTCCTTATTCTCCAACTTAACCCTCGCATTACCCAATATCCCATGGTTCCTCCTGTATCCACCAATTGAATAGATCGACTCGGTATCAAAGTCCATTGACGTTGCGATGCTCGGAGCTGGCCTCCGGATTCGCTCCTCATTTCGGGGCCTAGCTTCATTTTCCCCCAAAAAGTCTTTCAGGTTGGTGTTTCCGTATGGCATTTTGCACCCGGGACAGAGCTTGCCCCGCTCGTGATTGATTGCTTCAATGAAGCACGGTGCACAGATTTTAAGTCGGCATTGACAAGTGTCCTTACTCAAGGCCTTGTTGTTGCAGCCGGGTAGATGACAAGTGTCGGGGGCACGCACGGGCCGTTCTTCCACCTTACGTGGCATGCCATGTGCACGAGTCTTTGTTGCGAAACCACCAGTGAGCATGGTGTTCATGAGGTACAGACCCTCGAGCCGTGCATGGTCATCTAGGGATACCGGTGCTGGTACTTGTATGCTCACATAGTCGCCACTGGAGTTGGTCGAGTCTTCAACTGGTATGAACAAGCCTGACTGCGGGTCCCGTCGGGCAATGTAGCCTGTTGAAACGCTGGATTCACTCCGGGTTTCTCCCGACGGTGATGCCATGAGTCCGATCTAGGCTGCTCCTCCAAGTGTTCCAAGCAAATACGTACGTAATCAAATTATTGCTTAATTTGTAAACCTGGCATTTTGCAATCATTTCATTCTTTTAACAAGTGATTATCTAGAATTTCCATGTACTTCTATAATACCATGAGACAGCATTAAAATGAGATTGCAGAATGTACTTACAGATTATTTCCGAAGTATCAGAAACACCCTGTTAGACGAATTGAACAAGTGACATCGTCTCAATAAAAGTACTTAACAAAGACATCAACTCGTGAGCTCAAGTCATATATAGACAGATTTTTTTATTCTTTAATTTTGATGTGGTTGGCACCATCAATTGGGAATTTCTCCTTGCAGACCTTTAAAATATTAATTATATTTGCTATAGTGAATTTATGATAGTGATAATAATTAACAATAGCAGAATATCAAGGTGGTCGTAATTGTCTAAGTTCTATATATGGATTCAATTTTTTCTTGATGATATACAAGCTGGCAGAGATCAAATTATGGTTGTGTTACACAATGAAAACTAAATAAAAATATAGTTTGGTCTGGTTTGACTCATTCTATAGCAATAGGATCCGTTTAGATGTGCAAAGCACTCTGAATATGTGTACGGCCCACAATAAAGAAAATATATAAATAAATAAATTAGGAAGGTTCAATATGTCTGAGGGAGAGAAATATTCAACAAAATGTACATGGGCGAAAATTATAGAACTATAAAAAAAATATATACCTGCCGAGACTACACAGTCCGAGGCGACACCTCAATTATGACGTACGTGTATCGGTTTTTAATTGGTGATTCTTAGGCTCTTAGCAATTTCGTTGTGTTGGTGAAAACTGTTTTTTTTTAATTATTTTTTTTGAGTTAAGCTTTAGTGGCAACAATAAAATTTCCTTGAATTAATCAGTCTTGAGGCGTTTTTTTTTTCTTTTTTTAAAGTTCATCTGGGGATTATCAAACGACATTTTATTATTATATAAAATTGTATGAGCATTGAATTCCGTTACAGTTTTGCAGAGTTAATAAAGATGAAAAGACATCGAAAGCACACAGCAAAGTACAAAAACAATGGAAACAAACAATCGAACAAGACTTAACGATTGTGCTTATTTTGGTGCCTCAATTCCAAAATTTATTATTTGATTTTTTGCACCTTTTATCTATTAATCCACCATACATATATATCATTGATATTTAAAGGTTAGAATTTTTTTTTTGAAGATTTAAATGTTAAATTAAAGCGCATACTTAAAAGAATGCCGAAATGATTGACCAATATATGGAATAATTCAATAAAACCAGATATGTCTCTACCTGATTCGAGAAAAGAATGACGAAGTATTCAGGTTCGAGTTTTATGAGCTCTGACAGGAATTAATTTTCCATCATACACTTTAAAATAGAACTCTATGTTCCGTATAATTTGAAATGTCATAAACACCTTTTTTCGACAAATTTCCGTTTGCATTCAAATTCCAAGCAAAATTATCCAACTCTTGAGTGATTGACAAGTTATAAGAAACTGTTTTCCAATTCTCAAGCATAACTGTTTTTTCAAAATATACGACGATTGTCTTAAATAAGCAAACACAAAATCCTAGACAATATAACATAGGCTCCGTTTGGATGGTGTGGGAATAAGAGGAATAAGTGAAGAAGTATTGGGAAGTGTGCAACTTTGTGAAGAGTTTGGATTGTTTATAATAAATTTAGGAGTAGGAACAAGCCATTCCCTTATTCTTGCACCCATCCAAACGGAGCCATAAAAATTGCTAAAACAACCATAAAAACTCTGAAATTTGTAAAGAAAGGTCCAAAAGTCCATGAAAGACTCGGATCGCAAATCTGAGTCCACGATTTAGCCGTTGGACTTTGGGCTGTAGAGATCCTGTCAAAAATTCAATCCGATCTTTTGGTCGGATAAAAAATTATGTCCTTTTTTGTGAAGTGTTCGTGAAACCATATTGCATCATTCTCCTTTTTTTTTTAAAAAAAATAATAATTACTTCTCAATCGGTCTAAGTGTTTTATTTCCTATAAGGAAAGTTTAAGGCTTGCATTTTCAAACAAGTGTAGAGGTTAAGTACTTAAAAGCCAGATTTGAGTCATTGACAAGTAGCATCCTCCAAAGAAAGAATGTGTGCCTACTAGTCTCCAAATTTTTTATATTAAAATTGGAAATGTATTTGTGTGATTTTCTCATAACAAGTTGAACAGTAAGATATGACTGGAAAGATCTAAGGAACAAAATCTAAAATATTATTATTATGACAATGTGAAGATGATGAGACATGAAATCGGTACAAAACAACCCTTGAATCGATTCGTAACGATTAGGTTTTGGAGTAGATTAATTTTTAGAAAAATATTTATTTTTTCTTTCTTACAAAACGCCAACAACTATATTAGGTCGGTTATGACATGTTATCACGATGCATGAATTCATTCTCGTGGCAAAAGAATAAAAAAAAAAGCAAAATTAAATTCATTCGGACTAGTAACCACGATCATCTGCAACCGACGATCCATACGATTTAAAAGGACAAACTAACGCATGCAAGCAATCATCATCATGTGAAGTCAAATGTACACAATATGAAATTTAGTCGTGCATAAATCTACAAAAAAAATTCACGTTCTTACCCCTTCTTCCCACAGTGATGAAAGTTAACTTCCACGGGAAGTGTCATTATACGCGTCAGCATGTCACTGAGAACTATATATTTACTTTTAATTTTCTTTTTTCTTTTTCCTTTGAAAGGAACTTTAAATTTACTTTGGCTTTATATTCCGGATTGATCCCATGATTCCTTTAACTGTTTTAGACAAATTTTTTTTTTCCGGTAATATTACCTTTTTGTTTTTTTTACTGTTTCCGTGTACTTCAATAATTTTCTGTGCTCTCTCGGCCGGTTTTACTGTTTCCGTGTTTGCGCCTCATCCGGTCGACGTGCGCACTTGCATGCAAGTACCCAGCAAATTTTGACTTTCACAGTGAAACACCGACACATAACACATTTCAATCTTTTTTTATTGCATATTCAGATTTTTATATTTGGCATTATATATGCACAAATATTAATGTTTCTTTATATCTAGCCTCATACCAATATCTGTACTGTCAAATATTAAACCTTGCACAATGTGACTCATATTAATATTTAGTCTTGCACTGACGTGTTCGTGAATGATATTAAATACAAATAACATTATGACTTATGAGCACAAACAAAACATTAACAATGCAAGTATAAGGGATCACGTATAATTAATCAAGCATTGATTGGGTGCTACCTAGGGATGAAAACAGATCGGACACGGAACGGATGTTGGTCTTTCCATATCCGCATCTATATTTTTTTTTCGGATACGGATACGAATACGGATTCTTTCGGATACAGATACAGTTCGGATATTAAGCGGATACGAATACAGTTCGGATATTAAGCGGATACGAATACGGTTCGGATGTTATCGGATACGAAGTCGAATACGAATATATTTTGTCGGATACGGATTGCATTTTAATCTTTTTTATTTATTTACAATATCAGTTTATGTAAATATAATGATATTCAATATGGTAACCGTCTATGTCAGTAGTTCGTCAAGATCAATAGTAGTGCATGCAAATAAATATCTACTATTTTTCAAAATATGATAGTTAATTTTAATAATATTGTTTTTTATCACAGGCTCCGTTTGGATAGGTGTGGGAAGAAGGGAAGAAAAAAATAAATGGGAAGAAGTATTGAAAAGTGTGTAACTTTGTGAAGAGTTTGGATTGTTTATAATTTTTTTTCTTCCCTTCTTCCTTCTTCCTTACTTCTTCTCAAACATCCAAACGGAGGCAATATACAACTTTAGAAGTGAGTTTTTTTAAGATCAAAGTAAATTTATTTATTGAATTCTAACTTTTAATACATAAATACATAAGTTCACTACTATAAATAAACATAAAACATCCGCATAATTAGCTAGAGGCTGCTTAAAACCCCTTGAAAATAATTGAGATATATAAATACATAAAACATATCAATCAAAAAAGGCGGCGTGGCTTGGTGGTAAAGGCGCTGGTTTGTATCCAACAGCTCCTGAATCCCCAGCCGTGAATATATTAATTTTGCATTAATAGAGGTGTACTGTGCAGATTCATATCTGCATATTCGGATATCCGTTTACCAATCATATACGGATACGGATAAAATATCCGTATTCGTATCCGCTCCAATATATGTTCCGGTGTTCCCACATCCGCATCTGTATCCGTTTAAAAATATTCGTATTCGCATTCGGATCTGAACGGATGCGGATATTAATATCCGAATCCGCAATATCTCGAATACGGATGCGGATCGGAGTGGATAAAATCTGATCCGTTTTCATCCCTAGTGCTACCTGTGTCAGTGTGGCATAGTTGCTGAGGTCCCCCCCTCTATTTTTTATTAATGAAACATTCCATTATTTGTTATAATAGAAAGTAATTATTAATTTGAGAGACAAAGCAGCAAGAAGTAAAACAATTATGGAGACAAAATGATGAGGATATCTTGTTCGAATATTATTGGCATTTCTTATTAGATTTTGAAAAAAATCAATACGGAACAAATCTTCAACTTGAAAACTGAAAATACAATTGTAGTTTAACGTACCAAGTTTTCTTCAATCTTGATATGGAGATCGTAATATTTTATATGAAGTATTATACATATTGCATATTATTCGAAAACATTGAGCGCATGTTGTTAAAAAGTTAGCTGCATCAGACATATTACGTCAATAATGGAGAATGAGACAAAATGACAACCATGCCATATATTTTAAAATTAAAAAGAGTTGCAGAGTACAGCTTGCATTCTAGGAGCATTGAGCAATTCAATATCGCTAATTTAATTATGATAAATATTTGAATAGGACGAAAACTCTAACCCAGTCAAACCAAATTTTTAATGGCAACTGAACAAACAAAGAAATTTCTTCAATATGCATGAGAGGTGCTTATGATGAGTATGCACGATCTCTGGGTAGCCTATTGTGTCTGTTTGTGTCAAATTTATTATTTATATGAAAATCTTCAAAACAGCTATTTCGAGAAGAATGAAGTAGGTACTAGTAACAAAATTTTTGGGTTGCCACACTCATGACTCATCAGCTTGAAACTTCCCACTTTCAATGATTCTTTTAATGTACTATTGATAATTTATATAAAAGCAATTAAATAAGGGTGTTGCTAGTGTCAAACATATAGGACACGTACACTTGTCCAACGCGATGAAATTTTAATTTTTAAAATTGAAATGGCCGATCCAAACCGCACAAATTGTTCTGTGTTATAAAATCTTCATGGAAACCAAATTTTATATTTTTTCAAATTTTTTTACTATTTTTTTGGAATTTTTCAATATGCTCAATCTAAAAAGTTCTGAACCCTTCAATTTTGAAAATTCGAAAAAAATAGCTAGAAAATATGAAAAAATATAAAATTTGATTATCAAAGATATTTTAATATAGAGATCATATTGAGCGGTTTGGATCGACCGTTTGAAATTTTAATGTGCTACGTTTGGATCGTGTTTGACGTCCTATATGTTTGATTCTAGCATTACTCATTAAATAATGTACTTTTCTCGTCAATGTCCTGAGGTTGAAATATTAATTGTATCCGGGACTAGTTATAAAACAGGCTGATCAAGAAATTACTATAATTACTAGGAGAAATTTACTACCAATAATTTATGCACATGCCTCTGTCATGAACTGGTACAGTATACAGACATATACGAGTCAAATCTCGAATTATTTTATGTTCTTTAATTTTTTGCTATGTTAATTTTCTTAAATGTTTTGATTGCTGAATTCAAAATTGGGATCACTTTTACTGTTTAACGAGTAAGCTTGGTACCAGACAAGTTGCTTCATTTTGAACCGTACTGGTACATGCATTTATCTATTTGCATCAAGCACGTTTAATATCTAAACCACAACCCCAAAATACTGGAACTTATGAGCTTCACTGAAATCAGAATCATAGTTAATATTGTTTTAATGATCATCATTTCAGGAACAAATTGAACATTTTCAATTCAATATGACATGGTAAGTACTAAAATGATTGCTTCATATAACATTAGTATAGTTTTAAATTTTCCTAGCCTGTGTATAGGTAGCATACAAGGCCACTGAGTGGCCTCTAGATATAGGTTTGGTTCAGGGATTTTCAGTTCGAACTTTCTGTTAAGTCTTTTTGTAAATATTTTTCTTTAATTAATAAAATTCTGTAGGCGTGGAGTTACCACCCTACCCTAAAAAAAAAAAAAAACATTAGGGGTGCGTTTGGCAAACTAGTATTGTTTTGTTCAAGCGCACTGGAAACTCGTACATTGTCAGCTGATCTACTCCTTCAGGCTGCTATCTTTGATCCAATTGATCTCACCACTCCATTCAGTTAATTTAAGGGAACCGTTTAATCTAATTAACAAAATATAATTATGAAAATACTTCTTTTTTTCTATATTTTTAACTTTAATATATCCACAATTTCCTTGTTCCTTTCATGGTCTTTCAAGGAAAATATTCAAACTTATATTATCCATTCTATATGGTCGAAGAACAGAAAAACTTCTAATCCAAGAAAATCAATCTGTCTAGTTGTCGAGACTCAATAACCCACCAGATCTTTCCTAGTAAATAGGTAAATATGCAATTCGCAAAATCAAATGAAAAAAAAGAGAAAAAGAAAGACAAACAAGAATTTTGTACATGACAAAATAAAATTGGAGCTATTTGTACACTTAACATGTTCTGATTCAAGAAATAACCTTTGTAGTAAAGAATAACAAATAGGAAAATAGTGAATAAAAGAAAAACAAAACAATCTATATATTTTTAATTTTAAATTTTCTATTGCTCTTCTTTAATTTTAAATCACAATTAATAATAAATATTCTCTGCTTTGCTTAAAGTATCATCGCAAACGCCTCAGGGGAATGAGAATGAGCCGCCAATTTGCCACTTGTTATTTGCTGGTGGGTTGATGCTGACAGCAAGCAGCGCAATCGTGACTGAGATAAGCCCCGACCAGATGAAAACAATTGTTGGTGTTCTTCCTTTCCTCCCCATCAAACCCTTCGCGAAAGGGAACAAGTGGGCTAGCACCCAAAAACTGAAGAATGCTCCACCCAATAATTTGCCCCAGTTCTTGTGTTTCTGGTAGACCGCTCTGGCAATTCCGACCGCAATGGCGATTATGTTCACCATCATGATTGTGATTGGTGGGATCATGAGGAAGGTCCATTTTACCACATAGAGGTCGGCAAACTCGTCTTCTTCATCGTCAGTAGCTGCTTTTGAGGTCAAGGTGAAAGATATCTCTATGCCGGCTATCACTTTTAGTATTCCCTGAAAGACAGCAGTTAAATGCGCACTTGTACCACCGATCATCCAGAATTGCTCATTACGCCACCATTCTTCAAGAGTGATGCCTGACCACTTGATCTCAAGTAGTGCCAGCACGCAGAGAGTGGATGTGATGATTAGGAGATAAACGACGAATGATACGCTTAAGGTTTGTACGATGAATTGGTTTGTGAAGAGGGAGAGAGCCGGGATGAAGCAATACACAATAAGGAAGATGGAGGTGAAAGGATAAATGCCAACATTGAGGTACGCAATGCGTTGTAGGAAGTTTAGTCGGCGACCAGCAAGAAATGCATTGTTGCGTGAAAAAAAGATCTCAACCGATCCTGTGGCCCATCGGAGAACCTATATATGCAAAAGAACATCTATTATCAAATCTAGAGTTCATTAAAAATCAAGTTAGAAGAATAAATAAAAAGATGAATGTTAGGAGATTGTCTGACCTGGTGCAGCCTATCAGTGAGATTGATTGGTGCAGTGCCACGGAATGCATCTCTCTTGGTGAGGCAATACACTGAGCGCCATCCACGAGTATGCATCTTATAACCGGTAACGACATCCTCTGTGACAGAACCGTAAACCCATCCAACATTGAGACCCCAGTCTGTCTTGTCCTCATACCAACATGAAATAACGCCAATGGCTTCAGCCACCATGTCCTTAGTCAACGGCTCACGAGGAGCAATTAGAGCTAACGGCTCCCGACCATGTTTAACCGTTGGATGGTCAGCAAGCGGCCGGCCGTTAAATTCAGCAACTAGGATTGAATCAAGGAAGAAGTTTGAGTTTCCAAACTTTCTAGGCCATGTTGACATTTCAGGTAGTTCGTCGGCTGGCCGAAGAGGCTGTTCAGATTCATCTATCTCACGTGATCTTGATCGACTTCCTGGACAGCATGACAGGCAACAACTGCGTGTTTTCTTCTGACGAGGTGGGTCAAAACCATACAAGGCAATGCGACGAAACATGCAGCCTGTACCAACATATTCCGGCCCTTGAAGACCATCAAGTGCGCGCATATTGATGTCAAAGAAAACCCTGTTGTGGTTAGAGTAACGGTCAGAAGGATCAATGCCCTCAAATCGCTGAGGGAACTGAATAAAAGCAATACGATCACCGCCTCTATCCATCATGAAGCACATGGCCTCTCGGAAGGCTTGGGAGTTGTTTACATAGTGATCACAATCCAAGTTGAGAATAAAGGGACCATTGGACATAATAGCTGAGGACCGGACCAGAGCATTCATGGCACCGGCCTTCTTGTTGTGGTCATATCCTGGCCGTTTCTCACGAGATACATACACTAGCATTGGCAATCTGACGTCCACCATGCTGAAATCAAATGGAACCTTACTATCTTCTCTGTTTCCCAAATGTGGCTGGTTATGTGCAGGTTTTATCAACACCTTCAGTCAATTTTAAGACGTATGTTAGTCTATTACACAACAACAAAACAATTGCGTGAGATATATTTTTCTTTTTTGTACGCATATGAAAAGTTGCAAGTGCAACATATATGAACCTGTACGATGCCGGCATGATCTCCCTTTTTATGGTCAGCTGTGGGGTGCATCCATGTCCCGGCCCAGTGAGTTCGATCTGCCATCCAAGTTGCCTTGACAGGCTTAAATAACTTGGGCATATCATTGTCCTCTTCTAAGTTCATCCGACGCTGCCTTGCCTGATCTTCAACTGCATTAAATGTGTCAGACCGACGTTTGATTGCATTTGGGAGGCCATTGATCCGCACTTTGTACTCATCATACTCCCTTTTCACCCGCCGCCTGTCTTTCACAAAGTCTGGTCTCACCTAATTAAGATCAGAGGTTGCAAATTTAATCTGGAAGTAGGTGAAATATATTTGTTAACAAAATAGTAAAATTATTTATATATCATCTTATGTTATTATTTGATTGAATTTATATCATTATCCTACCTTGTCTTTGAAGGGGTCCTTCTTAAGATTGAAGTAGCTCTCAGGGTTCCTTGGTTCAATATTGTGCTTTCTACAAAATGGAACCCACGCATTTGCAAAAATAGCTGCCTCAGCCAAAGCCTCGTATGTTAAAAGGGAACCACCGTCATCAGAAACATAGCAAGCTAGCTTCTCTACTGGATAGTCAGCAGCAAGGATTGAGAGTATGGTATTTGCCGTGACGAGTACCGGTTCTTTATCTGGGTCAGCGGTTGATACAAAGACATCAATACCGGGAAGGTCTGATATGGCGAGGGGGTTTTTGTCACTCTTTGTTTCAAACTTCTCCTTGAGGACAACAAGATTGGTTGCTCGATCGATAGGAGATAATTTTGGTAACTGGTCAAGTAACCAAGAAATGGCAAACCAAATTTCACAGATGATAGACATGAGCCACAACCAGACAGCGTCGTGGTTGACATTCATGACACGCCACGTCAGGAAGAGGACAAGGGCAACTAGACGAAGAAGCACAAACAATCTGAATGAACAATAAGTACAATTGAATCAATTTTTCATTCATTAAATATCAATTACACAGTTACCATAAGTTTTCTCTGTAAGCCTCTCGAAAAGGGTGTATATATATATGTCTTCAAAATTGAAATTCTGTGGTAAGTACAAATTAACTTTTGTACATACTTCGCAAGTTCTCTCTTTAATTTCAGTTAACAAGAAAGAGATACTAAACATTATAAATCTTTAAATTGTGTTTAAATTTAAATTGAAGGCTCTACTGGTGCAATATGCTTGAAGCACGCGCATGAAAATTGTAGAAAATTTAAAAACATCAAACAATTGCAGCAGTCAGACAGAGACACGAACGACATAACCTTTTAGAGAGAGCAAGATAAAATAAACACATAAACATGATTCATTGCCAATTTAATTTAGCATACCTGTATGGACTCAACACAGCTGAAGGAATACTTATTTTGCGACTAAGAGGCCTCCACGTCTTGCCGGTGAATCGATTTTCTGCCCCGTATTCACTAGCAACATCTGTAACACTCCCACCAGGAGGCCCTCCTCCATACATCCCGGCTTCTATGAAAGGGCTGTCCTCTGGCAGCAAACTCGCATTGCCGAAACCGTTGAAAGGTCTCTTGAAACCACTAGTCGACAAGTATGACTCTGCATCCCAATCCCCATTGTTTGACCGGGCCTTTGTCCTCTCATCGTTAGCATGGATTGTTTCTGTCCTCCTGACCCGTAACTCCTCAAGATCGGTTATTGGATATGAAAGCTTGCAACCTGGGCAAGCACCACCTCCGTTGGGCCTGGCGGCCTCCTTGAAGCATGCCGCACATATCCTGAGGTCACACTCACATGTTGGCACATCTAATGCCTTGTTATTGCATCCTGGCAGTTGACAGATGTCGGGAGGGAGGATAGGCCTTTCTTCAACACTTCGGGGCAACCCGTGTGCACGTGTTCTTGTGGCATAACCTCCTGTAATAACAGCATTGGCGAGGTACTCACCCTCGAGCCGTGGGATGTCATTCATAGACGCCGTTGAAGTCAAAGGAAGGCCAATGTGACCAGATTCTGAGAAATCTTGAACACGTGTGCGCCGGGCTGCAAAACTCGCAGGATAGCTCCCTTCGCTCCTTGCATCTGAGTTTCGGTCCATAACTCAGGGTCTGCACAAGCAGATCAATCAATATTAATCAACATGGGTGTAGTAAAAAGAATCTTAATCGAATGAATTTTTGCGGCTTTTTTTTTTGTTTGCCCCCCCTTTATGTTTACTTTGAGAAATTGTGTATTGTGCTACAAAAATATGATATAATCAAACATAGACATTAATTGGACAAGGAATTACTCACAAGTGTATCCCTCTGGGACTTGAAAACAGGCTTCTAAAGGAAGCGGATGGATAAGCCAAATTTGAAGATTGAGATAAAAATGATAATACTGTTGAATATTGGGAGCATTCACAGATCAAGTTGGGTGGAATGTTAGGATTTAGAATTAGTAATTATAGAGAAAGAAAGAGTTAGTGGACTGCAACTAGGATTTATCCCCACAGAATTATAAGAGAGAGAGAACGGTCAATTGTGTAACTGAATCAATAACACGGAATGTGCATTTAGATGAAACCAATTACATTGGCGATTGCGTTTGGATATTATAGAGGGATCTTTCTTAAATGGTCAATAGCAATAAAAAAATGTAAGTCACCCAAAATAAAATTAATTATATACATAAATTATTTCGTAAAGATACGTTAGGCCCTTATATATTCCATGGAAAGTTTATTAAACAAAGATACAATTTATAATAAGAAAGTAAAATTCATTTTTTTTTAAATCATTCCTACTGTAAATAAGTCGTCTTTAATCAAATATATTGTATATGGGGTAGACAGTACACCGATATTTTTCTTAAAAAAAACGAAAAGAAATAAAAATTAATTAAACTGGTTTCAAATTAAAGACATAAAAGATGTATAAAAGGATTATTGGGCGTAAATTAACTCGTCACAACAATCACTGAAAATTTCAGCTGCCAAGCATTTCACTCTTTTATTTATGAAAAGAATAAGCATGCATTAATTACACGTACTTCCGTAAATAAAAAACAAGACATTAAAATGAGATCAATGCAGAATACTTACTTGAAACAGATTCTGTTCAAAATGACCCCTGTTAGACGAGTTGAAGAAGAGGCATCGTCAGAATTCTAAGTACCGGACAAAGATATCAAGTTGTGGGTGCAAGTATATATATAAGAAGATGTTCTTTATATATTTTTTATTTTGATATGGTTGGCACCTTCAGTTGGAAATGTCTCGTGCAGACCTCAAAAATATATACATAAGAATAATTATGATATTGCTGATGAATGACAACTGCAATGAAATGTTGAAGGGGTCGAAATTGTCCTAGTCAACTTCTATGGATGGAAATTTTCATGATGAAATATATCAAGACATTCTGGAAAATTATTATGGTTGCATTACAATTTGCACAACAGAAAATTCCACAATTTAAATATATTAATGTCCGAGTAGGTTTTAGTTATCCGTTTGGATGACTTTTTTCCAGAATAAGGAATAATGAATAACCACTTTTTACCAATAAATTTATTTCTAACCATCCAAACTCTTCACAAAAGTTACACACTTCCCAATAAATTTACCCCTTCCCAATAAATTTCTTCCATTCTTCCTTCTTCCTACCTTATTCTCAACGCATCCAAACGGAGCTATTCTTCCGAAGTATGATCTTTACATGTTCAAAGCACGGCAATCAATTTCAGTCAAAGTTTCAAACTGACAAAATAATTCTGCTGGATATTAAAATTAAATTGAACTCAATGGGGAAAAAAAATATTTTCGTATTGTTACCTTTTTTTTAATAAAAAATTTTCGAGGAGCATAAGGAATGATGTCGTCAAAAGTATGAATGGCTGAAGGTTCATAAAATAAGGACATCGTAAGAAAAAAAAATAATGCTAATGATTTCGAAGTTTAATCTAGATTACACTATTTAGGCCTACATGCCTTCTTGTGATCTAATAATTTAGGAGCCTTAACAAAACAAATATAAGAAAGCTAAATTACATATAAATTAAAGGAAATCACTACATGTCATCTCTCCACGCGCCATCTCGTTCCATTACATTTGTATTTGTTCATTTTATTCATTTATATATCTAATTTATTCATTAGCGAGTTCATTTTATTTAACTATGAGTTAGATTTTATATTTTGTATTGTTGTTCGGATTTTATATGCATATTTAATTTATTTTTATTAAACTTATTTATTTGTATATGTTTACTTTGTCTATTTTATATGTTTAGTTTGTTCAAATGATGATAAAGCTGCATATTGCAGTTATCATTTCTGTAAATTAAATGTATATTGTATCAGTAATTTTATTGGGCTATAAATATCCAAATAAATAATCTCTCAGGTTTAAAATAAAAAAACCCTATAGCTCTCGCAAAAACATCTCCAATAATCAATCATTCCCAACTAAATTACAAAACCTATATTGTTAGAAAATTATTGTGGTCCTGTTAGAAAATATTTCAACGGCTTGTGGCTAAATACAATAAGTTGTGGCCAGAGTGAGAGAGAGAACAATGGAACAGTTGTTTTGAATGTTTGGGAACACTAATAAATGTACTTCCACGCTTCGTACACAAAATATTGTTCATGCCAGTTGGCACCAAAAAAAAATAAAAAAAACCTTTTGGTTGCCAATCGGCAAGCAAAAAAAAAAATTATTGGGAAGTGTGTAATTTTGTCAAGAGTTTAGATTGTTTATAATAAATTCATGCCTAAGAATTGAAAAATCTTCAAATTCCCGACTCATCCAAACGGCCCCTTAGAGTGTCGGTGAGAAAGCATAAAATTTTTCATGCCAGTCAATTTGCATTGAGGTTAAAGGGACTAGTAATCATTTCAATATGAACTCTTGAGTATTACAAGAGGGATGAACATTTTCTATATATATTTTCCCTTAAGGTAGGTAAGAGAATTTATTTTAGCATATTATATAATAATTTTAACATCGATTAAAGAATTTTTGTTTACTTTTATTGTATTTCTCTAATGACATATCTTTAAACGAAATCAAAATTTTTTTAAAATGAACTTTTCCTCATTTTTTTTTATTATTAAAGACTTACCTTGGAATCCCTTTTGGAGCGTAAGTTTGGTGATCAAGATCATTTTCTTTTAATTTAGTTGTTGGCGAGTGTTCTAATACCCCTCCAAAATATAGAAAGATTTTCGTTTTGAATATAAAAAAAATTAAAAAAATTAGTAATAACAATTTAAGGTCGGAGTTGACATGTTAGCACGACACGTGAATTAATTCTCGCGGCATTTTTTGAACCAAAAAGAGCGAAATATCGGTTGGACTGGCCACCACGATATATACTCCCTACCAATATTCCATTACTAATTTATAACATGATGAATTTATGCATGTAATCGTACTCTGGAGTCAAATTGAGAACTTCTAAATTTAGTTGTACATATATAGACATGCCAAGCATATATAACTGGTACCGGCTTAACTGGTACCAGTGCCGTTAGAAATAGTTAGTAAGGTTGTATTCAAATTTGCTTTCGGTAAATGAAAGTGGTAGGTCTTGGACCTACTTGTTTCAAAAAAAAAAAAAAAAAAAATGCCAAGCATATATGTAATTAAGACTACTTAATTGCCCCTTTCGGTGACATTTAGAAAAATTTTGTCCTGGAAAGTTAAGTTGCCCTTGCCCATATATATGATATATATTTGGGGTCATGTTCTATAGTAAAATAATTTTGGCGGTCTATATTGATTTGATCCATTTTATCGGAGGATCATAATGTAATTTGGAAAATTATTGTTAGATATCATGTGTACATGCTTTAACGAGAGGAAATAATCTATTATTTTCCGCATGTAACAAAAAAATTATATAAAGAACAAAAGAAAACTTAATATAATTTTGTTATCATTAAGAAAAACTCGAATACACTTAAATTTTTTATATTTGGTTGGTGCATGACTAAAATTAATTCAATATTATCTAACTGAGAAAAAAAAATATTTAAGAACCGCAGAAATTTTGATACAAAAAAATAATAATAAGGATGACATTCTCAATTGAAAATTCAAGCAATTTATAATTATAATTTATAAAGTATCAAGTTTCATCAGTATTGCTACGGAGTTGGACATGTGTTGTATCTGTAGACTGTAGTTCGAGAAAACTATATATTTATTAAGCACATTAATTAATTACAAATTATTATAAAATTATTCCGGTTTCATGACCCGATATTATTATGTCGAAGTATAGGAGATATTGCGACCATGTCAATCTTTTAAATAATGAAACATGCAAAATTATAGCTTACATTCTGTTAGCATTGAACAAATCAACATGATTAAATATAAGTATAACAATACAAAATTAATAGGAAAATGAAGACCCAGTCGAATTAAGTTTTATAATAATATAATAATATTTTGAACAAATAAAGAAATGTATGTACGGAATACAAGAGGTGCGCATCAATTGGCGTGCATGATACCGTCCAAGGTGCAACTCGTGCATTTGTCTTATTCGCCATTCTTTGTTCTCAACGTCGCATTAATTTGTCCTTCTTGGCCACTTTGAAAAAATGTTTTGTATCGGAGAATGAAGAAATGAACCAAACAGCATTGTGGATTGCAACTTATGAGATTTTCCGAATTAATTAGTAAAATTTCTTATGGTATAAGTTCTTAGCAGAGAAGAAATAACATAGAGTTCAATTGATTTAAAAATAAAATATTAAAGACAAAGAATAAATAAATAAATAAAATCTTTAGCAAAATCAAAATGCGTGTCGGTACTAGGTGTTAGGCCCAATTTACTGGGGGAAAAAAAATTAAAATTAAGATTACAGTATTCTTTCAATTATAAAAGGTGGTAATGAGGCGGGTCGGAACAAGATTTACTTTACAAGTTTACAATAAACAATACTAATTTTGACAAGAAAGCGCTCCCTAGCTCATTGCAATAAGCAATCAAAGTCACCAGTTCTTTTTTTTTTTTGTTACTTATTTATTATTTGTTCTTTCTACTCTATGGGTGCGTTTGGATAGGTGTGGGAAGAAGAAAAGAAGGGAAGAAGTGAAAAGAAGTATTGAGAAGTGTGTAATTTTGTGAAGAGTTTGAATTGTTTATAATTTTTTTTCTTCTTCTTCCTTTTTCTTCTTCTTTCTTCCAACGATCCAAACGCAGGCTACGTGCGTCTGTGTGTCTGACTGTCTTCCATGCTCTACGTTAAACCAGTTGAAATTAAATAATGTAGGGGGAAAAAAACATAAACGGAAGTTGACTAAATTATGTTCATACGGACACGTTTGCTTGCTCTAAATTAACTTTTTATAAAAAGAGGTTTGTCAATTCAAGTAGATCGGGTTTCCTCTATATGTTGCTTTTTTATGGCGTTGATTAAGTCGGACGAGAAAGGTTAAGACGGAGTGATTGAATACACTTCAAATTAATATTATTACAGTTTAATGTTTACGCATTAATTTGTTACATGTAACCTTTTACAAAAAATAAAATAAATAAAATACTAAATGGTTGAAAATTTTCAGTTGGATTGTCTATGGCTCCGTTTGGATAGATGTAGGAAGAAGGAAAGAAGGGAAGAAGTTTGAAAAAATATTGGGAAGTGTGTAACTTTGTTAAGAATTTGGATTGTTTATAATAAATTTGGGTCTTCTTCCTTCTTCCTATATCCAAACGGTGCCTATGACATCATCCTCAGAAAAAAAAAGAAGAAGACTGTCTATGGGTGCGTTTGGATCGTTGGAAGAAAGAAGAAGAAGAAGGAAGAAGAAGAAAAAAAATTATAAACAATCCAAACTCTTCACAAAGTTACACACTTCCCAATACTTCTTTCCACTTCTTCCCTTCTTCCCTTTTTCCCACACCTATCCAAACGCACCCTATGACATAATATTGACCCTTTACACAAATTTGAATGACACTTATAAATATATAGTTGACATACCTTACAACTTAAGAATTATATCATAAAATTTGTTTGCTTATAATTATAAATCTTTATTTGCACAACTCATTGAAATGATGCTTAAAATATATATATATATAAGGATGGACTAACATTTATTCGACAAATTCTTTAAGTGACAGATCACTACGAGTTGGACAAACATTTTTCTTAGTTGAATAATTCTTTTCTATTTTAATTTTAAAAAACTTAAAAACACTGAAAATATATATACATTAACTTGTCTACTTGACGGTTAAAATAGATTTTCTCCTTATAAAACTGTGCTCGTTGTCCCCGCTGTCAATGTTCATGATGTACTTATTCCTCAGTATGTTATACAGCTATATGTGATAAGAAAAGCATCATATTTTATTGTTTTCTTACGTGATCACTTTGATATGTGTATGTCAAGTTTGAATATTTAAAATTGTTCTCGTATGTAATCACTTTGAATTATGTATACACGGTTTAAAATATTATCAAAACTACTATTACTAGTCACATGACACTATTAAACGTTTTCAAATCAAATCTTTGATTCAGAGAGTACGTACTCATCGCAGAGTTTTCCGTGTTCTTATTGCCACAACTTTTCATCATTCCTTTTTTTAAACTAATAATCAGAATTTGTAAATTTTAAATAATCATAAATACTCTGTAGTCAGAATTTTACACAATACGTGTCCTTAAGATCAAATACTGATTCTCCCCACCTCTTTTAAGTTGATATTCTGGAAATTCAAGTCTCAGTTAACAGGTGATCAATGATCTTACTTTATACTCCATTTGGATGAGGTGTGTGAATAAGGGAATAAGAGAATAAAGGAATAAATTTATTATAAACAATCCAAACTCTTCACAAAGTTACACACTTTCCAATATTTCTTCCCACCTCTTACCTTATTCTTCTTATTCCCACACCATCCAAACGGAGCCTTAGGTGATGAACAAACAATTCAATATTCATGAACTACTAATATTTGTAAATCTTTATATATCAGATTGAATACAATGGAAAATATTGTAATATTTTTCTCTTTCAATTTTATACAAAATATTCTAAAAAAATTGACCTATTTTATATGCGCTTGTATCACATCACATAGTTTATAATTATTCTAAATTATAGTTATAAATTTTTATTCTATGATTTAGAACTGGAATTATGACAATTTTCAGAAAACTTTATGGTAATAATTATGGAAATTAAATACTTAAATTCTGTGATGATTTGCTTCTTAAGTTCGTGTTGGTCAATGACTCTACAGCCAAATTAATAGACTGCGAGAATGACACAAATGCATTTATTTTTCTTTCCTTGTCCCTCCACTTTAAAAGAGCAATAAAAAAAAAAATCAATATGCGAAAATAACTACCTATGTACATACGAAAGATTTTGTCATTTTGATTTTCTTTCACGGGAGATTGGGAACATATAACCATAATTATTTTAACAATTTCTGGAAACTAAAAAATCAATCATCAAAATAACAAGTAGACAAGTTAAGTATGTTTCTTATAGTTTAGATCTTTTAAGTATCGAAATTGACGCCTATAAAAAAGATTTTTAACTTTTCAATCTACTCAACGAATTAAGCTTACAAGTTATAATAAATTTTATATATGATCTATCTAAACTATAGAAAAGATATTTTAAGTTTATAATTTTTTGTCAATAATTATGTGATACGTTGTTTTAATTACCTAAATTTATCTTATATACTATAAATTAGTCACTAAATTTTAATTGACCGTACACAATTTTATAAACTTCAATTTTGTTATTTTTTCCATTGGGAGAAATAAATTGAAAAGATTGAAAAAATGTTATTAAAAAATCATTGATAAACTTGTGACCATAATTTGTGCAGCATGCGAATTAATTACGCCTAAAGGTAAACAACCTCCCAACGATCCTCTTTTTTTTTTTTTTTGGTCCCTTCGTTGTTAATGCATGCATGATGCATCGCAACAACATATTCACAAAGCATGTCGCTTGAATTGTTTATTGGCTAAAAGAGCATATTATTAGTTAGCCAGCTGCATTCATCAAAATTCCATGACGTGCATTCCATACTTCTGGAGGAACTATACTAACTTCAATAATATACGAAACAAACCAATTATGTAACCTGTCCAACGTGAGTGAGGAGTGTATAAAATATGGTAGATAACTTCCAATTATTCGTTAAATTTTTCGGCTTTCCTGAAAATTTGCGTAATCCTTGAGCATAAATTTAATTTATAATTACATCAGGTTTATCTTTTTATGAAACACAAAAGACTGATGGAGAAAGTTAATACAATACCTGTTCTAGCGCAATAGCTGTTGTCCTTGGAAAATGTTTTTTTTTTCTCTCCTTTAGCGTTCAGAAAGAATTGTTATTAGTTTTTTAAGACATAACTCAATCAGGTTTTTTAAGATCTTACTTCCAAATTGATGACAAAAACCGAGAAGAAAAGAATGTTAAGTAGTTCATTATTGTAATTAAAATCACCAAATTTATTTTATTTAATTGGCAACCGAATGTCCCTCAAACAAGGAAGAATAGCCTGCTTTCGTGTGCTCCAAATATTCTTGAATTAATTTTCTGATAACACGTAATGAATTTACTTCCTGATACAGAGTAAGAGAACAGAAACAGAACAGAGAAACAGAGGCTTCTGATTTTCTAAAGTGCTTATTGAATATTTCACAAGACGAATAATTCCAGAATCTCCACTTGTAAAATTAATTACAACAAAATAAACCTTCATACTTTGAATTAATAACTAACTTGTACAATTTGAATTAATCTTCTACTCCTTTGTTAGGACTTGATACTTTGAATTGCTAGGCCGATTGTCAGGAGGAATTGGTCAAGAGAGAGAAGACTTAGCTTATGTTTTCCTCATGTCAGATTTTTTTTATCTTTTTTTTTTAATCTCTGTTTTGATGAACTCTTATGTATGGTATTTGCTACTTGTTTAATTAAAAAAAAAAAAGAAGAGGAAAGAGAGAAGGAGAAAGCAGAATATATAAGTTCTTGTATATGGTCATCAATATCTTCTGTCATACTAGTGACGTATTTTAGTTTTGTTTAGATGACTTAAACCATTGACAATATAATTAATAAACTAATTTCCAGTAACTAAATCTAATCACGATATATACCAACTTGTATATAACACATTGCATTTAGAAATAAATTATAATTACAAAATAAATATATAAATTGAAAAAAATGATCTTCCAAATAAAATAAAATAAAATAACTAGAACGCTTAATTCTCATTTTAAACAAAAAAAAAATCTCCACCTATGGACAACAAATTTGCCGAATCATTGAAAATGAAAGAAATAACAAACATAATCTAAGGAAACGAAAAGGAACCATTAAGATCAGTATCCGGAGATGGCGGATATATTACATTAAACAACAATGCAATAGTGATCGCGACAAGTCCCGACCAAACAAAAACGATCGCCGGTGTTTTTCCTCTCCTTCCCATTATACCCTTTGCGAAAGGATACAAATGTGCCAAAACCCAGAAGCTGAAGAACACTCCTCCAAGCAGCTTTCCCCAATTTGGTTTATTGCTGTATATTGTTCGAGTAAATCCGACAACGATCGCAATTATATTCACCATCATAATAGTGATCGGTGGGATCATCAGAGATGTCCATCTCACAACATACAGTTCAGCAAATTCATCTTCTTCGTCGTCACCACTTGATTTAGCAGTTAGAGTAAAGGACGTTTCTATACCACCGATAACCTTCAGTAAACCTTGGAACACAGCGAAAAGATGTGCACTAGTGCCACCAATCATCCAAAACTGCTCATTACGCCACCATTCATCTAAGCTGATGCCCGACCACTTGATCTCGAGTACAGCCAGGATACAGAGTGTAGCAGTGATTGCGAGAAGGTATGCCAGAAAAGCTACATTAAGCTGCTGGACTATGAATTGACCAGAAAATAGGGATAAGGCTGGGATGAAGCAGAAAACAATCAGAAATATTGAAGTGAAAGGATAAATAGCAACGTTAAGATATGCAATGCGTTGGAGGAACATTAAGCGAGGGCCCGCAAAAATCACATTGTTACGGGAGAAAAATATTTCAATAGAGCCGGTTGCCCACCGCAGCACCTGTTCAGAACAAAAGATGAGCATATATCAACACTAGAGATTTATAAACTTAAGTAACAAACATGACACTTTTTTCTAAATTATTTTAATTGGCAATATACATGATTTTTTAGAAATTAATTATGTAGAAATTTACCTGAATAAGCCTATCTGTCAGGTTGATTGGTGCAGTACCACGGAAGGCGTCACGTTTTGTGATACAATAAACGGAGCGCCAGCCGCGAGTGTGCATCTTATATCCAGTAACGACATCTTCAGTGATTGAACCGTAGACCCAACCGACATTATTGCCCCATCCTGTCTTCTCCTCGTATGGGCATGAAATTACATCGATAGCCTCCTCGACATTATTACTATTGATTGGTAGTCTATCACCCCTAAGTGTGCCAGGCTCACGTCTATTCCTTCCAGATATGTGGTCAGCAAGAGGTCGGCCTTCAAACTCGGCCCTATCAATTGAGTGTAGGAAATACTCGGAGCCTCCAAACTTCCGGGACCAGTGAGATCTGCCAGGCAATCCTGATTCCCTCAAGGGTTGATCGTCGTCATCATGATCATCAGATCGACGGTTACGGTTCCTCCCAAATAAGGAATTGTAACAATTACGGATTTTAAATCGTGGAGGATCAAAGCCATAAAGAGCAATGCGGCGGAACATGCATCCAGTACCAACATAAACCGGGCCTTGTAGTCCATCTAGGGCACGCATATTTATATCAAAGAAAACTGTGTTGCGATTGGAATACCGATCGGAAGGGTCAATGCCTTCAAATCTTTGTGGGAATTGGATGAATGCAACCCGGTCTCCATCATTACTCATCATAAAGCATATTGCCTCACGGAATGCATGCGAGTTGTAGACATAGTGATCGCAGTCCAAATTCAAGATAAAGGCGCCGTTGGACATGACTGCAGATGCTCGGACAAGGGCATTCATGGCACCTGCTTTCTTGTTGTGGTCAAAGCCGGGACGCTTCTCACGTGACATATAGACTAGCATTGGTAGCCGTGTATCAACACCAGTGAAATCAATCGGGATACCATTGGCACCCTCTGTCGTTCCATATTGTGGGTCACTTCCTTGTGGAACTGACAATACCTATCAATTTGGATAATTTTCATCAATTAGTTCATCATACATTGTCTTAAATTAAATCTTTCTTTTTGTACTCTATCAAAATATAAATCATGGCTTCTTCGCTATTACTGCACCCACCTGTATGATACCGGCATGGTCTCCTTTCATGTGGTTTGGCTTAGGAGTAAGCCAAGTCCCAGCCCAGTGACAATCATTGTCCATCCAAGTGGCTTTTTGGTTGTTCACAAATCTAGGTATCTCATCGTCTTCTTTTCCTTCTTGTCGCTGGCGTTCAATGGCCTCGAGCTCCTCACGTGCATTGTTTGCATCTGAACGTTGCCTGATCAAGTCTGGAAGTGCATTAATACGCACCTTGTACTTGTCATACTCATGCTTTAGCCTTCTTCGGTCTTTCACAAAGTCTGGCCTCACCTGACACATGAAAACTTAAGTATTAAAATTGTGTTTCTGCTTTAATTATCTTGTTTTTAACAATAGGACCGAAATTGCAAAAGTTAGTTTAAATCCGTCTCTCTTTATTTAATCCACACCATTTTGCTATCCAGCTTACTTGGAACGTTAAATTTCTGACTTTTTCTACTATATCCAAATAATTATTTTTTTGTGAATCCCGAAGAAAAAAGAAAAAGATAAAAAAAAGGAACCATTGTTGTTGAAATACCTTAAAAACCATATATACAAGACTAAAAACTTTAAGATTTTCTTAAAATTTTCTATAATTTACCTTATTATTGTAGGGATCTCTCTTAGAACTAAAATAGGCTTCAGGACTCCTCGGTTCAATGCCGTGCTTCCGGCAAAAAGGAACCCATAAATGCGCAAAGCTGGCAGCTTCAGCCATGGCCTCATATGTTAAAAGTGCACCACCATCATCAGAGACGTAGCAAGCAAGCTTCTCCACAGGATAATCGGATGCGAGAATGGAGAGAACTGTGTTTGCAGTCACAAGTGATGGTTCTTTTTCTGGGTCAGCAGTAGTTATAAAAATATCAATTCCCGGAAGGTCAGACCGTCCAGAAGGGTTCTCGGGGCCTTTCTTGTCAAACTTTTCTTTAAGGACTGCAAGGTCCGTTGTGCGGTTGATTGGAGAGAGCTTGGGCAGCTGATCAAGAACCCAAGAGAAAGCGAACCAAATTTCGCAAACAATCGAAATGCCCCAAAGCCAGACAGCATCATTGTTGACATTACTAACACGCCATATTAGGTAGAGGGAGAGGGAGATGAAGCGGATGACGATGACCAATCTGGGCAATATTAGTAAATGAACCGTAAATGACAAATTAAATCGAAACTAAAAAGCATGGACAGATGAGTGCTCGTCAAGTGGAAATTATCAAGGTCGAATTCATAACTAATGAAAATTTTTATGGCAACAAAAAAAAGTTTGGAAAAGATTTTACCGGTATATGCTCAAAATCACAATTGGTATTGACATTTTCCTGCTGAGCGGTCTCCGCTTCTTTCTCCGACCATCACCATCATCGTCGTCGTCGTCGTCGCTATCATATTCTTCAGCATCTTCGGCACGGCCATCATGGTCATATTCATCATGTGCTTCACCGTTCTCTCTGTGCCATCCAGAGATCTCAGAATTCCTCTCTGAGTCGTAATTTGATCTGTTGGACATTCGGCCCCGATTTTCATGATCCTGCAAATCTTCCCAACTCACAACTTTATTCCCCATGCGCCGCGGCCTCATGTGAGCCAAGTCATATGGCTGTTGGCAAGCAGGACAGGGGCCGTTGCACTTGGGTCCCGCTGCCCGTCTGAAGCATTCTGCGCATATGACGAATTCGCAATCACATGGGAACACTGTCATGGGAACACCATTGCACCCAACCATATTGCAAGTCTCAGGACTTTGCGTATGTGATGTATCTCCCGAGTTCATTTCGATCTCACCATTTCCAAATGAGGACATCATTGTTTCTGGGTTCCTAATCAAATCGAGAACTAAATATTTAAGTACTCGAGTAGAAAGGAAATCAAATGGTTCCTACATGTGACTATAGCATACAAGAATTGAAGTGATCCTAATTCTCTCCCTAGCTAGGTTTAATCGTTTCTTCTCAAACTCTGCAAAAGAAAAGGCATTAATCGCTTTTAAAGGGAGTGAGGAGGTCAAGGTTCTGGTGTCCACTGAATTTGAAGTTTTCTTTTTGAAGGTCAACACGGAAAGCCTTAACAAAGGAAGACATGCTCTCCTGCTAGTTTTATGTCCGTGAAAATACCTCTGTATATAATCTCTGATCCTTCAAACCTGTAAAAATAAAGAAAATTACATTGAAAGCTAACCACAGTGAAAAAACAACTGGAAAGAGCTGTTTCACGTTGTGCTATATGCACTTGTGTTAAATGAAATGATGATTAGTTTCAATTAAAAAAAGTGTCAACAAAAAATTACATGCAACTGTTCTCATCTGCACAAAATTATAGGGGCAAAAGTTGGAGTGTTATACCATTTTATTTCATAATAATAAATAGTTGTTGTGAATTAATGATTGCAAGAGTGCTCTGTGCATGGCTCCCATGAAGTGAGGACTTCAATTTGCAACCTCATATCTTTCAACACTATTAGCTATGTTTCAAAGCAGTTACATTTCGTACAATTTTTTTTATTAATATTAATTCTGTACTTAACGGCTGGGAGGTCTTTCAAGTGTCGGTACAATATACTAACTGAAATCATGCAAAATATAATTTTGGACATGGCGAAAAGTTTGAATTTAAATGTAGAAATATATTGTAGATTGCAAATAATATTGATTTTTTTAATATTTTTTTAAAAAATTTTTTAAAAGTTCATACGTTTAATAGGTGTACCGTATTCATCGTATTATTAACAAATGCAAATATAATTACCTGAGGCATTGGGGTTTTTTTAATCTTTAAGTCCAACAGAGCTTTAAGGCATTGATTTTTTTTTTTAAGAAATTAACACAAAATAGATAAAAGTAATCATTCAGAAAAATAATCCTAATGAGGTCACTCTTTTGGAATCCAATGAGCAAACAACGAAAACTTATGTCTGGAGAAAGCCTTTCAAAATTAATTAAATGCTAATTAGAGTGATAATTTCATCATGAGTATCCTTATACAAGTAAGACATGACGGTTGTGCATTTTTAAAATATTTGCAATGACCATTTCAGCGATCACTAACAGCGGTGTCCACAGAGCAAAAGGATTTAATATATGTATCGTTGCAAAGCATATATTACATGTCGGTGCATAAAGCTGAAAGTCATTAATGATAACAAGGAAATATATTAGAGAAAAATATCGTCAAAAATAGTACAGCTAAAAATTGTAAACACTTTTCATTAATCATTTTGGTAGGTTGAAATTTAAATATTGTTCTTTGAGTGCTATAACTCTAATAGTTGGCTTTACTTTGGTCCCGTGAGCTTCATTTTTAGGCGTCGTGAGCTTAATTTTTAGGCGTCGTTTCTGTCTGTGCGTGCACGTGTATATATTTTTCTCCTCATCTTTTTTTGTTTATCTTTTATGTTTTATTTTTTTGTTTAGGTGGTTGGAGTTGGTTAAGATCTCGGTTAAGTGGCAAGGATGTACAACATTTTTATGTGCTTCTTTTAATGGACAATTGTCAAACCGGATCCAAAAATATGCAATTTCCAAATTTTTGGTTCGTTAATTCGATTCGACAACCACCCAAAATAAAGGTAACCAAAAGTAAATATTTGGTTCATATGCAATATTAATTGTACTTACCATTATTGACACATGGGCATAATATCTGTGAACCAACCAGAGAAGGCATTTCGGACTGAAATGAAAATATTTCGGTCCGAAATATGACCGGATTTTGTGAATAATTTGTTTCCTTATTTTATTTTAAAACAAAAATAGAAAGAAAATAATGAGAACGTCTGTATTTCTATAAGAACACGTCTCTCTTTTTTGTCTCTGATTCTCTTCCTCTTTCTTCTACTCTCTTATTCAAAAAAGAAATAAAAATGTTATAATTAATATTATTAATGATAATTTATGTGGCCTATATTATTAATGTAAACCAAGTTCATTCAGCATATTTAATTAAAAGGTGTATTAATTTTGATGGAAAACCAATAGACCAGATTCATTCAAAATTTGATCTCTTCAATTGCCTTTGTATTAGTTCTAAAATTCTTAAGTATCCATCCTTATAATTATAAAGTTATAAACCTTTGAGTGCTGATGCCGTAATTAATGGATGTGGTGAAGACGAGATGGAGATTTAATACAACAGATTTGTATTCAGTCCAAAACATAATTTTCCCGACTTTTGTCCACACATGCGAACGAATGAAGAGAACTGAATTAAATAAAAGAGATATAATCATTATCTCTAAACACAAAGAGAATAGTTCCAGAAAATTAAAAGGAAAAAATACGAAACAATTACATAAATACTGTTTCGAATACGAAAAATAATATTCCGTATTTTTTATACCAAATGTTAGAAATAAAATATTAATTTGTCATAATATTTCTTAATTAATTTCCAGGAACATATAAGTTTCTATTACAATTTATTATTTTATATGAAATACATGTTTCTGAAAATTAATTAAGAAATATTATGACAAATTAATATTTTATTTCTAACAAAAAAATTATGGTGTCCGTATGTGAATGTGGGTACAATATTATACTGAACCACGATAAAATTTTTATGGTTTTCTGTGTTGCTACTTAAGTTTACAATATCTTTTAAATAAAGACAAAACAATATTTTATTTTAAATTTTTATAAGCGAAATAGGACTCTCGAGTTTCATCAAAGAGCATTGTTTCTAGTTACTAATTAAATCAACATTAATTGTGTATGGAGCTTATTAGTACATTCAATATTTAGACATAGAAGAAGTGTTCATATCCTTCGAGTGAAGCGATGTTACGCACCGAAGAAAATGACACACATGACCCGACTTAATCAAGAATTTATGAAGTATAATAAATTCATAATTGATGTATCTACATTTGGACTTTGTATAGTTTGTGTTTCAGTGAATAGGAGTTTTGTGGGGCACATGACGAATAGAATCAATTCTTTTTTTTTTTGGCTTAAACTCATAAAATATAATGTATAGACCGTTACAAATATATAGTAAATTATTGAGAACATGACACCCAGTCAGTCCCTAGTAATAGCACGTTTCAATCAATAGAAAATTGTTGGTACAACGTAAAACAAAATATGAAGTTCATGAGAAATATAGTTGGAACTTTGTCTAATATAAATTTATAGCAACTAATTCAATTAAAATAGAAATAATAAAAAACAAATAATGATAATTGATTTTCACGATACAGATATATGTATGATATTAGTCGACCGGTACTCCATCAAGTCATCAACACATCGGAATTTACATTTTCCATAAACCAATTTAAACAGCTCAATTTAAAGTGAATATTACAATCTGAACAGAAAGTATGCTTTGTGTATTTACTATTTAGCTCAACTATAACAACAACAATTCAATAACAAAACCATTATAGATCAACACCAAAACAGAGAAAAGTTTTCAGATTCAGGAATTATAAGTGCCATCGGCAAATATACCATCCCAACCATCGCTAAATACAAAATGAACATATACAGTAAATAAAGTGAACATATAGGTGATCTAAGTGAACACTTACAAACAAATAAGTATTGTCATCACTTGTTCAGAAATTTACATACATATTCAACTTATTTTCATTGAACTTATTTATTTGTATGTATTCACTTAGATCGTCTATATGTTCACTTTGTTTGCTGTATATGTTCACTTTATATTTAGCGATGGCAGGGATGGCAAAAATGCAGATGGCAGTAATCAATTTCCTTTCAGATTGGGTACTCAAGATTTTCCAAATCGGTGCAAATTATAAGTTGGGTTTTATTTCAAATCTTAATAACTTAAAACGCCGAAAAAATTAATAATGACGTTACTGTTCATTATAATTTTGATAATAACAAAAAAAATTCTAAATTTTAATAGTAACGTTGTTGGATCGTTGTTTGGAACGACGAAAGCCCAGAACCACTGGATCGTCATCCAGAATGACGATCCAAGCTTGGATCGTCATCCAGAATTGGATCGTCATCCCAAACGACGATCCAAATATATTCTACAAAAATATAAATATTAAAATATTAAAAATTATTAAAATATTAAATAATAATAAAAAAATATTTTGGTTTGCTTGGATCGTCAATTGGATTGACGATCCAAACAACAAGCCAGCACAAATTTTAATATTTTTAATTTACAATTTTGCTTTTTAGTCCTCAAAATTTTTGTTATTACGAAATATATATAATTTGTGATTACAATTTAAATATAATTTAAATATCTATTATAAAAATATAAGTATATAATTAAATTATGCATGTTAAATATATAATATTGTATATGTGTATAATACTTATTTTATACATATATATAATAATATATGTATCATATATTTTATGAGAAAGTTTAATATGCACCATAGTCCGCGGTGCACGGAATGTCCTATGCACTATAGTGCATATTAAAGTTTCTCTATATTTTATATATTAAATATATATTATTGTTGTATATGATTAAAATAAATGATACATAATATATACGTATAAAATTATTCAACATGCATAATTTAAGATATACATATATATATGATTTTTTATATACATATGGTGCATACTAATGTACGGAAGCTTCGGTGCATACTGATCCAAACTCTTGGATCGGTCATTTTGAAACAAATCCAAGAGTTTGGATCAGTATGCACCGAAACTTCCGTACATTAGTATGCACCATATGTTTTCTCTGCAAATATATATAATTATAAATATAATATATGTATAAAATTAAATATAATTTATAGTCTGACATGTTTAATATTTTTATTTGTATTTAATCAAATATGTATATAAAAAAATCTTATATATATATGTATATCTTAAATTATGCATGTTGAATAGTTTATACATATATATTATCAGTGATTTAAATAGCGCCGCTATGAATCGCAATAGCCCCACTATAGCGGTACGACTTGATAGACCGCTACGGTGCTAAATTAAAAGTGCTGCTATAGCGGTCTTCATTGTATTTAACATGCATAATTTAATTATATACATATATTTTTATAATAGATGTTTAAATTATATTTAAATTGTAATCACAAATTATATATATTTTGTAATAACATAAAATTTGAGGACTAAAAAGCAAAATTGTAAATTAAAAAATATTAAAATTTGTGCTGCCATTTTTGTTTGGATCGTCAATCCAATTGACGATCCAAGCAAATCAAAATATTTTTTAATATTATTTAATATTTTAATAATTTTTAATATTTTAATATTTATACTTTTGCAGAATATATTTGGATCGTCGTTCTGGATGACGATCCAGCGGTTCTGGGCTTTCGTCGTTCCAAACAACGATCCAGCAACATTACTATTAAAATTTAGAATTTTTTTATGTTATTATCAAAATTATAATGAACAGTAACGTCATTATTAATTTTTTCGGCTTAAAACGGCTAACTACGGCCCAGCCCAAATCTGTTACTTGATAGAAATTGAGCTCTCTAGTGCCCGCTGGGGCCCTGGGGGGAACCTCCCTTCGGCGCAATAATAACACAGGACTACAGAAGGTGTGAGAGACAAGTACAGATAAAATATAGGGAAGTTGGGAGAAAGAAGGATAAATATAAAAAATAAAAATGTGGTTGCAGTTACATTGTAATTTTTTTTCTTCACCATTGCATTATAATGTTATAAAACTTTGCACACAAGATGTTCGATGAAATGTCCCAATGATAATTTTGTCAAGTACACGGTAACCTTTTATTATTTAGATAGTCTTTGAGCATGTTCTATGCCCACAATTTTCTAACAACAATCAGTGCTATCTTTTGGTGTTCGGCCATATAGATAGCATTGGGTAAGAAGAACCTGAGGAAGGGCCAAGTGAAGAAGTAATCTCTCTTACAACAAGGTACTTCAGTTTGTTATTATACTTAAAAGTTGTCTGTCACTCGGTAGAAAAGGTGACTCCCGCAGTTTTTTTTGTTTACTAATATCATCAAATGAAAGAAAAACCAGAATTATGATGCAACCATAAACTGAAGGCTTAAAAATTTGGTCTTCAAACAACAAAATTGCACCAAAATATCAACTGGGACAAAACATAGATAGATATTTAAATTTAAAAAAAAAAAAACAAACTCACTCAAAAAAAAAATTAAGGGAAACTGAAAGACCCACTAAAATCTAAGCGGGCTGCAGCTGATGATGGGTTGATTGACAGAGTTAACAAAGCAATTGTGATGGCAATAAGCCCCGACCAAATGAACACAATAGTAGGTGTCTTTCCCCTCCTCCCCACAAGATCCTTTGCGAAAGGAAACAAATGGACCAAAACCCAGATGCTGAAACAGACACCTCCAATCAATTTTCCCCAGCTGTGCTTCTCTCTAAATATTTCTCGGGTGATGCCAACAGTAATGGCAACTACATTTGTCATCATGATAGTGATTGGCAGGACCATTAGGAATGTCCACTTGACAACATACAGGTCAGCAAGTTCCTCTTCATTGTTCTGACCTGATTTTAAAGCTGGTGCAAAGGATATATCAGTTCCTGTAATCAGCTTTACTATCCCTCGCAAGATAGCAATAATATGCGCACTGGTGCCGCCAATCATCCAGAACTGCTGGTTGCGCCACCAGTCATCTAAAGTGATTCCAGACCATCTCATCTCCATTGCTCCCAATATGCTGAGTGAAACAGAGATGCCAAGTAGATATGCCAAGAATATCACACTGAGGCTTTTCACTATGAATTGGTCGGTGAAAATTGAGATTGCAGGGATGAAGCAGTATACTATGAGGAATATAGATGTAAAGGGGTAGATTCCAATGTTGAGGTACGCAATGCGTTGAAGGAAGTTCAACCGAGGACCCGCAAAGATTGCATTGTTTGGCCCTAAGAAGATCTCAACTGATCCAGTGGCCCACCAGAGTGCCTTCTCATCAGCAAAAAAAATTTTATAAAAATCAGCATTAATTTAATTTACCAGAAATATGAGATATTTTTTTGGTATTGATTAGAGATTTATATGAAATGAAAACCTTGTGTAGGGTAATTGTTAGGTTGATTGGGACAGTACACCGAAAGGCATCTCGTTTAGGGATGCAATAGATGGATGACCATCCACGATTATGCATCTTGTATCCGGTGACAATGTGTTCTGTCAATGAACCATAGACCCAGCCAACTCCTCGACCCCACTTGGTCTTCTCCTCATATCCACACGATACAACACCAATGGCTTCTCTGACCATTTCCTGAGTAAGTGCCTCGCATTGGACAACTGGTTTATGCCCACTCTTTCCTTCTGGTTGGTAAGGCAGAGGCTTTGCTTGGTTCTCCGCATCCTCAATTGAATCAAGAAAAAGGTGTGAGTTGCCAAACCTCTTGAGCCATTTTGACTTGCCAGGTAGGTTTGAATGCACTAGAAGGGGCTTCTCATCATCTGGCCTGCTCACCTTGACAGTATGATGCTGATAAAGTATATTAAATTTAGGGGGATCAAAACCATAAAGTGCAATCCGGCGAAACATACAATTTGTGCCAGCATATACTGGACCTTGTAATCCATCCAAGCCTCGCATGTTGACATTAAAGAAAACTCTGTTTCGGTTGGAGTAACGATCACAAATATTGACTCCCTCAGTGCGTAGGGGGAATTGG
Source organism: Rhynchospora pubera (assembly GCA_028095005.1). Taxonomy (NCBI): domain Eukaryota; kingdom Viridiplantae; phylum Streptophyta; class Magnoliopsida; order Poales; family Cyperaceae; genus Rhynchospora; species Rhynchospora pubera. Next base: position 185,767,820 of record CM051461.1, read on the forward strand.
ATAAATGCGACATTTTCACCCCGATGATCTATCATGAAGCACATAGCCTCACGAAGTGCCTGTGAGTTATAGACATATTGATCACAATCCAAGTAAAGGACGAAGGGACCGTTCGACATGACTGCTGAAGCACGAAGAAGCGCATTCATGGCACCTGCCTTTTTGTTGTTATCATAACCCCTGCGCTTCTCACATGACACGTATACAAGCATTGGAACCTGTGGATCTACCTCTTTAAAGTCAATTGGCATGCCATTGCGTCTTTCATGGCTCTCACATTGTGGATGACAGCCTTGAGGCAATGACAGCACCTAAGATAGTTTGCACAAGTTCATCAATGAAAATTCATGGCTTGCACTAGCACATTGATGAAATATCATGGGTCACATATTGTCATGTTGAAGACTTCATTTATTCGAGATTTAACTACCTGTACAATACCGGCATGGTCCCATTTGGTGTGGTCCTGTGAGGGGTGAAGCCAGGCTCCTGCCCAATGGGTGGCATTTGACATCCAAGTGGCCCTAGAAAGTTTCTTTCTCAACAATTGAATCTGAATGTCATCATCTGCCAGATGAAACTGTCGCATGGCCTCCACCTCCTCACGTGCATTCAACACATTTGATCTTCGACGGATCAAATCAGGTAGAGCATTGAGTCGCACCTTGAACTTATCATACTCCCTCTTTAAAAATCTCCGGTCTCGAATGAAATCTGGTCTCACCTGCAATTCGGTTAAATTGTAAAACTTCAGTTTTTCCTTGGATAATGGATAATTTTGAATTCGGAGATTGTATAATGATAGTAATTTAATATCTGAAAAGTCCCATTGACAACTTGTTCATACAACTCCGAGATACATTTTCTTTTCTTCTTAATTTTAGTGCTATTTTCATCTTCTTATATTTCAACAAGTGTAATTAACTAGAATGCAGGAAGTAACAACAAGAACTTCAGGACAACAAGTGTCCTTGAAAATATTTCTACACAAGCTCGTCAGTAAGCTCAATTTCTTTAATAATTTCTATTTGTTGTACCTGATCCTTGTAAGGATCTCTTGTTAAACCAAAGTATCTCTCAGGGCTTCTTGGCTCAATGCTATGCTTTCTGCAAAACGGAACCCACAACTTAGCAAAATGGGCTGTCTCGGCCATTGTCTCAAGTGTTACAAGTGTAGCACTGTCATCTGAGAGGTAGCAAGCCAATTTCTCAGCAGGGTAATCAGCCGCAAGAACAGAGAGTACTGTGTTTGCAGTTACCAGCAGAGGTTCCTGTTCTGGATCCACAGTAGAGATAAAGACATCAATACCAGGAAGTTCAGATCGACCTTTCAGGTTCTCCTCAAATCTTTCTTTAAGAACTCCAATATATGCCACCCGATTAATCGGCCAGAGATTTGGTAGCTGCTTGAGTACCCAGGTAAGTACAAACCATATTTCACAACTTACTGATGCAGCCCAGAGCCAAACTGCATCTGTGTTGACATGGCTGATACGCCACACAAGAAAGAGAACAAGAACTGTGATTCGCCCGAAAACAAGTAACCTGGTCAATAGAACAATGTAAAAATAATAAAATTAAAACTCAATTTGTGTTGTAAATTAGTGTACCATAAACGTTCAACTTGTAGAAGAGCTGATGACTGAATCTTCTTCTAAAATGTTAGTACAAAGGTTCGTGCTTAAAACTGGAATCCAATATTAACTCTTGCTGCTAACAATAATATTTCAATTACGGAATGCATCTTCCTTTTAGCTAAGGCTTATTTGTTTCTCTTCATTTCTATCACAACAAGATGGCAGTGTTTAGTTCAAAATTTTCATATTGAATTACATCTCACCTGTATGGATTTAGGATATCATCTGGAATCTTGACCTTGCGGCTAAGCGGCCTCCATGCTTTGCCATCAACTCTCTCAGGCCCATCATCTTCATCAACATCACCACTCCCATAACCATCATCAGCACCTGCACCACCATGATAATCACCGGCATCATGATCACCCATAGTGCTTCTGGCACTCTCTTTCATCAAGCCGAGAAGATCAACATAGCTGCCCGCATTGCCCATGGTACCGCAGTAACTCTTCCCCCCAGTCATCACCCAATTCATTATGCTCCATGTTGCACCACCATTGCCGTTCTTGCTGTGCCCGTTGGGCAGTGACGGTTGGGACCATTGTGGAGGACATGATACCGGTCTTGGTGGTAGGCCCGTTTCTGGTTGTTCTTCTGATGATTGTACCGGTGCTGGTGATAGTGGCTGCATCAGGTCTCTCGATGTCAACTTACTAGGCAACCAACATTGGAAATGGATGAACCTGAACCTTTGTCAACTTCTTGTAGGATTATGTTGAGTTAATTAATTAGCATACGTTTGTACAACTATGCAATCTAGGAGAAAGAAAAGTTTCTGCTCGACAAAAGCTATGATTTGCAACAACCCACAAAAATGTGGCCCCTATGAGGCTATGACAAATAATAGAAAAATTATTATTCTAATGTATTGAAAGGTAACAATTGTTTTAAGTCACGTTTGGACTCGAACAGCGCAGGTCATTTCTTAGCAATGCATATACAACAAATACGTACATGTTAGATGCATCTTTCATATATATATTACTAATTAACTACTCCCTTACATACTTTTTTATTATAAATATATGGACGCAATTTGTATTGACATGGACCATGGCGTCAAATAATTCATATGTTTCTTGACAAAGTGACTTAATTGAAACAAGGTGACTATTTATTGATTAAAGAAGGAAAAATTAAAAAAAATTCAATGACCGTGCATGTAATTAAGAGTTCATAACCAATTTGTAATGTTAAGAAGTCCGGAAAATCCAATACATTGTTATTGTTATAGATGTAAGTATCATAATAAGTCCATAATCCAACTAGAAATTTTTTTGTTCGTCCTCGCTCACATCAGAGTTCTAAAATTTTTCTGCCCCGGTCACTAAATTATGAGCCCACCGCACTACGTGACACTATACATTACAAAAGGTCCAAATATAAATACAAAATGATTCAACCACAATAAATTATTTGGAAACAGTCCTAGGAAAGTCAAGTTGCTACATAATTATTATTAGAAAACTTCCGCTACGAAAATCAAGTTATGGAATCTGTGGGAATCTTTATGGATGATAGGTGGTAACCAGGGACGGAGCCAAGCATTTTTTAAGCCTAGGCACAAATAAATAATTTCATATAAAAATATAATAACAAATTATTTTTTAAAAATATTTTTTAAAAATATTTTTTAAATTTTTTAATTTCATCTTTAGTGCTATTATAGAATAGATCGTTTGTTTTTTCATACACTTTAGTACCAAAATATAATTTAAGAGTTTTAATCTTTATGTCTATCTCACACTCAATAGAACAAAAAAAAAAGAAAGAAATCAGTGAATCATATAATTGAACCAATAATCCTTTATGCAAATTAGTCCTAAATGTCTAATGAAGTAATGATACATTGAAGTAAACTAAAATATCCGTATCAAGTAACAAAATTGAACTAAGATATCTCCAACTACGTAGCTGCAATTTTTTTATTATTATCTATTACAAAACAGTGAATGAATTAACATAGTTTAATTAATTAGCAATTAATACAATAATTGAATAAGCATAATAGCATTGTAACAATGTTTGATTGTAATTATAAAATATAATTTTTCCTAAAACCCAGGCACAATTATTAAAAGATTTTCAGCTGGAAAAATAACAACCCGGGCACCAATTAGGCACATCCATCTGTTTCTGCGATCCCAAATATAAACAAGCATAGGCACCATCATCTCTAGGCCTTTGATTATGAAAATTAAGCCTGCGCAAGTGCCCAGGCTTGCCTACATGTAGCTCCGTCCCTGGTAGTAACTGTTAACTATTTGAAGGAAGTGACCGAATGCACATACCTCCATTAGAAGGATCATCCAGGACTCTATTCTTTGGAAAACTTACGACAGATGATATTAGTTTGTTTGTAGGATTAAGCTGTTTTAGATTGTAATTTCATTTTTTCTTTTTGGGCGATTTTTGTACATATCTTTTTATTTAATGAAAATCTTGTAGGGTTAACCCTACCCTCAAAAAAAAAAAAAAAAAACTATTTGAAGGAAGTGAACTTGGTCAATTCGGAAGAGGAATACGGCAAAAGATGCAATATATTCAACATCACAGAATAAAAAGGAGTGGCCATTTTAATTCATTTTTGCTTATTTCAGATAAAATTTTGCATTTTAATGCATTAGTTCTATGCATTTTTTGAGACGTGACTGAGGAGTTGCAATAAGTAATTCCGGTAAACAAGAAAAAAAATAAAATAATACTTTTAAGGGAGAAAAAAAGAAGAAGGAAGCTATGAATAGTCAATTAAGTTAGTGGGATATATAATGGGTTAGATTAATTTAATGGTAGGGGATATAAAAAACAATGACTTAATCTGTGGGCTGTCATAAGTCGAAAATTTTGGTGTTTCTTTTGTATGAACAAATGTCATTTACTTGAGCTTTTTTTTTTCTTTTTTTGATCATTTAGTTGTGCTTTGTACAATATATTGTCAAAATTGTTAGGGAAATTTAGGTTAAAAGGGAACTCAAATTGTTATTTATCAGGTGGATATGCACCTCACAGTGTTAACCGGTAACTATACATTGAATAGTTGAATCAGTCTCATGGAATGCTCTTCAGTTTTTTTACTCTTCAATTTCAAAATCTTAGGGTGTGTTTTCGAATGCTTGAGGTTAAAATAAAGAATAGTATTATAATTTAAAATGTTATTTTTAAATGGTTGATAATAAAATTATCTGGATCAAAACATATATTAATAAGTGATTCTAAATTCAGAATAAATTTTCTAATCCGTTTTTTTTTATCATTTTTTAATATATAATATATTTTTTTCAACTAAATTTTTATTTCAGATTAAATGATCCAAACAAATTCACCTTAATTTTTTTTTCAAATTCAAGATCACTTAAAAATAACACTTTGATCCAAACGAATTTATTCTTAATCATTTAGCATATTTTAAATTTTAAAGAACTAATTTTAGTTTTATTCTTAAGCCATCCAAATACAACCTCTATTCCGGTTATGAAACTATTTTAGTTATGCCGGTGGCTTTTTCTATTATCATATAAGTGACAATTAGAGCGGTCATATATATACTCATACTAGAAAACATATTTTTTTTGTTGAGAAAGGCATTAGTTTATAAAATGAGACAATTTTAGAAAATAAAATAAAATGTTATATTTTATAAATGCCTTGTCCATTTAACGTGAATAAGTATATATTAAATGTTGGCAAGTGGCGGGGCGGCTGATGCCATCAAGGGACCGTACCTTCTGATGCCACTAGCCCACTAGGGGACGGGTACATTTAATATTTCAATGCGCACACAAATGACAAACTAAGTTGAAAAATGTGGTATGTATTCCTTTCTGAAGAAAAAGATACCAAGACTAAAATTAGCTTAAGAGTAAGTGTTGTCCAGTAACAGTTCTTTAGATCTCCGTGAGGCCAAAATGTTATATAGCTAGCATATTTAATATTTTTTTAAATTTTGATTCATCTTTTGCATTGACGGTCTCCGAATAATAAAAAAATAACTGAACTCCGGAATGTTGATTCATATTTTGTGTAAGTGTTGCATAAAAGAATGGAGTGTTAGATTATTTTCATATAGGTTTACGAGTCTATTTGGAAAGAATCTAAATTAAGTGTGGACTGATTTATTTGGTATCTAAGTTTTTATTAATTATGGTAATAGGCTAAATTTGGCTGTAAAACAATAGCAGATTTTGTGCAATAGATGCGTTGTCTTTTATAGGTGGTTATATTTAGAAACATTGCCTAATTAAGATGGTTAATTAAGGCATTGTTTGGAGGCCAAGAAGCCCTTGGTTCTCATTATATATAGGGGTTGGTCCCCAAGGGACAAGACAACAACGTGATTGCTGCATACATGAGTTGATAGCAGCAACTCTGCCCCTCTTTCTAGTTATTCCATCGATTAGAGAGAGATAGTGCTTTGCTTTTAGGCGTAAGGCATCAAAGGGCGTGTCTTGATCCTTTGGAAGACTTCCTCCCAACCTTGGTGGTGATCTCACAACACTAAGGACTTTAGCAACAAGCAAGACGTGCTCAACATCAAGATTCAAACCATAGCAATGAAATTAGGTAAGCTTCCGCTCATGATTTAGTTTTCTTGTGTTTTGGAACGGTCCGTTCCACTGCTGGTTCTGCGAGTTCATATTTTCTGAGTTACTTTTTTGACTTGTTAGAATTGTTTATTCTTTTTGGCTTTAAAGCAAACCCAACATGGAGAAGTAACAGTCAATTCTGCAGGCAAATTTTCAAAAATATATCTCGAACGTGCTTAGTAGTTAGTTAAATAGTTCCAATAACATAGGAAGGGAAACAAAAAGGTTGACTTGATTTATACGATTTTTATTAAGATCTTGACATTGGCAAACACGTATAACCTCTGACCTCGTATAATCGGGAACTACAAAATTAACGCCATTTTTTTTCTTTTTCCTTCTTTTCGCACTGCCATCAATAGTTTTAGGCTTGATACAAAATTTAAACCGCTGTCTTTAATTATCTTGATACAAAATTCACATTGTAAAGTTTTTTTTTTTTTGAGAAAAGCCACCGTAATCGGCAGCCTGCATATTTTACCGATGCAAAACAAACAAAGTCTTACAAAAGTCAATCACCAGGGGTGATTATACTAGAAAAAAAAAGGAAAAACAAGGTTGTTTGCAGTTACATCAACATAACCCCCAACCTACTACAAGCTTACTACACAGAACAGAAAAAATCTTCAAACATCTCCCAACAAATCTTCATCTTCAACATCCATTGCTTGCTCAGCGTTTCTATCTATCTCTGCCCTACTTCTGGGCTGGCCTGTACCAGTAAGACCATTGGTACCAGCTTCCCTCCTGATCCTCTGCTCCAAACCAGTTTTTGTACCTGTCCACACATAGAAAAGATGCATGGCTGCCACTACTAAGTTAAATGGGTTAATACCAGTACTGGAATTAAAGGTTCTACTATTCACATTGTAAAGCAAACAATACTTTTAGGCTACCATATAGTTTGTGAAATTGGTTTGATCAAGATTTGAACAACCAAGAACCTTTGCAATTTCCCAAGATTTGCTCCAAGATTTGCATTTAGTTTTGCTCTTAGTTTGGCTTAGCTTCAGAGCCTGAGTTTCTTCTCCGACGATCTTCCTTAGGATACTAACGGTGATATCTAGCAATCATCTTAGTTTCTTATGGAGAACCTTTGGAAATTAAATAGGCTGACCACTTCTCGGTCTGCTAAGGATTTTGTTTTGGCAGAAGCTGATTTCCCTCCTCTCAACACTTCTTCTCCGGCCAAAACCAAGAATGGAGACCTCCCTGTCTCTAGCATTGTGCTCCAGCCACCTTCGCTGAGGTGATGAAAGACTTCAAGGGCGGTTCAAACTTCGAAGCCAAGAGAGAATCTTTTCTGAAATCAATTCACCACGACAAATTTTGCACGAATCTTGAGGGGTTAAAGAAAGGAGACATCATAAAACGGATGGCTGGTTTTTGTTTAAGGTGCGGAGGCAGAAATCACATGGCAAAGAATTACAGAGAACCACCGATATGTTTCAAGTGCAATAAGACGGGACACACGTCTCTTCAGTGCACTCCCTGTCTGTTGTAGAGGATAACATCCTCAACTCTATTGTTTCACCTTCTCCTGTAGTGGTTCATAACAACAGAATCAATCCAAACACCAATTCTGGTAAAGGTCAGAAAAAGAAGAACAAGAAGAAGAAGAATCCTGATGTTCCAGTGCAGCATGTTCTGTCACTTCCAGCGTCTCAAGTCACCCCAGAGACAAGAACTCCCATCACCACCAATCCAGTGGTACAAACTTCTAGTCCAGGGGTACAAACTAAAGCTCAGGCAAGGAGGGCTTTTGGACAAGGAATAGTAATAGATGGTGAAGGCAGGGGTAATAAGACTGACGCTAGCACTGGTAAGGGTAAAGAAAAAGTAGACAACAGAAAGGCTAAAGAGTTAGAGTTGCCTAAAAAGGTGGCTAAAGATAGCAGAGCACAGAGGTTCAATGATCAAGTCAATGCCTCTGGTCGGGGTCAATCTAGTAGACAACCTAAAACTCAGTCCAGAAGTGATCCTAACATCGTTTTGATTCAAGATGCCAGTACTGAAAATACTGATAACTCTGATGTTATTAGAATTGGTCCTGAGCTAGGGGATGAGGAGATTTCATTGAAAATGGGGCAGACTTATGGTTGTGATGCCTCACAGGTTCCTGATCTAATTGCTAAGCTAGTTCAACAAGGGGTGCTTAAAAAGTTGGTGATCAAAGGTCCAGATGAGAGGCAGGTCACAGTGATTCCTGAAGATGGCCTAGCTTTTACGATTCATGATAGAGCTACTGAGACTCACAACAGGCCTATTCCTGATCTTGATAGAGAGCTCACCAAAAGGGAGATAGCTTCTAAACTTGAGTTGTTGGAGGCTCAAAACAAGGCTCTTAAGGCTCAACTGGCCATGAAAACTGACATCTTAAATAAGAGAGCCAGAGAGGAGCAAGTTTTACTTGACCCAGAAGTTAGTGTCTCAACCCCAATGAAGAAAGTCAAAACTAGAGATATTAATGGGGAGAAAGGTAAGACTGACATCAAGAAGGGCAGAAATAAGCAAACTTTGGTCAAGGCAAGTAAGGATAAAGAAGTGCAAGCAACTCTGGAGGACACTGCTGAGAAGGAGTTAAAAGATGGAGGGACTGAGGCTATTGCTGAGAGACAGACAACCCCAAGTCCACCTTCTCTACCTCCAGGTAACCCTATTTTAAACTTCATTCCTTATTGTAGCTTAACTGATGATGATTTAGTAGCACTGTTTGAGGAAGTAGGTATTTCTCTAGGTTCAGATTATGAAAGTAGGATTTCTTTCATCAAAAAAATTAGAACCTACAACTTTGACTGTATAGTTAGCTTTCTTCAGGGAGCCATTAACATCTTCAATAGTATTGAGTGTAACTCTTTGGGTAATAACATTGTTTCTTAATGAGGTACATCACTTGGAATGCTAGAGGTCTAGGTGGCAGTAGCAAAAAAAGATACTTAGCTGAGATGATTAAGCTAGAAAAAATAGACATTGTGGGTATACAGGAAACCAAAAAGTCTAAGTTTTTAGCTAGATCTCTCAATATGCTGGCATATAACTTTAGTTGGAATTATATCCCTGCTATTGGGGCTTCAGGAGGTATTTTAGTTGGTGTTAACACAAACACCTGTAGAATTAATAGTTGGAGAATTGAAACTTACTCAATCTCTGTTAGTATAACTAGCTTGTTAACTGATAGTGAATATTTATTCACTAATGTCTATGGCCCAGTCTTGAGTAGTCACAAGCAAGCTTTCTGGACTGAAATTACTCAAATTGCCAATTCTGTTTAAGTACCTTGGGTGATTTGTGGTGATTTTAATGCAGTAAGGAAAAGAACCGAAAGAAGTATTTTTTTGATGTAGGCAATACAAACAAGTTCAACAATTAGATTGAAAATTTCAACTTGTTAGACTTTAGAGTTCTTGATAGAAAATTTACTTGGGCTAGGGGTGGGAATAGTAGATAATTTGCCTGCCTTGATAGGTACTTTGTCAATCAAGACTGGATAGATCTGCTCCCTAATTCTCACTCCTATAGTTTAGCTAGAATTTTTTCTAATCATTATTCTCTTGTTCTGGATACAGAAAGAGTAATTAGTCCCTCTAAACATGCTTTTAAATTTGAAATGTCCTGGTTAATGCAGGAAGACTTAGGAACTAGAATGTAAAATTTGTGGCCTCAAAACAGTTTAGGTTATAACAAGGCTTACAATTGGTATTCCAAATTAGCTTTCATTACTAATAAGCTAAAAGGTTGGAGCAAAAACATAGGAAAAGAAATTAGAGGTAGGAAAAAGATTTTGATCTCTGCTATAAAAGATTGGAAGGATATTCTAGAAGATAGAATTATTAATCATGTAGACTTTACTAACTTTATTGAAGCTAATAAGGAACTTTATGATATTTATCAAAGTGAGGAAACACACTGGAGACAAAGATCTAAAGTTACCTGGCTTTATGAAGGAGATGCTAACACTAAATTCTTTCATAAAGCAGCCTCAATAAGAAGTAAAAATCATATTCATTGTTTAGTAGTAGATGGCAGAGATACTAGGGATACTGATGTGATTCAGGACCATGCTTTCTCTTTCTATAAGGATCTCTTTGGGCATACTAGTAATTCTAGAGGTGGGCTTCTAAGTAATATTTGGACTCAGAATGAATTAGTTTCTTTAGAGGATAATGCTTCTCTTTGCCTTCCTTTTACTCTGGAGGAAATAAAAGAAGCACTATTTCAAATGCATCCTGATAAAGCTCCTGGTCCAGATGGGCTTTCTACTCTTTTCTATCAAACATATTGGGATATTTTGAAAGAAGACATCCTAAGTATGTTTATTGTCTTCTATGAAAATAAACTTGATATAGCTAGTTTTAATAGAGCACATTTATGTCTTATTCCTAAGACAAAGGAGGCTTCCAGAATTTTAGAGTATAGGCCTTTAGGACTATTGAACTGCTGTTATAAACTTTTTAGTAAAGTTCTAGCTAATAGACTCATTCATGTACTTTGTAAACTGATAAAGCCTAACCAAAGTGCTTTCCTAAATGGTAGATTCATTTTAGAAGGTGTGGTAGTTGCACATGAGCTATTGCACTCAGTGCATAGTAGCAAAGAAAAAGGGGCTTTTTCTTAAATTAGATTTTGAGAAGGCCTTTGATAATGTTAGTTGGGAATATTTGTTTACTACCCTTGAACAAAGAGGTTTCTCAACAGTTTGGATAGATTGGATCAAGAAACTTTTAATAGGTGGTAAGGTTGTTGTTCAAGTAAATGGAGCTACAGGTACTTATTTTCAGTGCAAAAAAGATTTAAGACAAGGAGATCCTCTTTTCTTTTACCTTTTTATTTTAGCAACTGAGGGTCTGACCAAACTTTTTGAGAAAGAAATTATCTCAAGTAATTTTATAGGGTTAGGTCCAGTTACTCCCTCTGGGAACAAAGTGATGCATCTGCAATATGCAGATGACACACTCTTATTCCTCAATTCTGATAGTAGAATGTTACAAAATGTTGTTTGTACACTCAGAGCTTTCGAAAAGATCTCTGGTCTCAAGATCAATTTTGCTAAATCTGAGTTGATACCCCTTAACCTTAGTGAGGATGATTAAGCCATAAATATTCTTCATTGTAAAGTAGGCAGTTTATCCATTAATTATTTAGGTTTACCTTTACATTGAAAAAAGCCTAGTAGACAGGACTGACAAGTGCTTATTGATAAGTTTCAGGCAAAACTTTCAAAATAGAAGGGTAATGTACTTTCTCTAGGAGGCAGAGTTGTTATTCTGAATTCAGTACTTACTTCTATTCCTTTATATTATCTATCTTTCTTCAAATGCCCAAAATGGGTTATTGAAAAAAAGAGAGAATTAGGAAAATGTTCCTTTGGGGCTCTTTACAAGGGAATGAAAGGAGAAAGTATAATCTTGTCAATTGGGATCAGATTTGTAGGAAAAAAGAGTTTGGAGGCTGGGGGTGCTTAATTTATATCATATGAACTTAGCACTTCTAGCAAAATGGTTATGGAATTATATGTTTAAAGAGCATAAAGGGATCTGGAAAGACCTGATTACTACTAAGTATGCTGGCAAGCATGGCATTGAAAGTTTCTCTCATTTTTGGAGAAGTCTTCATCCTCTTTTTGATAGGATTAGAATAGTATGTAGAAAAATTATAAGAAATGGTACTACTATTGATTTTTGGAAGGACATTTGGTTTGGCAATCTTCCAATTTACAAGCAATTCCCTCTCCTTTTTAGTAAAACAAAGAGGAAGGAGAATGTTTCTTTAGCTCAGATTTGGAATAATGGTAGAATTAACTTTATGTTAACTAGAGGGATTTCAAGAGAGCTTAGGACAGAAAAAGAAAATTTAAGTAGTATTATAACTAATAGTGGAATAAGTGATGAGTCTGACAATGTTTGGTGGGATTTAGAGAGTTCTGACATTTTTACTGTGAAGTCCTACTATTCTTTTATTAATAATAGTGGGGTAGTAACAGATCTAAACTCCTCTGTGTGGCACATTAAAGTTCCTCTTAAATTTAAGTGTCTTATGTTGTTAATATTAAATAATAAAGTCTTGATTTTTGATAATTTAGCTAAGAGGGGGCACCACGGTCCAAACAAATGTCAGTTTTGTAATAATAAGGAGACTGTGGAGCACCTTTTCAATGGATGTTCCTTAGCTTATAATTTATGGATAGGTTTTAATATGTTCAACACAAAAGGTATTTGTCTTGATTGTAACAGTTTAGACTCTATTTGGAATAGTATAAATAATCTAGGTAAGACCAATAGAATTTTTGCTAAAACAATCATGGCTACCTTATGTTGGAACATTTGGGGTGAAAGAAATAAAAGAATTTACACAAAGAGTTCTAATTCTAGTCCCCACATGATTTATTTTAATACTCTGTGTTTATATCGCTTTTGGACAGGTTTTAGTACTCAAATGGAAGCCAGCTTCAGAGAATTGGCAGCAATACAGGGGAGCAACGAAACAAGTGAAGGCCATGTATCAGATGCTGAAGATTATGTGTAGAATAGCTGCCAAAGTTTCTCATATTCTCTTACTGTTGTGCTACCTTGTGTCTAGCTTTTTGTTTCTTATGTTTTAGGTTGTTTGCTGGTTGTCTGTCTTTAGGATTTTTTCTGTTTGCTTCTTAATTCCAGTGTGGTTGGAATAAGAAGTGGATGTTGGTTTTAAACTTTGTAAGCACTTTCTTCTTTTAGATAGATGCCCAGCTCGGGCCCCTTTCGCTCAAAAAAAAAAAGATTTGAACAACCAATTAACGAAGACTTAAGTGCCAATTAAATAAGACTTAACTACAGTCGAGAATCAGCTCTTGACAAAGAGCAATGCATCTCAAGTGATTTAATTTAAAAATAAGTTGAGAGGCTTGATCCCATTTTATCTTCAAAAAAAAAAAAACCTTAACTGCAGTCGGTAAAAAAATTATCGATTTAATTAGGAACTAATCAACACGTCCCCTGTTTTGTAAATAATCAATAAGACTGAGAACTAATAATTAATTTTATCTATTTATTAAGGAGCTAATCAAGGTGCATTATGATATGAGATGTTCTCAACATTATAATTATGCGCCAGCGATAGGGAGGATAGATAAAAAAAAATACAGTTGTTAAGTTTCATAAAAGCATGTCTTCATCTTATTTAAGGAAACCATTTAACTCGCCATTTACCTTATAGTTTACTCGTTTAATGATCATTGATCGGAGGTAAAACCTGGGTCAAATTAAACCTCAATCTAATCTAATGCAGTATAACTTGAGGGTCGAATCCACAGGGACGGTTATTCTAAACTATAGACTTTAAGTAACTAAATTTAATTGATCTAGGGGTAAACAAGTCAAAGATTGATTAAAAGGTTGAAAGGATTGAATTTAAGCTAAAAGAATTAATTCTAAAACTCTAATTAACCTCTAAATTACTCTAAAAATTAAGGTAAAGATCTAAGCTTGAATTAAGGACTTAAACTAGGGTCAATTGATCGGGTTCCACTTCCAGGCACTATCCTGGCGGGTCGACAGGATTCCTGGCGGGTCGACAGAGTTCCTGGCGGGTCGACAGGATTCCTGGCGGGTCGCCAGAACAGTACGACAATTCAGTTTAATTAGTTTCTAAGTTCTCTAAGTTCAGGTTTTTGGCTTAAACTCTGGTCCAAATACTAACTCTCGTTCTTGATTTGGTATTACTAAGTTTTAACCTCTAACCTCCCTAAAAACCTAAGTTTCAACTCTCGTTTCTTGGCTTAAGTTTTAGGGTTTGCTTTAACTATTCGGTAGGATATCCTAGATCTCTCGATCCTAGGAGGGAATAAACCTCTCGGCTAAGTTCCGGTTTCACCTTTTGGGTATACTAACTATCCTAAGGTTTGAGAATAGAAATTGTTTTGAGATTAGGGTTCTATTTGCTTAATCTACGAGGTCAGGCCTAACCAAGTGAGCAAACCTTCAAATCAACTCAATTCAATTCACAATTTCAGCAAATAAACTCAAGCAAAGCAAAGCAACTTAGAAAAAAATTAGAAAACTAAATAAACTTCATTAATCTACCAAGTCATGGTTCCCTACAATTGCCCCTAAACTAAACTACTCACTAAAAGTCATACTAAACATAAAGATAAAAGGTTTCAGCAAACTAAACATCAAAGACAGAAAATAGAGAAAGTTTACAACAAGAACAAACAGCAAACAACTCTCAGCCTGTTTTCTGGCGGGTCGCCAGAGATCCTGGCGGGTCGACAGGAGGCAGCTGGGGGAGACTTCTGCTATCTTCTCTCGAATTCTCTCTCTCTAAACTGACTTCAAACTAACTTGACTTGTTTCTGGAGCTTTTCCTATGTTTAAATAACTTTCAAAGGCGGTTCCCATAGGTGGAGATCATGTCTGGCTCGTCCAAGAATAGAGAAAGTGCTCTGCCAGAAATATCTCACCAAATTGGGCAGGTCGGTTAATGTTCTGGCGGGGTCGACAGGAATCCTGGCGGGTCGCCTGGATTCCTGGCGGGTCGTCTGAAATCCTGGCGGGTCGCCAGAACAGGGGACTTGTCTGGTTTGACCCTGTTCCTTTGCTCCAGTCGCTTGGACTCTGATTTGCTCCGCTTGAACACTTCCTTGGGCCCAATTTTGCTCCAAATCATCACTGAACCTGAAATTAGACAAGGGCAAATAGCAGTACCATATTTCTAACCTAAATTGCATTAAATCTAACTAAAACACAAGCATTTAATTGAAATTAAGGCCTAAAAGGGTTGAATATTTCGATGTGAAACCCGCCTATCAAATCTCCCCAAACTTAAACTTGCTTGTCCCTAAGCAACAATTCAAACTTAGAAAGATAGTTTAGGACTTAATTGCAATTCAATGGTTGGTTTCATAAGTCAAAGAAGAGTCCTTAGCATAATTAACATCAAAACTTGAGCAATTTCAAAATAGAGCATGTCAAAACAATTCTTCAAAATCCAATTTCAAACAATTTTAGTCCAAGTGACCATGACTTTACACAAACAATTCTCAAAACAATTGACCCTCATTGATCATGACTTTCCCCGTTTTTCTTTAATCCCAATTGGTTTTCAAGTTCCTAAAATTTGCATTGACAATCAAGACACGGGATCACACCCTCCCATCACAAACGTTAGCCCAACAAATTCAATCAAGCAAGAGTTAAGACAATTCACCTTTACAATTTGAATTTAAAGATACATTTTGCTCCTGGGGCAAGGAGATTTTTCCCGAGGCGGAGAAGTCAGCCAGATAAAAGCGGATTTAACTTTAGAGGATTTTTCCTCTTTATTTCTTTTCTTTTTTTTTATACCATGAATCTCTTTCTGTTTCTTACCCATGGTTTATGGAGTTCTTTTAATCCGCTAGTACCTATAGCTTCCTACAGTGTCCATGGCACTGCACCACTTTTTAGTTCCCATTTTTATTTTGTTTTTGATTTTTTGATTTTTTTTTTATAACTCTTAATTAATCTTAAAAAAAATGTGACATTTCATTAACTCTTGCCAAGATTTCTTTTGTTGAATCTCAATTTTGTGTTGCAAGAATCGATCTAAGGGCATTTCGGGTATTCAATTTTAAGTGTGGATGCCAAATAAACCGAAATCTAGAATTTCAATGCAAACTTTAAAATCTTAAAACTCAATTGAACTCAAAGAACTACGAGACAAGTCATGCTTAATGCTTTTCAATTGCTTTTAATCCTTGAGTGTATTTAGTTAGGTCAAATTCAAATTCAGATTTTCAAATTTCAATTTCAAGTCATACTCATTTCTTAATTTGCTCAAATTTCGATCCTAATCATTGCTAATTATCTCCTTAAACTATCTAAATGCAAATTATATGAATTAACCATGCAATATATACAAACCTACATGAAAACGCTCAAAACAAATTCTCTGGCGACCCCGCTAGAAACTTGGCGGGTCCGCTTGAAAATGTCCTGAGAGCAGTGCAAAGAGATTCAATCTCTGACGAGCCCGCCAGAAACCTGGCGGCTCCGCCTGAAATGATCCCGAGAGTGTTAATTCCTACATGAAATGATGCATTTTCCTAGATACATGTGCATTTCCATCAAATTTCCAAATTCCCCTCCCCAAACTTGTTCAATTGCATCCAACAAACACAAACAAACAAAATTTAAAAGAGAAAAATAAGAGAAAAGTGAAGGAAACTCACAAATTGTCGTGCCGAACCAATCGGTCACCAAATCTCACTGAGGCGGTGGAGGCAGTGGCTGTCCATAGATCGGGAAGAACCAATCATATATCTCGTTCATCCGTGCATGAGCCACCTCATTCTCCCTTTCGTCTCGCTTGATTGCCTCGCACTTGTCACTGATGCGCTTTCCTAGCTCGTTGAAATTGCTTGAGAGGCGAGCTAAATTGTTCAAGCTAGCGTATAGGGATGCGTAGCTGAACTCTTCATGTGGCGGGGCGCTCGAAGATGAACCACCCGTATCAAATCTTCCACCTTGAAACGGTTGCATGGCAAAGGGCGACATTTGGTACGGCGGCATCCCGTACTGGCCAAACGGCTGCGACCCTTGGTATTCTTCCTGCATCGACTCTTGTGGGGGTTGTTGCATAGGAGCATCAGATATGGCCGCTCCTTGGTTGGATTTGGGCAGTTTTGTATGAACAGGACTGGTTTCCTGGCGGGTCGCCTGGATTTCTGGCGGGTCGCCAGAAACTGTCCTGAGAACATCCACTTCTCCTTCTTCCTCTGGTTCTTCCTCCAAACTTGCCACATAAGTATCCCATTCTTCTTGGTCGTTGATGGGGTAGGTGTAGGCTTTTGTCACCTCCGAATTGAACTCTTCTTGAACCATTTCATCAAGCATATCCACCATGCAACAAGTGTCAACTTGGTTGGGCAGCTTCAATGCTTTTTCAACTTCAAATTCGACGGTTTCGTCTCCCACCTTCACAAGCATCTTTCCATTCCTACAATTGATAAGAATACCAGCAGTTGCTAGAAATGGTCTACCAAGAATAATGGGTACCTCGGGGTCTTCTTCCATGTCCACAATCACGAAATCACATGGCACCACAATATCTCCAACTTGAATTGGCACATCTTCAACTATTCCCAAGGGCAAACAAGTCGATCGGTCCGCAAGTTGCAATGTCATTCGGGTTGTCCTCAATTCTCCCACTCCGAGCTTGTTGAAAATGGATTCGGGCATGAGACTCACACTTGCTCCCAAGTCCAGCAAGGCTCGCTTGATGTTTGCCTCCCCAATCTTGCACGGAATCGTGAATCTCCCTGGATCTTTCAACTTCGGGGGAAGTTTCTTGGTTGATACAGATTTGCTCTCATGAGTCACAGCGATGCAAACGTCCTCCAGCTTCTTCTTGTTTGTCAAAATGTCCTTTAGGAACTTAGCATAGGAGGGCATTTTGGTCAACATGTCGGTGAAGGGTATGGAGATTTGGATTTGCTTCATTATCTCCATGAACTTGCCATACTCCTTCTCTTCCTTTGCCTTGGCTAGCCTCTCGGGAAATGGAACTTCTGGCGCATAACGGGTCTGAATCGGAGCCTTGATCTTGTCTTTCTGAGTTTCAGGATCTTTTCTGGCGGGTCGCCAGGAATCCTGGCGGGTCGCCAGAAATTGTCCTGAGAGCTCTGCATTCTGCGCATCATCCTGGCGGGTCGCCAGGATTTCTGGCGGGTCGCCAGAAATTGTCCTGACAGCCATGTTTTTCTGCATTTTCTTCTGGCGGGTCGCCTGAGCTTCTGGCGGGTCCGCCTGGACTTGTCCTGGGACCGATTCGTCTGGATTTTTGGGACCAACGTATTCCGTTCCACTCCTTAGTCGATGCGTGACACTCTTGACTTCTCCGTTGGGATTCACTTCAGGTTGGCTTGGAAACATCCCGGTCTTTGTTAAAGTTCCTTGGCTCTGAGGGTTTGCCAATTTCCTTTGTTGAATGAGGAATTGCAAGGACTCGCGAACTTGCTTCATCTCATCAAAGACCGTATGATTCCACTCCGTTTGATCTGCCATGAACTTGTCCACCAAATTTCTATGTTGCTGATAGTAACTAACTTGATTGTTATTACCTGCAGCGTTATTGTTAGGCTTGTTTTGAGGTGGTGGTTGAGCTTGCCCCGGATTCGCGCACCCGCTTGGATTGCCATAAGACAGCCCAGGATGGTTTCTCTTGTCTCGGTACACGTAGTTCTGAGGGGCGTAAGGCGGAGGTGCCATGATTGCATTAACATCGGCTACGGGCTCGTCTCTTGCTACCAAGTAACATGCCTTTGCTGTATGTCCTTCTTCCTCACAGAATTGACACTTCTGGACTGCCTCCACGGGTTTGGTCTTCATTTCTTTCATCATTGTGGTCAAGGCGTCCAGTTGAGCTTGCAAATGGGTCGATTTGTCTACTTCTATCATCCCTCCTTTGGAATTCTTCTCTCTCACCGACCAATTGGTTTGAGAGCTCGCCATGCTTTCGATTAGTGCCTTTGCATCCCTACACCCTAGGTCGAGAAGAGACCCACCTGCAGTTGAGTTAACACTTTGACGAGTTTGATGGTTCAAACCGTCATAGAAACTACAAATTAGTCTATCCTGGCCTATATCATGATGAGGACACATTCTCAACAAATCTTTAAAGCGTTCTCAAGCTTCAAACAAATTTTCATCACTTTCCTGTTTAAATCCAATTATCTCCCTCACGATCGATGTGGTTTTGATTCTAGGATAGAACCTTTCCAAGAAGGCCTTGGCCAAATCATCCCAACAAGTAAACGGGTTACTATTGAAACTATTCAACCAATCCTCCGCTTGGTCTCTAAGAGAAAAAGGGAAAAGAGTTAACCGGATTATATCGGGAGCGACTTCTTCGAGGTTGAGAGTGATGCAATTCCGTAGGAATCGCTGCAAATGCTTGTTCGCGTCTTCCGTTGGATTCCCACTAAATTGGTTTTGTTGGATAAGGTCAATGAGAGATGGGTTGAAGAATAGATCGCGAGTCCTTCGAGCTTGGGGAGGGTTGACTCCAAGTCGGACATTGTTTGCGGTTGGGGCTCCAATCTCCTTCAAAGGTCGATTCTCCGCCGCAATCCTTGCCGCCTCCCTAGCATCGTCAAGGGCTCGTTGAAGCACAGCTGGATCTACCATCAACGGCCCGTCTCCTTCCGGACCAATAGGTGGGTTCCCGTTCAGGTCTGCCATTGGTTTCGCGTCGTCTGTGTCTTTCGAACCTTCCTCAGGATCTTTTCTGGCGGATCCGCCTGAATCCTGGCGGGTCGCCTGGATTGGTCCTGGTGGTTGGTTCGTGAATTGAGCTGATGGATTTCGCCTTCCTCGTTGGTAAACCAGCAAGGGAGTCGAAATAGGTGATGAAGTCGAAGTTTTGGCCTCCTTGGCTTCTATTTGTTCTCCCGGAAAACGAACGGTTTGGGAAACAAACGAAGCGGAAGGTCGGGGCGTCTCGTCGCTCTTGGCTTGGCTCCTCGTGTAGTACTTGCACTCGCTTGCGGGTTGATGTTGCTTAGGCTTCTTCTTCCCGGCCAGCGTGTACTCCTACAAACGAGAAACAAGAGGAAAAGACAAAAGATCAATAAAACTTAATTACCTAAACTTAAATCTAGTCACCGTCCCCGGCAACGGCGCCAAATTTGATCGGAGGTAAAACCTGGGTCAAATTAAATCTCAATCTAATCTAATGCAGTATAACTTGAGGGTCGAATCCACAGGGACGGTTATTCTAAACTATAGACTTTAAGTAACTAAATTTAATTGATCTAGGGGTAAACAAGTCAAAGATTGATTAAAAGGTTGAAAGGATTGAATTTAAGCTAAAAGAATTAATTCTAAAACTCTAATTAACCTCTAAATTACTCTAAAAATTAAGGTAAAGATCTAAGCTTGAATTAAGGACTTAAACTAGGGTCAATTGATCGGGTTCCACTTCCAGGCACTATCCTGGCGGGT
Source organism: Rhynchospora pubera (assembly GCA_028095005.1). Lineage (NCBI taxonomy): Eukaryota > Viridiplantae > Streptophyta > Magnoliopsida > Poales > Cyperaceae > Rhynchospora > Rhynchospora pubera. The sequence continues at coordinate 185,787,998 of CM051461.1, forward strand.
CGACAGGATTCCTGGCGGGTCGACAGAGTTCCTGGCGGGTCGACAGGATTCCTGGCGGGTCGCCAGAACAGTACGACAATTCAGTTTAATTAGTTTCTAAGTTCTCTAAGTTCAGGTTTTTGGCTTAAACTCTGGTCCAAATACTAACTCTCGTTCTTGATTTGGTATTACTAAGTTTTAACCTCTAACCTCCCTAAAAACCTAAGTTTCAACTCTCGTTTCTTGGCTTAAGTTTTAGGGTTTGCTTTAACTATTCGGTAGGATATCCTAGATCTCTCGATCCTAGGAGGGAATAAACCTCTCGGCTAAGTTCCGGTTTCACCTTTTGGGTATACTAACTATCCTAAGGTTTGAGAATAGAAATTGTTTTGAGATTAGGGTTCTATTTGCTTAATCTACGAGGTCAGGCCTAACCAAGTGAGCAAACCTTCAAATCAACTCAATTCAATTCACAATTTCAGCAAATAAACTCAAGCAAAGCAAAGCAACTTAGAAAAAAATTAGAAAACTAAATAAACTTCATTAATCTACCAAGTCATGGTTCCCTACAATTGCCCTTAAACTAAACTACTCACTAAAAGTCATACTAAACATAAAGATAAAAGGTTTCAGCAAACTAAACATCAAAGACAGAAAATAGAGAAAGTTTACAACAAGAACAAACAGCAAACAACTCTCAGCCTGTTTTCTGGCGGGTCGCCAGAGATCCTGGCGGGTCGACAGGAGGCAGCTGGGGGAGACTTCTGCTATCTTCTCTCGAATTCTCTCTCTCTAAACTGACTTCAAACTGACTTGACTTGTTTCTGGAGCTTTTCCTATGTTTAAATAACTTTCAAAGGCGGTTCCCATAGGTGGAGATCATGTCTGGCTCGTCCAAGAATAGAGAAAGTGCTCTGCCAGAAATATCTCACCAAATTGGGCAGATCGGTTAATGTTCTGGCGGGGTCGACAGGAATCCTGGCGGGTCGCCTGGATTCCTGGCGGGTCGTCTGAAATCCTGGCGGGTCGCCAGAACAGGGGACTTGTCTGGTTTGACCCTGTTCCTTTGCTCCAGTCGCTTGGACTCTGATTTGCTCCGCTTGAACACTTCCTTGGGCCCAATTTTGCTCCAAATCATCACTGAACCTGAAATTAGACAAGGGCAAATAGCAGTACCATATTTCTAACCTAAATTGCATTAAATCTAACTAAAACACAAGCATTTAATTGAAATTAAGGCCTAAAAGAGTTGAATATTTCGATGTGAAACCCGCCTATCAATCATGCAGCCTATAGTCTTCCTAAATTGCCAGCACAATTGCACAAAGTTTCCTTAATTGACATTTTTTTAACATGACGTCCATTGGAAACTGTGTACAGTATAAAGACTTCAAAATTCTCTTAAATATTAAAGTTAAGAAATTGAAATGGACTTCTGTTATGCACTAGCACATAACTGTGTGTGTGCAGCTCAGAAAAACCTAGAAAAAAATTGTTAGAGAAAACAGACTTAATTTTAGCTTAAAAGCAAGAGATGACAGAGAAATAATATTAAATCATGTTAGGTTTGCTGTGTGCATTTTCAGAACAACTTTTTTTTTTCTAAATACAAATGGTACAGCACTAACACAATAAACTTATAGAGAGAGAGTATATTCAAACCTAATATATAATTGGTAGATGAATGACATCAAAATTTGTCAAAGTAAAACATTTTTTTAATAAATTCTAACATGTGATTCAAGTTTAGTAGACAATATGTAACTTTTAAACTAAAAATGAAATCTTTTTTTTTTCAATATTCACAAAAGATCTCTTAGTCAGATTGCAAACCTACGTGTTCTATATACGAAGTAAGTTATGCTTCTATGTTATCTGATGAATTTGAAAGTTGAAGTTTAATGTTTTATGATAATTAGATCAAATAATTTTCATAATATCGCTTGAGATTTTATGGACCACATATCTGTTGATGTAAGAGATCTAACAAATTTCAGTTATTGGATTTTGACAAGTATTACCATTGTCATAATGGCTGTTGATATCAGCCATAAAGTTTGGTGCCAATATAACCAATGCAATCCTTAAATCCAATCGAAAACTGTCATGAGCTGAGGCAGAATTGGCGATGACCAGGGAACATATTAGTTCTTTCAAACCAAAGATAGACAATAACAGTAACAGAGACCAGATGGCTACCTAGAGCATATCTCTAGAGGTCCCACATAGTAAAAGCAAGGGAATGGCGTCAAACTATTAAAACAGAAGGGATTCTCAAGAGTCATAGCACAGGGCATAATTGGAAAACGAGTTGTAAAATCACAAAAGAGGCTGATATTGTAATTTAGCTAGATTACGGATGGGAACCAGTAGAATATAAATAAAGGAGTATACAGAGAAAAGGCAAGTATGGATTATTTTGGAAATTAATAAAATTTCTCTTCCTCCTTCATTCTATCTACTGCTCTTCTCCTCTTCTCTTCTGTCCCTCCTTCCTTCCTTCAACCCCAATTCTCCTTCTCTGATGAATCAATTGAACTCAAATTGATTCTTAATTCTCTTAATTTCATCTCAGGTCTGATCTAGGATCACGACAAAAACTTTCAAAGTATTTTCTAAAAGTTGAAAGTGGCATGAAACAATGTATGTTTAATTAGCTTTACAGCGGCTGCCAAGTTTCTCTTAAAAAAAAAAAAAAAATCAATGTTTGATTAATATACAACACAAGAACAGTTTGGGAAACTCCATAGTTTGTACCAGTAATACTATCTTAAAATTTAAACCCTTGTTTCACAAAAGAGGGCGCCCCTCTTCATCATAGGGAGCATTTCTAATACGAAACAGTTCAGAGCAAGAAATGTTTCTATTCAACACGAGCATACTCTAACTGTCTAACATTATTTGTGAAGTCTTGCAAAACATATGACCGAAAGAAGGAATTAGTAAGCATCAAGGGGTGAAAAAACCAAATCATATCACATTTTCATTGCATATACCCCAGAAACCTCCATACATGTTCTCTTATGCAACCTAACCCCAACCAGATTATAATTATTACACATAATACCTAAAAATGTAAATGTTAGGCTAATTCCATTTCTAAGGGGAAGAGAATTCTATACATCTCTAACGTTTTCCTTGATGTCCCTCTCCACAGCAGGTACAAGAACAGCAGCAGCAATTTTTACAAGAACACCCACAAATGCACTTTTTTAGAAAGGTACAAGGCCATGTTATGCATCTCCAACTAAACCACCGGCACGAGCAATTGGGTTTTCTAAACCGAATCCTGCAGCAGCAATTAGCTGTAAAAGTTGTAGTGCTACTCAAATTACTTTTATTTTTACTACTGATTTTGCGAGCATTATAATTTCTTGATTTGGGGAAATTCAGGGTTTGCTTAATCTTTTTGAGTTGAGTGGCGGTTGTGATGCTCTCCATCTCGCGAATGAATTTGCTGACATGCCGGATATAGTCAGGGTACAGTTCTAGATTGCAGTGACCGCCTCCTTTGATCCAGAGGGGCTCATACGGATCCTTGGCTCTTTTGTACAGCCCGTTTCCATGTACCCAATTCACCACATCATCCTCAGTTCCCTTTTAAGAAAAATAAATAAATACCAATATTCAGACTTTATTTTATCAATACAATTTTTTTTATTTATTATTACTATTTTTTTGCATAAATATCAACCAGTCATAGAATTCTCTATCCTGATGTGGTGATGTTGGTCAATTCAGCATTTATTTTAGGTACAGGTCGACAGGTCTATTTCTTTTTTCGCTCTATTATTCTAGGAAATTATGATGGCATGCACATTTTCAAGCTAAAAATTTAGTTGTAGCCCAACCCCCCTTCATCCACAAAAGACAAAAAGAATTGAATATAATAAAATGTCAATGCTTGTTGCACTAGTTGTTAGTTCTTTGGTTCAGTTCAAACCTCCGATAAAACAAGAGTGGAAGAAAAAATGGAAAATAGGAAGACAATTAGAACTAGAACAAGAACAAACAATTCTATGTTTGGTTTGGTCTAGAACAGCTATTCTTGGTCCAAATTGGCTTCTTTCTTGTTCCAACAAAAACATGTAACTAGAACAAGAACAAGCCTTATAAACATATTGTCCTTAAAAAATTTATTTATTCTCTGTTTCGGTCCCCAAAGCATCAGTAATTTCAGTTCTCGTCCTGAGCATTCACATCTGCTCCACTAGGATCTATATCACCATATTTTAATACAAACACGGATGGAAAAGAGATCCTGACCAAAATGACATATACAAGCTGCTAACAACCAGGACTTCAGTTACTACTCTACTACGGATACATGTCAACGAACCAAACTGAAGCATACCAAAATGTTCAGGGATCACAATGGTAATTTCAAAAGTTTCAGTGAACAAACCAGGCAAATAGATTTTCTTTGAAGGACCATCTGTTGATCTATTGAGGTCAATAAAACACACATGAACATAATGACTTACTATCCAGACCAGTTAGGTTCGGCACAGCGTGTAACAGGTACAGTGTGTTATGCTATAGTGACCTCAAAATGTTCGTAGTTGTAATGAGATAACTTACATGAATGACAAGGACAGGGCATTTCACCTTCTTGATTTTTTTCACGTTCTGTACAAAAAAGATGCATATCAATATATCATGCACAGTAGTCTTCTCTTTTCAATTTTGAAACGTCTATTATACACTGTATAGGAATGCAGTAATGCACCATAATGGCCTACTACTTGTCACTGGGCTTAAACAGTTTGGGCTTTACATTAGTCCTAGAGATTATTAGCCAATTATATACATGGCTTTGGCTTGTTGCAGGTTTACCAAATCTTTTCACAATGATATGAAGTATCATAAGTGAAGAATGTATTATCAGAAAATAAAAGATACTCATGTTCGGTCACCCCCAGTTGCACATTCAGGTGCAAATTTGTAAATTTTAGCCACTGAAAGTAACTGACCTTATAAATGTCAAACCACAACGTGAAATTGACATGACAAACGACACGGATGCCTGATAAAATGGCACTATGCAGGACCACACCGCGTAACCTAGGAAGATGAGATGCCAGATGTAGTGTGGGTCCACTTCCAACTGATTGACCATATAATATCAAACCTTCTTGGCTCACACCATACTCCGTCTCTAGACACTGGTACACTGCCTCAATATCTGCATATGTATTCGCCTCACTTGGCTTACCACTAGATGCGCCATAGCCTGAGTAGTCATATCTGTGTGCAAATTTAAGTAGATAGAAGAGAGCTATTATTGGTGCCAATATTATATATGACAAATAAAAGATTCTTTCCTCGGAAAAATTATAGTAGAAAATCAAGCAAGCTCAGTCGCATGTGATGTACATACAAAGAAAAAGAACAAGTAAAGGTGCATCGTGACTAAAGAAGTAAAGATATTACTTGTGGCAGGGCCCTACGAAACTACCAACATGATCCTTATATGATCCAAATTTAAGATACCTTTCTCTGTACTAAAAAAATATTATCCTTCTTAGATAGATCCAAATTTCTGGGCATGTTTCAGGACACAATTCAAACCCAACTACTACCTATGCATCTAGTGGTTCATTTTCTTGATTTGTTTTTTTTTTTAAGATACATTTTCTTCATTTGTTTAGCACATGCATGTAAAATAAGAATGAACTGGGATCTGGAACGGCCTTGTTCCAGCTTATTTCCGTAAGGTTGATAAAAATATGAAATAAGCCTAGTATTTGGTTGTTAATCAATCTTATGATTAGCAATTCCTTTAGATAAATTCCTTTACATCAAGTCTTTGCATATTAACTGTAATTAAAATGGTATGAGCAAAAGTATCAAATTTAAGGAAGAGATGTCTTTTAACTTCTGCACTGTTTAGTGAGCAAACTGGCCCAAATTGAATAAACCTATTTTCTCAACCTAGAATTTTAAGGGTAATCACATACAACAAGTGTTCATTAAAGAGATTTATTTTTTGCTTTCCTTTTTAAAATAAATCCGCAGGGAATTATTAGCCCTAATTTTCTATTGAGTTTTCTGTTAATCTGAAGTTAAGGATTTTTGCCATTTGCTATCAGAACTTAATTATTTTTCAGCTTTTATCTTAAGAAACCCCCCCCCCCCTCCCAAAAAAATAATAATAATAATTCCCATTTCAGCATAAAATAAGTATCTGCATTTCTTCAAATTAGTATGTAAAAGAAAAAACCATGTTGGCCCAAAATTGACCCAAAAAAAAAGGAAACAACACAAAGAAGAAAATTACTTACCCAATCAAATTGACCCTCAAATTGATCTTGAGCTGGACAAAGAGATCATACAATTGCCCCAGATCAGCAGCATTTCCATGCGAATAAAGTACTGTGAGCCTAGCAAGTGGATTTCTCAAGTAGAAAGCCACAATCTTGTTTCCTCTATTGGTATCAAGCAGCAGTACATCCAGAGACGGGTCTCGCGGGACCCTGGAAGCAGTGACCCGGCCTGTAGTTTCATCTTTCCTCACTGTGTATGTCGCCGGTACGGGAGGGAAGAAAGCAAACTTGGCAGCAAGGTTAGAGATGGTGCATGGATTGTCTGAACAGAGCATTTGGGGTTTCAGTTTTCTCCCAAATTCATACGTTGGGATGAAATTCTCATGGAAGAAGAAGGATTTGAGACTGTCTAACCATTTTTTAAGTAGAAATTAGGGGTTTATTGGGTTTTTATTTTTGGAATGATTGTGGAAAAACCAAGTCAGATTTCGGAGTGGAGAATGGAAGGGAGAGATTTGAAGTAGTTTTATAGGCTTTGTGTAGGTAGGTCTTAACAGAGAAATGGTGAGAAATTAGCAAGTGATTGTGACAAAAGGTACTTTCTTTGGGACATCAAAAACAGGTTTTATGGAGGGTTTTAGAGAAGAGGGTAGGTTAATTTTAGGAGAAGAAGAGAGAGGAAGTGGTAGTCTTTTTGGAAGAGATATTAAATAACTAGGCTTTTGTGGAGCCTGGTTGAGAATTAATTAATTTATGAGGTGAGAAGAGATGGTTTAAGCTAAGCTGGACTAGTTCTTTGAAGAATCTCTCTGTGAACTGAAGAGTGAGGACTGAGCGAGAGAGGAGTGTGAGATGAGAACTGAAACGCTTGTACTAGTAAAAAAAAAGAAAGAAACGCTTGTGCTAGAAATTAAATTAATATTTCTGTGGCGTATGTTTTTAGGGGGCGTTTGTTTGTGTAGTAAGGAGTTGCATAACTTAAGGATGCCTAAGTGTTTATGTAGTGTTATGTAATAGATGTTTGGTTGTGTAGTAAGGATGACTAACTTAATGCATGCATATATTCATGTCAAAAGACTAAAATGCCCTTAAATTTGAATTAGTATAATGTATTATACTAATTATTGTTAATTTTTAATTATTATAAAAATTAATTATTAATGATGATAATAAATCATTTTTACTATTATGAAATATTAATAATTTACTTTTAATTAAATATTATAAATATTACTATTTATTTTATAATAAAAATTAATTATTATTCTTAAATCATTATTATTAATAATTAATATTACTTGTTAAATATTATTAATTATAATAATTAATCTTTGTTATTAATTATGTTTTTTTAATAATTATTGTTACTTATTAAGTATTATTATTTATTAATTAATATTAATTAATTTTTAATTATTATAAAAATTAATTATTAATGATAATAAGAAATCATTTTATTATTATGAAATATTATTAATTATTTTTAATTAAATATTATTAATTATTTAATAAAAAATCAATATTGTTTATTAATTATTATTATTATTATTACTGTTATGAATTATTATTTATTAATTATAATAATTAATATTTATTATTAATTACTATAGATTATTAAATATTATTATTAATTATTTCTAAGGGTATTGTTGGAAAAAAAATTAAAGGAGACCGGTGCATAACTTATGCAACCTATTTAGGTTGCATAACTTATGTATCCTTAAGGCATCTTATGTAAGAGGTGTTTGGTGACTTAAGGATACATAACTTAAGTTATGCACCCTTTAAGTCACAAACAAACACACCCTTATGATATATCATGTTTCTTGTTGCTGATTAGGTAGAGATAATCATGTGGGCCCAGTAACATTTCTCGCTGTATCTAGTTGGTCTTAGTTTTGGCCACAGGATTTTACTCCGCATGAAGCTTGGGTACTTGTATTGGAATTTGGAGGTCTTTTCCTCTCTGTACGGGTCGTGTGAAAGGCAGACTGCTATGAATACCCAATTTGTACACATTTATCATGTGATGCTGACAGAAATAAGATATTTTATGTTAAATTTAGAAGTATTCTCACAAGATTACCAGTGAGATTCAGATTTTTGTCGCTAGCATGGGAAAGGGCACTTCTGAAAGTGGAATTAAAAAAATAAATAAAATACTGTACTGTACATAATTAAAACGATTTCTTTTTAAATTTAATTAAAATACTGTACTACATTAGTTAAAGATAAAAAAAAAATTTAATTTAATTTATCAATTTAAGAGTAGTAATTCAGGAATCAAAATTTAGATGAAATTTACTAGTATACTTTTATTTGAAATAAAAAATATTAAAAAATCTACTAGTATACTTGTACTTGAAATAAAAATATATACTCCATTCATAAAATTTATTCACTTTTTTATGTATGTAGAAATACTACAATCATCTTCATTTGTACCAGCATCGTTACATTAAAAGAAGTACGCAAATATTTTTTGCATCATATTACTTGCGAATTCACTTAACTTGTTAATATGTTAAGACTTAAGAGTACCACGGAGATATCTAAACTTTCATGAAACTATAATCACATTTCTATCAACTTTGTTACAAAAAAAAAAAGAAGGATTTTAAAAAAATCTGTGCCGTGCCAAATTTCGTTACAATTAAGTTTTGGGCTTTTGGCACATCGGACATTTTACATAAGAAATAACTTTCATCATCAGTTCACAGATCAAGCTGCTTAAAAATGATATCAAGCTTGCATATGTTTTCATAGGGACGTTTGGATCGCTTAGGAATTTGAGAAATTTGGAGAATTTCATATTCCTAGACATATATTTATTGGAAAATGTGTAATTTTATGAAAAGTTTGAATTGTTTATAATAAATTTATACTTAAGAATATAAAATTTCCCGAATTCCTCTCATTCCAACTTTCAATTTCATCTCAGGCTTGAACAGTTGAACTTGTTAGTTGTCCAAATTTTGCAGCATATATGGAGTACAGCCAATAGCTAAAAACTCAGTATCCCTCGTAATATTTGATTGTTAATTCTAATCGTTGTTTTGCGTTAAATAGGCCTGTCAAACGTAAAATACGGAAGCGAAAACCGACATTTTTGTTTCTGTTCCATTTCGATAACGAAACGAAATTGTTGTTTTGTTTATGTTCCGTTTAACGTTCCATCCTCCATTTTTCATTGATTTCAGTCCATTTTCATGTTCCGTTTCACTTACGTTCACAATTGTCAGTTTCAATTATGTTCCGTTTCACTTACGTTCACAATTGTTTCTGTTCCTCTTTCGTTTCTATTCCGTCCGAAACAACGTTCTTTTTTTTTTAGAGACACTAGGTGGAGGCTACCCAGTTTGTCCGAAACAACGTTGTGAAATATTAATACTGACATGTCTAGCGTTAACTATAAGAAAGAAGCTATGAACCTAGTTTCGTAGACAACAAAAAAAAAAAAAGTCAGTCAAGAGAGCACTAATGTTAGCTGTTGAAAATAAATAGGAGGGTCAATGACAAGAAATAAAGAACTCTGATTAAAGAGGGTTAGGCTCTTCTCCAATCAGGCTCAATTATCAAATCAATTGCAACAGCCAATCATATTATAATGCCTTTTATTACAGATTCAGCAATCTGCATTGAATATTTACCAAATATTTTTTTCGTGTAGTGTTGGGTTTATATCCATGTCAATGTGTCGTCACAGTTGAGATAGAATTTTTTTAATAAAGTTGAAGCACTGTACTTATTGTTGGCATTAATATATGCGATCTTATTTATAATATAACTTATAATTATATGATCAATAATATAATTATTTTTATATTTTTACGAGGGTCAAATATGATATTCATAGTAATTATGTAGCTTGTTTAAAAAGTATATTTGAGATTAATACTTCATAAATCGAATAATAATAAGATCACGTGCTATAGCAGATAATTAATGCTATAAATTCTTCAGCATAAATCAATTTTATTTTTTAAGAGCTAATAAATCCGATAAATATGAAAATGTCGATTAAAAACGGACGGATTAGATCATTTGGGACCACAAATAAATCCCATACAATTAGTGAGAGGCACATAAGCCCGGAGGGAAGGAGGTTTGGTTTGCCTTTTCGCCAACCAATAAATCTGCTTTATCTAGTTTCTTTTACCCTTTTTTACAGAGTTGGGTGAGGTGGGCTCCAACATCTTTTCTTTCTTTCTTTTGTTTTTGTGTATTTGTAGTTGCAGTTACAAGAAAAACCAAGGAAAAGCAACAAACTTTTTTTGAAGTAACAAAAGTTATGGAAGCTTGAGGGGATAATGGAAAAAGGGTAGAGGCAAGAGGGTTGGATGAGACTTGAGGGAATGGGAGTAGTTGCGGCGATGGAGCCTTTCCTTCTGCCAATGCCTGATTTAAAAGAGAGAATCCAGAATGTTTCCTTGATTCAGGATAGATTATTAGATTATAAAAAATTATAAACTATGTCTACATCCCAAGTGATCCGGCTAGGAGCAGCATGATACAATTAGACTAGATATTAATTATGAGACATCTTCTCTCGACAAAATATATTTAAAAAGAAATTACAGCAGATGATCTGACTACGTGATTATTCTAAGGTAACGGATTTATTCCCACTAAATACCGAAAAAAATAAATTATATTTAAAAAACAATTAAGTACTTTAAAAATAAATTCACTGTGCCTCTCAAATTAATTACTTAAAAAATACTTTAAAAATAAATTCACTATGCCTCTCAAATTAATTACTTAAAAATGATAATTAGAGATCAATGAAGCATATCATATATTGTGAGTGCTTGTGAGTGTCTTCATTCTTGTTTTTTTCTTTTTTTTTAAAGGATGAATATATGCGACAACGGTGGCAAGTGGAGGTCTGGATTGGCATGGGCGCATGGTACAGATGTTAAGTGCACAATCAAAGAGAAAAGAGTCCCAATCAATCATACGATATCACTTGTTGTCAACCAATTGTTCCTTTTTATGAGAGATTTTTAATCTAATAATCTATTTTTATAGCATGATTCTGCCGGATTGCACGTCAATTATCAATAGGGATCGTTTTAGATTGTTTTGATTCGTTGGACGGTTGTAATGGTAGATATTTGTGTATGTTGGATTTTAACAGACAAATTAATTGGGTCTAAACAAATGCTACCGTGCTTTCAATCCAACTTGTCCATTATGCATCGGGTAAGCTGGATTAATATAACATGATTTTTATGTACTTCAAGAGTTATATACATATATATGTAGAGTTTAGCTACGGTGAGTCGCGACTCACGGACCCTCCGGTGAGTCGCGACCAAAACTCTTAGATCTAGATCAAAATGACCGATCCAAACCGTCCAATATGATCTCCCTATTGAAATCTCTGTGCAAACCAAATTTTTTATTTTTTCGAAATTTTTAAGTATTTTTTTCGGATTTTAAAAAACTGATGTTTTTGAATGGTTCAGAACCAATTAGATTAACGATTTTCTAAAATTTTAAAAAATACTTAAAAATTTCAAAAAAATAAAAAATTCGGTCTACATGGAGATTTCAATAGGGAGATCATTTTGGACGGTTTGGATCGGTCATTTTGATCTAGATCTAGGAGTTTTGGTCGCGACTCACCGGAGGGTCCGTGAGTCGCGACTCACCGTAGCTAAACCTCTCCGGTGAGTCGCGACTCACCGTAGCTAAACTCTATATATGTATATATATATATATATATATATATATATATATATATATATATATCGTCTTTATATTTCGCGAATACTGTGTTCATATCTAATTAGACATTAATGCTCATGTTTTAAACAAACATGATGTGTAGCATGGAATAGATAGCAATAAGTATAAAACAATACATTAATTAATAGATTCGAAACAGAAAAAAAATTTTGGTCCAGTGGCCATTGATAACGCATGAGTGTTACGGGTTCGAAATTTGGCGGAGAAATTTCTTGACTCCGTTTGGATGAGTTCTAGGAATAAGAAAATAAGAAAATAAGACAGTAAATTTTTTATAAACAATTCAAATTCTTCACAAAATTACACACTTTTCAATACTTCTTCTCTTATTTTTTTTATTCTCACACCATCCTAACGGAGCCTTTATAAATATTTCTTATATTTTTTTGAAGAAAATTAGAGGTCAACTCCATAACTTTGAAAATTCTTTATGAATATTTAAATCAAGTTTGGAGATTGACTCTATTTTTATCTCAATATACATGAAAGAAAAATTTAACCGAAATGGGACACTAAATTAATTGTTTTGTAGAGGAGCTAAATAAAAAATTCGTCACATATACAGATAGATAGAAAGGCTAATTTGCCATCTATTTGTCATCGAGTCATTTTTTGAGATTCAAAATTCAAACGGTCGAATTCAAACCGTTCAACTTGATCACCATATTGAAATATCCTGAAGACCAAATTTTACATTTTTTCGAATTTTTTTGTTATTCATTATAATATTTTCAAATTAGATGGCATAAAATACTCCGATTATAAATTTTTAAAATTATTATAATAAATTGCAAAAGAAATAAAAATATATATAATTTAGTCTCCAAGGGTACTTACCATCGATTTTTCATCGACTCATTTTTCAAGATTTAAAATTCAAACGGTCAATTAAAATCATTCAAGTTGTTCACCATATTGAAAAACTCTTGGAGACCAAATTTTATATTTCTTCGATTTTTTTTTGTCATTTATTAAGATATTTTCAATCTAGAAGGCTTGAAATACTCCAATTATAAATATTTTTAAAAAATGTCATAATAAATAGAAAAAATTTTGAAAAAAAAAATGTAAATTTTGATCTCCAAGTATATTTCAATACGGTGAACAACTTGAATGGTTTGGATTGACCATTTGAATTTTGGATCTCGAAAAATGACTACAGTAGACGATGAAGCACGGATCAAGCGGTACTTTAGAATTGTTTTCCAAGATTCAAAATTCAAATGGCCAATCCAAACCATACAATATTTTTTACATTTTCTTTAATTTTTTTACTAAATTTTTCAGATTTTACAAAATTCTTAATCTAAAACATTTTGGACCCTCCATTTATAGCGATTTTGTAAAATCTGAAAAATATAGTAAAAAATTTTAAAAAAAATGTAAAAATTTGTTTCTAAAGATATTTCAATATGAAGAACATATTGTACATTTGAATTTCGAATCTTGAAAAATAACTCTAAAGCACCACTTTGATCTGTGTGTACCGTAGTCATCCTCTCTCTCTATATATATAGTTATATACATACATATTCTCTCCCATTTTTTAAATATTGTAACCAATTAATATTCCACTAAGGTGGCTAAGCGGATCGGATGCTTTTTAAGAGTATGAGTATAACATTTACAAATTATACTGGACTAAAACAATATACTTCCTCTGCATTAATTACAGGACTTTCCTTTTTATATTGCTTGGTGTGGCGCTATGCTTTTTTCCGGACTAGTCCTTCAATAAATGTCGTACGTGGTCCTCAAAACTAATAAAATGGAATTTTTTTTAATGTTTGGTAGAAAATATGCACAAATATTTAATATTTAAAATTATTTATAATTACACTTAAATATAATAAAAAATCAACCTTTATAATAACATAATGCACGCTTATAAGTCAGACATGAGTAGACGCGGACGATTATATATTTAGCACTCTGGCTTCGTTTGGATGGTGTGGGAATAAAAGGAATAAGAAAAAAGGGAAAATTTTTATGAAAGATAAAAATACCCTTCAGATTTTTAAAAAGAACAAGAAAGTACAAACAGTTTTAAAATGAACACAACTATAGCGGCATTGCTATTGCCGCTATAATCCAGACTATATAGAACGGCTGAAATGATTAAAGTATTAAAAAAAAATAAAAAAATTCCTTATAGCGGCAATGGATTTGCCGCTATAGGACTTTCAATTTTTTTTTAGCGGCATGTTTTTTTTAAAGGTTACTTTCATTTTTTTTTCGTTTTTTTCTTTTTGCTTTTATTTTTTCTTTTTCATTATAGCACATTTATTACAAACAAATTTTCGATTCTTCACTAAAATAGTATCTATATATTGTATATAGGTTTCTCCAATCGTGCGTCTTGGGTTGTGTCAAACACGATCGTTGTGTTGGAGTCTCGTGTCGTATTTTGTTGACACAAATTATTTTTTTAATCTTGTCGTATCGTGCTAAATGGTAAAAGGAGCTAACATGACACATAATTTGGTACGACACGACTAACATGTCGTGTTGGCACATCGTGCTAGCCGTGTCGAATTATTTTATTATTTTTAAAATAAAAAATAAAAAAATTCTTGTGGTGTCATAATCGTGTCGTGTTGGAAGTTTTAAAAAATTGACACGATTAGACACACAACATGACACGAACACGAACTGATACGACATATCAACACAAATTTAATTATTAATGTTGATTATATAAACAAAATTAATAATTTAAATCCAATTTATAATACTACATCATATTATTTACCATTTAGTGCTCATATTGTTCTTATCTAATTATTATTTATTATATAAATATTAATAAAAAGTTTTGAACTTAATCAAATAATAAATTATTACGGCAGTAAATTTTTTCCCTTTTTAACTTTTAATTTTTTTATATTTTTTTTAAAAAAATAATAAAATAATCCGACACGCCTAACACGATGTGCCAACACGACACGACACGAGATTCCAACACGTCGATCGTGTTTGACACGACACGACACGCACGATTGAAGAACACTATATACAATATATAGATATTATTCTTGTGATAAATCTAAAGGTGGTTCATTAATTTAACCTCCAATTTATTGAATTTACTTTAAAATAAATTTATAGATGCTATAGCGAAGAATAAAAAATTTGTTTGTAATAATTGTGCTATAATGAAAAAGAAAAAATAAAAGAGAAAAAAAAACGAAAAAAAATGAAAGTAACATGCCCTAAAAAAAATTTGAAGGTCCTATAGCGGCAAATCCCTTGCCGCTATAAGGAAAATTTTTATTTTTTTAATATTTTAGTCATTTGAGCTGTCCTATATAGGCTGGGCTATAGCGGAAATAGTATTTCCGCTATAGTTGTGTTTATTATAAAAATATTTGTGCTCCTTTGTTCTTTTTAAAAATATGAAGGGTATTTTTGTCTTTGATAAAAATTTTCTAAGAAAAAGTATTAGAAAGTGTCTAACTTTGTGAAGAATTTGAATAGTTTATAATAAATTTACTCCCTTATTCTCTTATTTTCTTATTCCTAGAGCTCATCCAAACGGAGCCTATGTTATCTTTGTATATCTTAAATATAACAACTTGATCATGCTTACATCGAGAACAACAGTTGCATTTAGAAACTAGGAAGTCTTAATTACCACCAAAATTTAAAAACGAATAATAAGAGTAAAATATATATATTATATAATTCGGATGATGATCTCAGAAGCTTATTTTCACGGACGTCACATCTACTATTTTTCAATTATTTTTGTAGTTGATTGCACGCTTGTGCAGTTCTATCAGAGATGCAAATTTAGGATAAATATTAACCTCATGCGACTTAAGATGAAATTAAGCTGAAGTTCATTTTTTGTTCAGAAACTTAATAAACTAAAGATTGCATGCTAAAAAAAAAAAATCGGAACGATGAATTTTTTTTAAAAAAAAAATTCTTACAGACTTGCACATCATTATGGTGTCTAGGCTGTCAAACGTTAAAACGGAACAGACCTGTTCCGTTTTCGTTCCGTTTCAGCCAACGTAACTGAAATTAATTTCGTTTAACGTTCCGTTTCGTCAAACGTAACACATTTCCATTCCGTTTAACGTTCCGTCCATCATTTACCATTGATTTCAGCGGAATTTCGTTTTCCGTTTCAGTAACGTTTATAAATTTCAGTTCCGTTTCCGTTCCGTTTTCAGAAACGAAACTGAAATCTCTACCGTTTAACGTTCCATTTCGACGGAACGGAACGGAAAACGGTGGCGGAACGGAATACTGACAGGTCTAATGGTGTCTAGGCTAGGCATATCAGGCACTATGAGACTATGAGAGAACTCTCTTCGGTGGGACGATGTGGACTAATGGTAATATGCAACGCACGTTGGGTGCCAACTGCCAATGTAAGATCCAATGGTTCTGTACCCTAACTAGCGTAAAACAAAATTGCTATCGTGAGAAGTAATACAAAATTGCTTTCGTGAAGTGTCATTCGGTAATGATATATTGGAGCTAAGATCCAGCGATAACATAAAACAAAACAGCTTTCGTGAAGTATTATTTTATTTATTTGTTAATGATATATTATTGGCTAGCGAAGCTGCGAAGGGCGGGTTAGAGATCCTGATAAGTATAGGTAAATATGGTAGGCATTTAATTTATTGAATTCTTGAACAAAATAAAATAAATATCTGAGGATAGGAAATCAGGAGGGACAAAATCTAGACTTGCTCCTACATAAAACCACCACTGAGCAAATTATATGACAACAATTTTAATGTGTAGCCAGCCAATTACCAACCAGTGTAAATTTAAGCATATAATTAGAAACTGAAATAGCTATGCCATTATAACAAAGTTTTACAACAAACCATGCAAACTTCGAAGATTTTAGAAACTATAAATTTACTTTAATTTTAGCTACAGTTTACGACACTAAAGATGATTCATGTTTACGACAAGTCTGGCATGTAAAAAAAATGGTTTTAGAAATCGATGAATCCGCATATTTTGAGGCTGTCCAAAATCCATAACGGGATGTTTGGATTCCTTGAAAATTTGGAGAATTTCATCTTGCTAGCATAAATTTATTATAAACAATCAAAATTCTTCACAAATTTACACACTTCTCAATAAATTTATGTCTATGAATAAAAAATTCTCCAAATTCCTAAGCGATCCAAACGACCCATGATCCATGTTTATTTCTCCACAAAAGTAAGAATCTGCCATATAGTGGCATGTGATATTGAGCGAGGGAGCGCCTTAATTTATCTCAAAGGACATGAGACTTCCTCATAGCCGAGCTGTCAAACGTCTGAAACGGATACAAAATAAGGGTATTTTGTTTTCATTCCGTTTCAATCCATGAAACTGAACACGTGTTTCGTTTTCGTTTAGTTTCGATAAATAAAATAGTTTTTGTTCCGTTCTTCATTTTTTTTTTATTGATTTCAATCCATTTACGTATTACGTTTACAAATTCTTATTCTATTTTCATTCCGTTTCTAAAAACGAAACTCATTTGCTTTTTTTTTTTTTAATGTTCCGTTTGGACAAAATAGAATAAAAACGTAAGTAACGGCACATTATTGAGGGCGCTACTCATAAGTTTGGTAATTTATCATCACTCATTTGTCCTTTTCCAAAAAAATATGTTGAATGAGAAAAATAATCCATCCACAAAGTACTATGTTGAGTAGTACTGTCTTAAGAACGAAAATAGTAAAAGTGAAACATTTTGAAATCATCAATATTACTTTACCTCGAAATCTGTTTAACTTTGCTCCACTGGATCTGGAAGCATGAAAAATCATCTTATTTTAAATGTAAAAAAGTTAAAACGCATTAAAGTTACAAAGAGCGAAATAACATTTTATTTTTGTCCTGTAACTCAAAGTAAAAATTAATGAATCTTATTTTGAATTTCATTTTGTGATCTGTGGCTCCATTTTTTTTATTATTATTTCGATTCGTAGATCATATCAGTAACGTGTTGTACTATATATGTTATGTATGGCAGCTATGTGAATATATCAATTCGAAAGTTCAAATGACCGATCCGAACCGTCAAATATGATCTCCATATTGAAATCTCCTTGCTGACCAAAATTTTAATTTTTTTTTAAATTTTTAAGTATTTTTTTCGAATTTTCAAAAACAACAATTTTTGTAGGGTTCAGAACAAATTAGATTAACGATTTTTGAAAATCCGAAAAAAATACTTAAAAATTTAAAAATAATGAAAATTTTGGTCGGTAAGGAGATTTCAATATGGAGATCATATTTGATGGTTTGGATCGGTCATTTGAACTTTCAAAATTGAGATTTGACTGGGTTTAACCGGGACTCCGGTCAAAGCGCTTTGATTGAAGGCTTTCTCTCTCTCTCTCTCTCTCTCTCTCTATATATATATATATAGAATTTTGCTATGGTGAGTTGCAACTCACAGGGGCTTTGGTGAGTCGCAATCCAGGCCTTCCAATTTGCTCCAAAATTCGTGCAAACTGGATCGCTTGATGAGTCGCTGAGCGACTAAAAACTTCCGTTCCGTCTGTCAAAAGTTCTCCGTTCCTTTCTCTCTCTCTTTATTTCGTGCAGATCGATTCTCTCTCACTCTCGTCAAACTCGAAACAGAAACGAGTTTGAGCAAACCCTAGAAATCGGAGAGGCGGCTCCGCCGCTCTGCACACCTTTCTCTCTCGCTCTACTATGATTGTTTTCTTCTCTCTTTCATTCTCACGATCTGTGTAGTTACCTCCTCCCATGAGTGGATCGAAGCAGCAGAGAACCTTATTTCAGAGAATCGAATACAGTGCTTGGATCGTGAGACTCAAATCAGCTTCAAGATTGTTAGAATCGAATCGCGCCTCTCTTCGATTCATCTAGCACGTGAGATCCAAGTAAGCACTCCCTTCCTCGTGCTCTCAGCCTTTCCTAATTTGTTGAATGTGTGAATTTGGTCGAATGTCTATTTTGCAAGGGCCATATTATTTGAGAAATGCAACTGCTATCATTATGAACAGTGAGCATTTTAGGGTACCAGTATGCCAGTTTGTACTGGTATTTGAGTCAGATTTGAGTCATATTATTTGAGTCATTTTAGGGCCATATAATTTTGGTTTATCTGTTTTTATTTTAATGTGAATTTTTTTCTCTAATTTGTTGATAAAATACTTTATTTGGTTTAATTCGTGCTGTTTTTTCCTAAATTTGGTTCAATTGTCATAATTTCCAGGCCATTATGTAGGGATGGATGTTAGTGTTGGTACCAGTGCATGGTACCACTTGCATATTCAGATTGAATTAATGCTTGCATTGGGTTATTCCATTGAGTTATTCAGACCATTTTGAACAATGAAAATGCTGTTCTTTTCAATTCATAACATTTTCAACTTGCAACTTGATAGTTACAGTGGACATTTGATGATAGAAGCACGCACCAGTACAGTGTGCATACTCAATGGATAGGTACAGTGGGCATTGTATAGTGCATCCATTTTAAATACAGTGCAGAGTTATTACGTTTTATCAAGTTTGTAAATTTTAAACTAAAAAACAAGCAAGCAGCTACTCATATGAAATGACTTATAAGTCTAGGCCTAATTAACAGAATTGACTTGTGATGTAGGGAATGAGCAGTCAAAGCAATTGGAATGAGCGATTTAAGCAGTGAATGATTTTGCTTAAATTGTAATGTGATGATTTAAGCAATTGAATGTTTGATGCTTGTATTTTAATTTTTAGTGATAGTGATGACAGTAACATGTTTAGCAACTAAAGTACTATGCTTGTATTTCAACTAGGATAGAGGTTTGTTCTATCTAGGCCAAACTCTTTGAGTTGGTACTCTTGCTTTTTTTTTCTCTTCTGTTATGAATTTACTGAGTTGGATTTACTCTTGATTATTGGATCAGATTGTCTAAGAAGACATTTTAAAGAATAAAAATATAAAGACATTTTAAAGAAGAAAATATAAACCCAAATACGATATATATGAATTCCTAGTAATTAAACAAAATATAATTTCCTTATGCATCAGGGCAAGTTTGAGTAAATGTTCAGATTTAGCACGATCAACAAGAAGAAAGTCAAATTCAATGATAGAGCCAGCATTATTAGCTTCCTTGCCGATGTTTTTTTTTTTTGATAAACACCCTTAATTAGGCCAAACTTCATTAAATAAAAACAGAAAACTAAAAAACCAGCTGGTGCCTCCAACCTAACCAACTATTAAAAAACAGAAAACTAAAAAACCTTAAAAGTTAAAACCATAACCCCTATCTGAAAATAGTCCATTATCTTACAGCACTTAAAAGAAACAATAAAACAAAATAAAATTAGATTATTACACTTAGCACGCCATAAAAGGAGGGGAGCAACAAAGGAGGGTTCTGTGTAACCCTTTGAAAGAAACGATTATCAATTACATCTCTAATTCCCTCTTGCTGCTGTAACTGCCAATGTGGTCTTCCCCTAAAATCAATTTCTTTTCTTCTCGCCATGTTTGCCAGAGTGTGAGCTTGCTGCCGATAGTTTAGTAGCCAGCATTAGCTTCCAATTATAGTATGTTTAATTGCTATTTGTGCTCACCTTAGTGAAGGCTTACTTTTCTTCCCATATCATAAGACCTGAACCAGTCACAAAAGAAGCTAAGATAGCAGCAAGAACAACAAAAGAAAGGTGTGGTTTTGGCCTAGAAACATTACACTTGGTTTAATAAAAAACCAACATTTCTATGGAAAGTACAGGTACAGTTCAATCAAAGCAAATTAGCCAAGTTTATTTACATAATAATTAAAAATTGTTCATCACTATTCGTAGGTTCAGGTACAGTACAGTTCAGGCCATTTATGCAGAGCAACTTTTCCATACTACCTATTGACCAGTTACATGTTTATTTACATAATAATTAAAAATTGTTCATCACTATACGCAAAATGGTAAAACACATCCCGTAAATGATTCAAATTACCAACTCAAGCAGCATTCAAATTAACATAACATGAACTAGTATCTACCAATTTTAAAACAGAAAGAAGTACATGATTAAAAATACAAGCCAAATTTAAACAAATTCAAAACAGAAGCATTCAAATTGGAGTTGCTATCACAATTCTTCACTACTGTTGCTGATATAGGGAGACCTTCTCTTGTCTCCATTTCCAAGGGCCTAATTAAATAATAGAAAAAAAAATTAGCATCTCAAAGCAAATTAATACAGAAACATGATGAGCCTCTCAAAATCTACTGAGCCAACCTACAAATGCAAAATTGAGAATAATCTGACTCAAATTAATTGTGCACTTGAGAGAAATTGAGAATAATCTGACTCAAATCAAGAGAAAGAGAGAGGAGAGGTAGAGAAAGATAAAAAAGAACCTGTGCGACTTTCCGATCGAAGGGGAGGAGTTCCGTCTGCTCCGATCAGCTTATACCGCGACTCTCCGATCGAAGGGGAAGAGCTCCGATCCAAGCGCGAGATGTTCACTCTCTCCGATCCTGGCGTGAGGAGGCGCGAAAAAAAGTTCTTCGATCTAGGGTTTATGTGGCTTGTTTCGAAGAGAGTGAGAGAGACAGATACGAAGTAAAGAGGAGCGTAGATTGGGGAAATAGAGAGAGAGAGAGAACGGAGAGCTCTTCACAGACGGAACGGAAAAATAAATCGCTCTACAGACTCATCACGCGAACAGATCTGCACGAATCTTAAAGTGGATCAAAAGGTCTGGATTGCGACTCACCACAGCCCCTGTGAGTTGCAACTCACCATAGCAAAATTCTATATATATATATATATATATATAGAGAGAGAGAGAGAGAGAGAGAGAGAGAGAATGGATTCAATCAAAGCGCTTTGACCGGAGTCTCAGTTAAACCCCGTCGGTTCTCAATTTTGAAAGTTCAAACGGCCGATCCGAACCGTCAAATATGATCTCCATATTGAAATTTCCTTGCCGACCAAAATTTTCATTTTTTTTAATTTTATAAGTATTTTTTTCGGATTTTAAAAAATCGTTAATCTAATTTGTTCTGAACCCTACAAAAATTGTTGTTTTTGAAAATCCGAAAAAAATACTTAAAAAATTCAAAAAAATGAAAATTTTGGTTGGCAAGGAGATTTCAATATGGAGATCATATTTGACGGTTCGGATCGGTCGTTTGAACTTTCAAATTTGAGATCTGACGGGGTTTAACTGAGACTCCGGTCAAAGCGCTTTGATTGAAGGCTTTCTATATATATATATATATGAGTTTAGCTACGGTGAGTTGCGACTCACGGACCCTCCGATGAGTCGCGACCAAAACTCCTAGATCTAGATCAAAATGACCGATCCAAACCGTCCAATATGATCTCCCTATTGAAATCTTCGTGCAAACCAAATTTTTCATTTTTTCGAAATTTTTAAGTATTTTTTTCGGATTTTTAAAAACTGATGTTTTTGAATGGTTCAAAACCAATTAGATTAACGAAAATCGTTAATCTAATTGGTTTTGAACCATTCAAAAACATCAGTTTTTAAAAATCCGAAAAAAATACTTAAAAATTTTGAAAAAATGAAAAATTTGGTCTACATAGAGATTTCAATAGAGAAATCATATTTGACGGTTTGGATCGGTCATTTTGATCTAGATCTAGGAGTTTTGGTCGCGACTCACCGGAGGGTTCGTGAGTCGCGACTCACCGTAGCTAAACTCTATATATATATATATATATATATATATATATATATATATTAAAAAGAAATTTTCAAACATTATCTGCGAATTTTCTAATTATAATTTTTTTAAAAAAATTTACTTCCGTTCTCTCTCTCTTTTTTTTTAATGCTATCAACTTGGAAATTTTTATATTATAATCAGATAAAAAGGTGACGAGTGAAAGGATGGAGATATGACCGTATTTTGGTTTTCAATTTATTTTAATTTTATTTCTGGAGTGTTAGGTTCTCAAACTCATTGACTTGTTGTACATTATAAATGGACTCTATCACTTTCGCTGTTTCGCATGAGTTGAGATCGATTTAGAATTACCGACAAAGGACACAAATGTATACATCAAAAGATCCACAGGAGATCCCTAGATGTCTGGTTATTTTATTTCGCCATTCACTGCAGCACCAGGAAACAAGCTCACATAAAATGCATCTGGTTGGCTGATTGACTAATCCGTTATTTGTTCTTAAATATCTTGATTCTCTGTAACACCAATTTATGAGTTTAATATTTGTCTAGTACTGTTCTTTTAATGTACCTTTTGTAATGTCATGTCATACATGAGAAACATTCAATCAGTAGGAGAGAAACAGAAGAGAAAATGTTTGCAATCAAATATTTTTAGTGAAATAATGAAATCTTCTTGGAAATTATGCATCCCATCTCTGCAACTTTTTGTGTTGCATTCTATAGAAAAAATATTGTTAGAAATACATATATCAATTTACCATACAAAGTTGAATAATGTATCAAATACTACATATTTTTACACTTTTATATTGGGTATTTTAATCCATTACATATAAAAATAATAACAAATGAAACAGTCTAATGAAAGATAAGTAAGATATGTCATATGCATGTATATTCGTGCAAATATTTTCACCAATCCATGACATTTACAAAACTAGATAAGAAGCTACAATGCTGTGGCCGCAGAAAATCCTGACTTAAAAGAGAGCAAGACTGAAGGATTCTCACCCCCCGTCTCCATTCAACCATCCGAGCACTAGGGTACAGAGACCAAGATTAAATTGAACTGTTATTAAGTAGCCTTAAGTAACCCAACTGCATCAATTAACGTGAGATTATTCTGAAACATGATGCATGTGGTGGTACTAAACAAACCGTTACAGGCCAATTTGCAAACTGTCCCTCGTTTTTTACTTTAAGGCACGTTTAGATGCGTTTTGAAGAAGGTAGAACGAAGCAAAAAGGAATAAATAAATAATAAACAATTTAAATTCTTCACAAAGTTACACACTTCCTAATACTTCTTCCTTTCTTCTCTTCTTCCCACACCTATCCAAACGGAGCCTAATAGAACAAATTTATTGGCGCCTTGGTCTTTCCACCTTTTTTCTTTTAAAAAAGAAATAGAGTTTAGAAAGAACTCTTGATCCCCGTTTATAATATTTATCTATAATATTTTAGTCAGTTTCAATTTTTTTTTTCATGTGAAAAGTGCCATTTTGGGCCCTTTTCCAACTAATCCTCAAAGAAAAAAAAAGAAAAGTGTCATTTTAGTTAATTAGCTAAACTTGATTTTCTATTCTGAAAATTATTATATTATTATGATGTATATACTATTATATCATAACAATATAGTGTTTTCAGTTTTCACCTCAGAAAAATAAGAGAAATTATTCGACAATTTTAACTTATTATGGGGAAAAAATGAAATATACAATTGAGATCAAATATTATAAGCATAATTTATATAGCGTAAACATTACGTACGCCTGTACAAAAAAAAAAAAAAGAAAAGAAAGAGATTTGATGTATAATTTACCTCTCAGCACAAAAAAAAAAACATTTGAATTGCATGTAATTGAATTAATACTCTTATGTATCCAAAAACGGCATATAAAATTATATTTAAAAAAATTTTACAATATTTTTATTGATTTTAATTTATTGATATATTGTCAATATTACTAAATAAGTCATCGTGAAATAACTATATTGTTACTCCTTTTTTTTTGGGAGATTTTACCATGAGTACAATTTTTTAATCGAGTTTTAATCTCAACCGCTCATCTCTAAAAAATATTAATTCATCAACATTCATGAACGGTTCCGATCAAAGTCTGATTTAGAAATTGATTCTCATGATTAAATTTTTTTTTCCCCTTGTGACCGCGTTTGATCATTTAGTTATTGTAAAGGACGCGAATCATTTAAGGGCACCGGTGCTCAAAATGTTTGCGTGTTTCATAATCCACATCAAATTTAATCTATACATCTGTAGTTCGTCTATTCAAATCAACATATGGTGTGTTTGGCATTATATGTGAACTAGAAGTTCACGAACTAAGCTAGTTCGTGAGAATCAAACAACCCACGAACTAGACTGTTTGCGAACTTCTTGACTAATTTTTAATCTTCCAATTTTCAGGAACTAGAAGTTGTTCGTAGACCTATTCGTGAGCCGTTGTTCATCCCTAGTTCGTGAGCGAACCAAACACACCCTGGGTAACCCGAATACCAAGGAAGTATATAATCTCCCTCAATAGTACAAGGAACCTATGACACACAAGAAAGAAAGTGCCTATTCAATACACTATTTGCACCAGGTCAATTCCAAACTCACGTCTCAGTATCTCACTATCAATCCTAACCGTCCATGGTTTTCAACCGAGGACGCTTTACTTACTGCGTTGCGGGTAGTTAATAAATAAGAAAAAGCAGCAATACATTTCAAGTGAGAGGTTACAGATTTGAAATTCGATTGAAAAAATTTTATAGACATTTAATATAAAAATAAGTTAGAAAGCTTAAATCCAATTTATCTTAAAAAAATAAATAAGAAAAAAACATTGAAGAGACGCCCATCGGTCGTCAACAATTGAATATTTCATCATAACCCAGAACCTATGAAGTTTAAAAAAAAAATGCTTCTTGACTAAGGGCAGTTTTCTAGGAATTTTAAACAGTTCTCTTCAACTTGACCTCTAAATAATTTCTAGGGGGGATACGACTGTATCGGTCAGTATGAGGTATGACTATTACACTGGCTTGGATCCTCTCCAATTTTCTAGGAATCAACATTCAAGGCAGTTAACTGAGTTAAGTTTGGAATAGCAGAGGAATTAATTATTAATTAATAATGAAATACTTTGATAATTTTACAATAAATTCTCAAATCAACTTAAAAAAATGAGATTTTAATAATAGTTCTATAGACATATTTTGGATATATATAGAAATTATCAATAAAATTTCATGCAATTTGAGTTTTATTTGGTAATGTATCAAGAGCCATCAATTTTAAACCGTTATCATAAATTTAAATCACTTGATAAACGATAAGATGTGCACTAAATATTGTCAGTTTATATAAGCACAACTTGTACTGTATTAGGTCATCAACTCATCATACTTATAATGCTTGCTTTTAAATTTAAACTTTACAATATTATTAAGTTATTTAATTGTTAAGTGATCCTTTCCTGCGATATTATACCATCCAGATTACAACTCAACAAATAGATATCAAATTAGTAAAGACACATCAGATGCAATATGGACCACCCAATTTGATTTGACAATCTAACTTGAAACTTTGTACACCACAAAAATTGATATCTACTCTCACACTTCTGAGAGAGGTGACGGATCCTCTCAACTTGACATGTTGTAATTAGTAAAAGAAAGAAACATAATTTTTTGATATCATGAAAGAATCACACATTGTTAACGGCAAAGAAAGCAGGAGTCCAACTCCAACACAAAGAAAAATTAAAAAGAAAAGAAAAAAAAAATTACAAGTTGAGAGACAACGGTAACATGGTGTGGTCAGAAGAAAGCTCCATTTATTTGCTCAGCAACAGAGGTGCATTGCATTCTTTGCATAGCGGCAGAGCTTGTCAGGTTTTATTTCATCATGCTCGATTTGGTCAATAAATGATCCGCCAGTGGGCCACGCACGCTTCCTCTTGTAGAATACAATTGTACTAATAACATACCCAAGGCCCAATTCAACACCAGCCCAATGAGCCCACTAAGCCCAATAAGCCCAGAAGAGAGAGAGAGAGAGAGAAAGAGAGAGAGAGAGAGAGAGAGAGAGAAGAAAAAACAAAATAAAAAAAATTTAGAACTTCAAAAAACCTGAGGCCTGAGCTTGCTCACTAAGTACAGTTCTCTGATTTTCACACACAAGTACTCACGCGTACTGCGTGTACACACTTCATTTAAGACTTCAGAGTTCAGAGACAACAAAGGTTAAAGAGAGAATGGCGACACAAGTGTGGGTTCCTCAAGCTACTATACCTCGTCGATCTTTGGGGAAGAAGGTGGTCTCTCTCCTTCCCTCTAGGTCTCAGTCTCTGTCCTTGCATCCTACCTCCAACAGGTCTCTCTCTCTCTAATACTTGTTCACTCACTCAGAGCAAACCGTAATTGGGTTTAGTTGAACTTGAAATGGAATTTAATTAAGTTGAATTGAAAACTGAGTGTTGATCCAATTAGTATACATGGCTAATTTGGAAGTGCTTTTATGTTTCTATAGGCGGAGTATAAAATGCAGCTACTCCACACCGGACATGACAATCGATTCTTCTTCTGTCCCGATTGATGTATATGCTGATGTTAAAACTGAGAAGGTACTTTTTGTTGTTGGTTTTATATTTTGAATTATGTTTTTTTTTTTGTAAGGTTAGCTGGTGATTTATTTTGATATTTCAAATGTTAGTGTTGGAAGGATTATCGGGGAACTTGCGTTTCAGTTGAGTTAATAATTGAGTATTAAATCAATGGTGTTTCTGAATATTTGACACTTTAATTAGATAGTAGTTTTGGGAGGTAGCGGATTTGTGGGTTCTGCCATATGCAAGGCTGCTGTCTCAAGTGGGATTGAAGTTGTCAGCTTAAGCAGGTTTCTTCTCATAAAAACAGTTTATTTTATATTTCACTTACCATGATTAAAATTCGAGTACAAATATATCTGACTGTATGTATGGTTATTTGATAAAAAAGATCAGGAAGGCCTTCTTATACAGATTCTTGGGTTGAGCAAGTTTCTTGGGTAAAAGGTACATCAATTTTGTTATTTAACTGCATCAATGCATTTCGTACACTTATTGCTTACTTTTACTGACGTAAAAGATGAAATAAAAATGTGTATATTGTAGGAGATGTGTTTTATGTAAGATGGGATGAAGTGCTAGGTGGGGCCACAGCTGTAGTGTCCACGCTCGGAGGCTTTGGAAATGAGGAGCAAATGAAACGTATCAATGGAGAGGCCAACATCATTTCAGTCAATGCTGCCAAGGATTTTGGTACTCATTTTTACGTTCTTTTGATCTATCAGTTGGCTCCTTCTGATTTATGCTCAAACTTCACCTTTCCCATATTTTCTGGGGATATTGCATTAGTTTAGACTCGGAACAAGGGAATTTCTCCATTTTATTGGCTTGCTATTGTGGAAGTGAGCAAATTTTAATTTTTATTGTCCTAACATCGTATTGCTGATGTAGGTGTACCAAAATTTATACTGATATCAGTGCATGATTATAATCTGCCATCCTTCTTATTAAATTCTGGATACTTCACCGGAAAGAGGCAAGCTGAATCTGAACTCCTGTCGAAATACACTAATTCAGGTATAATAAGACGAATAAATGAGTACTGTTAGAGAGCGCTACCATATCAGATGCATGATGTATAAAGTCAAATATTTGAGGGCTTTCCATGAGCTGACAAAATATAGTTAGGCCCAGTATTTCTGTTTATTAAGCATATAAATACCAATGATTGTCTACTGCAAGAGCTTAATCTCTTAGAGTAATTGTTTAGTTACCAAACCAACCGACCCAGAGTTTGTGAGTTTTTATCCATCAGGGTCTCTTTTATAAGATAACCACCTCCTTGAATGTCTTTTGTGTGTTTGTTGAATTAAATCCAAAATTAGAAACAAATGGTATCACGTAACAACTTAAGCTTTAGGAACACTGGAATACCATCTGAGTCAGGAAGTCTACATAGATGCTGGCAAGCCAAATTCTCACTCTGACCTGACCCAGTCCTGCCCCGAACTAATCCATAACCCATCTAACTTGTGTCAGGCCTGACATGAACCTGATCTAACCCAAACCTGAGCAATCATGAATTGACCCAATCAAAATCCTGAAATCGGCCAAGGATATAACCTGTTGTGAGTTGTGACCCATAGAATACCAAAATACCAGCTTCGACAACCAGTAAGTTAATTTGAATAAATAATCTTAAGCTAGGAGGATAAACTTAAAACACACAACCTACCTGAACTGGCGACTTCAACCAGACTGTCTTCTTTCTTCCTGATCTGCTGATTTTTTCTCCTGTGTGAGCCAATAACTTGGTACCTTAACTGTGTTTTTCAAGTAGCAATGGTTGAATACCTGGCTTATGGCTTTTGCTATAATTTTTCAGGTGTTGTTTTAAGACCAGGATTCATATATGGGAAGAGGAAGGTTGATGGATTTGAGGTACCGCTTGACATAGTAGGGGAGCCTTTGGAAAGAGTATTAGCTGCTACAGAGAGCTTCACCAGGCCTTTAAAGTCACTTCCTGGTTCTGACCTCCTCTTGGCCCCACCTGTCAGTGTGGATGATGTGGCATATGCTGTGGTTAATGCTGTTAGTGATGATGATTTCTTTGGTGTTTTCACCATCGAGCAAATCAAAGAGGCTGCAGCTAAAGTTAGGTCATGACTTCTTGTGATGTGTATGTGTGTGTATGCATATATTATATTTATGTAAAAATAGAACTAGGGATTTTTGTTTCTTGAATTGTTTTCCTTTTATCTTATGTTGTATGGTAATTTGGAACGGATATATAACTGGATCTTCTTCCGCTGTGACTCCAGCACCATTCTGAGAGGTAAAAAAAAAAAAAAAGGAAAAAAAGATGTAGCATAAGGCATTAATGCTAGTTATATAGTATATACTGAGAGAAGATGACTTTCTCGTTGTGTTTCATTATAAATTTATATGTTATTTCAGTAAATTTAAGTGAATCTCTCTGCCGTCAGGCCCCACAGAAGATGCAGGTTATTTTACTTTTAAACATAGTTGACCTTAACTCCAACTTCAGTGGTTGATGGTTATTTATTTCTTTTTGAAGAGGTTTTTAACACGAAGCAAGGTTTGTATATGCCAATCGAACCAACTACTAGAATTTTTGTCTGAAATGATACTGTTATTACCATTCTGTACTTGAAAAGTTATATGTGATTTGGTCCGTTCGCCTACGAATTTAAACCAAGTGATCAGTCTGTCAGTATCCCAGACTAAACGTTTACTATGCTTCTAAGTTAGTCAGAAGAAGATCAAAAGGAGAAATACAGGAGGGAGAAAATACCCTCTTTATTTTGCTTCTGAAGTTAAATACAGGAGGAATTTTCTGAGGGTAAATATCATAGTACAATATAAGAAATATCCTGTATTTTTGTTTCTATAGTTAAGTGAAGCATTATTTGTAAAAAGGAGCATAGAGGTTGGGGGTGACTAATTTGAAATAAATGAATATTGCTTTATTGGGTAAGTGGGTCTGGAAATATATTTTAGTAGATCATCAAGCTTTATGGAAGGGTATTATTTTGTATCAAATATAGAAACAAATGCCCTACCACTAGTTCTTTTTTTGGAAAGAAATAAACTCCCTTATTCCTATAAATAAAGTCGGTTTTAGAAAAATTGATAGAGATGGAACTCAAATAAGTTTTTGGAATGATTTATGGACTAGTACCAAAACTTTAGTTGAAACTTTTCCTATTGTGTTTTCTAAAACAAAGAAACTAGAGGCTACTTTGGCTAAAGTTTGGAAAAAAGTCGAATGAATTTATAAACAATCCAAACTCTTCACAAAGTTATAAACAAAGTTACACACTTCCCAATACTTCTTCCCACTTCTTCCCTTCTTCCCTTCTTCCCACACCTATCCAAACGGAGCCT